>JBAMCL010000325.1:0-131659 GCA_037075165.1 Hirtodrosophila histrioides
GAATTTACAGGTTAAGAGACCGTGCGGGTGGGGAGATCAGTGGGAAGAATTCTCTTCAGGCGTCGGATGGGTATAGGGGTCGGCAAGATTATTCGCCAGCTAGTTTGTGAGCTGCGCGAGCTTGTCGGCGTATCGGCTGCTGTGTTGGTTGATTTGGTCCCCGACCAGTACAAGTCTCAAATCTCTCTGGATGGCACAGTTGGTGACGTACCAGGGAAGCCCGGATACACGCCGAGCTGCGCGCGCTTGTACGACCCTTAGCCTGTCAAGCTGGCTCCTAGAGGCAGTGCCCCATACCTGGAAGGCGTAAGTCCACGTAGGCGTAATGATCGCTTTGATTAGCAAAGCGTTGGTTGACAGCTGAAGCTTGCTTGAACGCAGGAGCCAGTCAAGCTTCTGGAGTTATTATATTAGTTTGCTGTCCAGGTGGACACCCAAGTAGCAGTGGGAGCTGACGTCGTTGATGGTATCACCGTCATAGGAGACGGTAGAGTAGATGGTAGAGTTCCGCCTCGCCGAAGAGTGAAGGTCACACAGGCCGATTTCGCGCAATTGATGGCAATGTTCCATCTGGCAGACCATCGCTCCATTGAATGCAGCCATTCCTGGAGAAAACCGTTCCATATGTGTGTGCAGAAATTCAAAATATTTGTTGCTTACTTTTGGGCTGCTGATCTCATTTTATTTTTTTTTTTCAAGGCTGCTTTTTTTATTTATTGTTTATTATTTAATTATTCTGTTATTAGTTCCAACAACTCAAATTAAACTTATGCGATAAATTCTAAAAGCAACTTAGTCAAAGGCTAGTTAATGATAATTATTAAATAAGTTATATAAACATATTTACAATATTAGTATAAATGTCTTCTTGCTAGGTCTATTGGGTGATGTCGCTTTAGTCTTCTGCTGCAAGGCCATCCCCGTATGGTGCGGCGGTTTAGAAGACGCCGTGCGAGGGGGTTCACGTGATTTTCTAGTCGCTGAAATGGAAGCACTTGGGAAGTGCCGTAGTCTGAGCATGGCGTTCAAGATTTTAACTAGGGCTAGGACTCCTTTGCGTGGCAGAGATTTCGCCGCTCGGTTGCGCTCTCATTATAGATGGAACCTACTGTGAAAATTTCAGCATCCTAGCACTTATGGTTTGAGCTGTGTGATGATTACCAATCAGCCAGTCAGTCAGTCAGCACGAACTCTTTTATATATATAGATATCATTGCAAAGGGTATTATATTGCTGAAATGATATAAAATGTTGTAAATATTATATTTTTATAATTTTTTTGATTTAAATAAACTTCACAAATCGCACTTAAGTAAAATTGGTATTGAGAAGGATATTTTCCATTAAGCATTTAATAAGCTCTTAATGCGTATTGCTTTAAAAATATAAATAAAGTTTGTTGCTTTAAAAATTCTCTAAAAGCTTCAGTAATATTTTAAGCTGCACTTTTATATTTTCTTGATTATTTATTAAATTATGTTGATTTTATACAAAATATTCAATTAAGTTTTCCACAAGAAGCTAAAAATGATGGTTATTTAAAAAATTATGTTGATTTTATACGTTATATTCAATTAAATTTTCCACAAGAAGATACTAAAAAACATTGAGCGTTAAAACGGTTTCAAATTCACTGTGAAATTCTTTAAGGCAACAGGAGCAAGGCCACGACATGATAAATTAGTGCCACCTGAGTGCACACGTGGGCCCCCAAAGGACACGCCTTCGTACAGGGTATACGCCCACTGTCTCACCTTTGATGTCTGCAAAGTCATTTGCCTGGCTGTGCAAAGCAGTTGTCAGACAAACATTACCTTAAACAAATCGTTAAACAATGGGTCATCCAATAAGCGCCTTATAGAATTGAATATACGTATATATTGTGCAGCTTGCACTCGCATTATGCTCGCATGCATAGAATTATTGTTTTTGACTGTCCACTTATCAGCACACAGCTAAAACAATTTGAATATCGCAATGGGGAAAGAGCTTAATTACTGGCAAATCTGCGTATAATGCGCTTACAATGAACCAAACTGACACTAGAAAATTATAATGGCATTTTAGTGTGCACGCTCTCATAATTACAATCTGTATCCAATCATATTATTGTGTTGATATAAATAATTAACTTACATCTATTTACGGCGCTCTGCGTTCCTATATATAAATGCTGATGAATTTTGTTGTATCTCATCAGTCTATATATATAGAACTTTTTAACCTGACTGACTGACTGATTGGCAGCCCAAACCGTAAAAGCTAGCTACCTCTTAAATCGTAATTCCGTGAATTCTGTCCGGAATTGAGAACTTTTATATTAAACCACCCAATCATCTTCAAGCTTAATTTCAAAGATCTATACAAAAATCCGTGTTTACCGATTTTGGAAAATCCACTCTCATATCTCAAAGTTTAGTTTTATGCTTTAAATTAACCTATAATTCTACAAGATTTTTCTTATGACTAACTCTTTACTATCTAGCTATAGGTTTTAATAACGCCAACGACAATTCTTAGCTGTGAATGGGGACTTACCGGACAAATAAAAGTCCCCCAACTTGCTGGTGTTGATATTAGATTCAAATGTAATTTCGTGTAGTCTTTAAAAAAATAATAATCAATAAATCTACGTATAAGTTATTTATTTATTTATTTAAAAAAAATAATAATAATAATAATAATAATAATAATAATAATAATAAAAATATATATATATATATATATATATATATATATTGTATAGAAGGTTGGCTCAGTTTAAACTATGGCAAACCTATGAATAAATAGCACTGGCTGTGTAAGCCTTTGGCTTAAATAAGCCTATTATAAATAAATAAATATAAATAATAATAAATAGATAAAGTCAAGCCTGTACATATTAGGGATTTCGATACGTGTCTCTACAATTCGGGAAAATTCAATGGAAACTTAAAAAATTAAGATATTTGAAATGCCAAATTAAGCTGTGGGTCAAAAATGCTTTCCTTTTAAAGATCGGTTCGGTTTTGACAAAGTTATGATAGGTTGAAGCCTAGAAAGAACATATTCCACAAAGTAACGATCTCTACAAGACATGCAAAATGAACAAAATGGGAACAACAAGAAATTTTATCTTTGTATATTTCTTACCATTCACACAACTTGGCAAATTCAACTAAATTAGTTTTAATCAAAATACTTCGTATCTATCCCACCGTATTTAAATTTCTAAACAAAATACAGTTGGGGAAGTGCGGGCAAAGCCGCGGGTATAAGCTGGTGTCCATATAAATGCTCTGATGTTTGCGCACGTTTCCGGAAACCATGTATTATCTACATATTGGCAGACATATTGTTTGTGTTTGCGCTCACAAGTATTGTCCCACTGGAATTGCAAGTAGCCCAAAGTAATACAATTTTGTTGCTTTTTAGCATTCGTATACAATTTGCTTAGATCTTGTCTGTCTGCGTGTGTTGTTTCCCCTTGACAGTTGATGCGTAATCAGCAGCAAATTCGTAGATGTCCATCTACAACTCATACAATACGATTCAAGGCATAAAGCTACTGGGGAAACTACATTGCGTATACGCAATGTTGACAAATCCGACTGCGTGTCGCATTAGAGCAGCGCTGCAGACCCTTTGCCCAACAGTCTGCTGTTCTTTTGGGCTCTCTTAGCGGGATTGTCTTGGACATAATGGAATTAATATGTTTTTGGTTGCCTTTGAGAAAACTCAAGGAGGCATAAATGTAAACGGACGAGCCAAATATGTGTGCGTGTTGTTGAGTGTATCTAGGGTTGAACCTTTTGACTTCATGTTGAGTGACCACTTCCCCACAGTCCCACAGGACTTTTGATATATCATTTGTAAATTTAAGTGCCTACACTGACGTGCCAGCTCGGCAGTGCGTCCTTTACCCCGCAGCCAACTTTACTAACGCAATATAACAGGCCTCGCCGAGTATTTGAATCAAATTTAACAAGTTTAAAGCATTGGCCTGAACTTTAGCAGCGGCTGGAGCTGCTTCAGCTAAGTTTAAATGGATTAGCGGTTTGAAGTAAATTATGTGTTTGGTCTTTGTTTTGGCTGTAGGCATCATCCATTTCGCTTCCCTGCAACTGGCAAGCGAACAAGCTGGCAAGTGAAGCGTAAATCCTTTGAGCTATCTGACAGTCAAGGAAAGTGCATTTTAAAGCGCCTAACCGAAACAGACTAGATACAGCGTACCATATTTCATGCGGATGTGCCCATTGAAAAGGGATATGGCTTAAATTGCATGCATTCTGCTGCACAAAATATTTTTGTGTGCAGTGCATAGAATGTGAGAACGAGTGAAGCGTAATTGCTAGAAATATGCATTTCAAGGCAACCAGAGGCGCCCAAATGGCCAGCTAACTGGCCCACATACCAAATGCGGCTAACAATGGGACGGAGCGGAAGTGCAGCCGAGATGTGAGACGAAGGCCGCCATTGTTAACTGGGCATAATTCTCAATAAAAACCTTTTGTGTGTGTGTGTGTGTGTGTGTAACAGAACACACTTACAAATTCCACAAGCATTCTGTAATCGCATAAGTTAGCACTCTTCAAAGAGTAAGCACTTGGCATTGAGATACCCTACATTTTTTATTTAACTGATAAACTAACGCGAAAGAACGGCTTTCTATATACCCTACCAACAATGTTTTTTATACGAAACTCTATTTTCGTCGAAATGTTCACTTAGTTCGTATTTTATATTTTATAAACAAAAAGGTTTTCATACAAAAACTCATTGTTCACCCGATCCTATGGTGGCTATATGATATAGTGGTCCGATTTTCACAAAATTTTATCAGATTGTATAAACTTTATAGAAACTTTGTTTGTGTAAATTTGGTTAGAATATCTTTATAAACAAGTAAGATTTTCATACAAAAACATAGTTTTCAACCGCTCATTCCTATGGCAGCTATATGTTAATAGTGGTTCGATCTGGCCTATTCCGACATATGTATTGCCTGCAGCAAAAAGAAAGATCTGTGTCAAGTTTCATTACGATAGCTTCAAAACTGATAGACTAGTTTACATAGAAACAAACGGACATTGCTATATCGTCTTGGCCATTGATGCAAACTTAGAATATATATACTTTCTTGGGTCGGAAACATCGCCTACAATTCGTGACAAGATTATAATAGCCTCTGCTAGGGTATAAAAACTAACTAACAGCTTTTATAAGCTGATAATACATTCAGCTGCAGTCTTGAGTCTCCAAAGTATATATTCTTATCATGCAAAGCTTTTTACATAGGTTGATTGTTAAGGTGAACCCTAATTTTGACTCACTTATGAATTAGTTTTTAATCCCTTTCATACATTTGATTTGCCGTTAATAGCTTTAAGACTTACCGACTTATAAACTTTGCGGACCTTAACCAATTTAAGTCCCTCACAAAAGTGTCAAAAGAGAAGTCGTGACGGCCCTGACAGTGCCCCAAATACACTTTCAGAACACCTTGCGGCATAGAAACTTGTTTTAAGACTAGCCTTAAAAAGTGCCAAATTAAATTTGTTGCCGTTTAATCTGCGGGCGCCGCAATGGCGTACTCATACTTGAGGTCCTGCTGCCAGGACGCTGCCAGTATTTCATTTTATGCACAATGTTCTGTACGCAAGTTTCTTGCAATTCTTATTTTTAATTTCGCTCCAACTTACTCATGCGAAATGGCACTTGATGCCCCTAGTTATGTGTGTGTGTGTGTGTGTGTGTGTGTGTGTGTATGTACTGTGTGTGTATTATAGCCAGACTACGTTCCTTTTGAGTATCTTGGGAATTAACACTAAGCTGCTGGAACCGCGCAATTTCGCCGCATTCGCGCTGCCTGCTGCCTCGCAATTTCAGTGCAAATGAAGAGCGAAGAGCAACAAATACAACTACAAAAACGAGCATAAGAGGAACAACAACAAAAAAGAAGGACGAAGGATGTTTAATATATACCAATTCATGTTTTAAGCTGACTTTAATAAGATGGCAATGCAAATACCCAACATGTCTCGATGCAAGGCAACAAAACGTGGATCAACCTTATGCAGATACGCGTAGAGAAGTTGTTGCCACAACTGGGGGCAGCACCGCACCCAACCAGCCTGTGGCTGGCACAAGTCATGTGAAATGCTTCAATTATTCATGAAACTGAAGATTCCTTGGAATTTCTGTATCAGAAATGTCACTCGTAAAATGCAGCTTGTGTTTATGGCGAAACAACGGAAATTTAATTGATGTGAAATAAATGCGTAAGTAATTGCATAACTACGTTTACAAATTCAAATGAATCTTGTTAAATTACTGAACTGACTAATAATGTAAAACAAGTATACTTAAGGTACCTTGAGAACAGGCTTTTCTACGCGCCATTGCTTAGCAATCTGCTTAGATGTGTTTGGTATGCAAATAATTTAATAATCAATTCGATTAGTCAGGCTTATGGCTGTGCATTCCACTTCAAACCAAGCCAGCTCAACTGCCAACTGTCAGGCCATTTAATTTGCATGCCAAGCATTGAGGAAGCATTTCAATCTCAACCAGATGCCGACTCGATGCAAGATAAATACCAAACCATTTCCACTGCCCACAACTGCTGCAGGTGAATATGCAAATAAATGCACAACCAAGGCAATCACGTCTGCCCAAATACCTGAATGCCCGTTGAATGCACTCACTGAGTGCCAGACCAGGCCCAATGGCTGTATCTGTGCATATGTTATTCACAGAATATAAGCAGCTTCTGCTTTTCTTTTCTTTCATTGCATTACAATTCAATTTGTTGCCTTTTGCCAGCATCCCTGGCCAGTTGATGCCCCGCTTTTTTTTGCGGAAATTAAGTTGTACGCATTCATTTGTAAAGCGTCTGTATATTTTATCTGTATAATGAAACAGAAACACACTGCAAACGTTTCGAATTTCAATCATGTAGAGTTCTGTTCTTCAGAATTTTGTATTTACGATGTAAATACAAAATCAAGGACGAAAAGTGCAAAAATGTGTAACAATTGTAACATAACGCTACAGATGAGAACAAAAATTTATAGGAAAACCCAATGCACTCAAATAAACAAATATGCAAGTGTAAAATTGACCACATTCGTAGAAAATGATTATTCAAACATTAACAATAAGTAATCAAGTAGTTTTTCTTAGTAAAGTAACAAATAATGTTGTGTTCAACTTAAATTTGTGTATATAACAGAGTTTTCTTGCATATTGTATATATTTCAATATATTTCCAAAAGCCCATCAATTCAAGCTAAACTGATACTGCAAAACACGTCTGAAATTTTAATTAAAATTTTAATTTGACTATTGACAAAAAGAATCGAATCTAGTTGATGTGCAAAAACACACTCAACCAAATTGCTGCTCAATTACACAGATTCAATTTAACAGATCGCCTGAGGCTCTTTCACTTTGCGACTTACAATTTCCAACTAACTAACAGCCAACAACAAATTATTCAATGGGCTAGTGGCCAAAAGCCCGTAAATGCTGACTCACTGCTGCTCATCAGGGCCCAACCACTTTGTAACCCTATGGATGTTAGCATGAAGGACTATGTACGATACTAGTACACATATATGCATGTCCTCGTAAATTCCAGCGAAGGTTTTTGGCCCAGGCTCTTGACGTCAATCACATACTTTGGACTGACTGGCATTTTCAATTTGGCTGGCGACGGAAAACAACATTTTGCAAAAACAAAAATAATTCAATAAACCGCATAGTAGCATGCGACAAAGTGGCGATAATAATTTTAATGAAAAACCAACAAATAAGCGCGGCTCTCTCAACAAACAAATGGTGCATAATTTGGCTTTATAATGGCCAACAATTCTGGCAATGGCCATAACTGATGCTGACGCACAATTGTAGCCATTTTGTGATTTTTAGTGCGGCGGCGTTTAAATGTTGCCATGATTTATTTGGTCGTGTTTCGGCCCTCATTTCGATTTCATTACGATTGCCGTGTAACAGGCAATTTAAGGGCCATTACAGTAGGCCGCTGAGCGGGGTTGCAGGGGGGTAGTTTGTAAATGGCGGATGGCGCATGGCGGCTGACGGAAGGGGCAGACGCCGCTCAGCAGCCGACGCCATCTTGATTAATGGCGGCCAGCACGGCACACATGTGCAAAGTGTTGCCTACTTTTGGCGGCCTCGACGCGCACTCGAGTTGTTAATTGTTGACCAACAAAATTGGCAAAGCGCTCCCAAGCACGCAAACAAAGAAAGCACAAAGAAAGAAAGTTCTAGCCAGGGCAGGGCAAACAATTCAATCTGCTTTGACAGGCCGTCTAAAAAAATGTTTATCGTAATTACAAGGATTGGCTCCCGGTCTTCCCAGCAGCAGCAGCAGCAGCAGTAGCGGCAGCAACAATCCCTGAGCTCCCAGAGTGCCCTGAGTCGTGAAAAATTAAATTTATAAAAAGCAAACGTTACATGTCCTTTTCTCTTTTTGTCTCTCCTTCTCTCACATGTCGGCGCCACTTTCTTGGCGATGACTTTATAGCAATTTAATGTGCCCCATACTCTCACTGCTCCCGCTCCCACTGCTGCTGCGGCTGTGAAAAATGATATTGTATTCCCCGTTTTCTGTTCGCTGGGCACGGCTAAGCAATCTGCCACAGCCGAAGCCAAAGTCGAAGCCCAACACGCGGTAATTTGTCTGCCCCTCATCAAGTGCCGTGGCGTTGATTTAGGCCCATCCTTAAGTCCTTACACATTTGTAAGCCATTTGTTAAAGCATAAGGCAACGCTTTATGGAATGACAACAATATGATTTTTAAATTAAAATTAATATTTTTATCACTGCTATCTGTTAAAGACAACTTAAAGTGAATTGTGTGGAATAAATTAGACAGCACTGCCAAGGATTAGGCAGCAACTACTATTTTATGTGTAACTTAAAGTGTATTTAAAGATCCTTGCTTACATTGCTTCTCTCAATATTATTTATAGTTAAAGTGAGTGCTCTACAGTTAACGTATAATGTTTTCATGTTTAGTTGGGTTTTGTTTAATTCCACTTTGGGGATACTCACAAAAGCGAGTCCATCCATTGCACTTGATAAAATGTAAGTAAATTCAGTGGGGAATACCATAATTACGCATCGATTTTTGCCATTTGTTGTTTTACGAATGCACAAGGGCTTTAGCGAACTTTAACCTTTACAGCGCAGACCAAAGGATCAACATTGAAGTTTCGTTGTCGCATCCAGGTACAAAGAGGCTAGCCAATGCTCAGGTTCACGTTCGATTCAAATGTGCAAGGACTCACTTGAAATACGATAATAATACGATTTGTGATGCATCAACCTTTAAAGTAGCCTCTACATGTTGCACACACCAAGTGTTAGTCTCGCCTTCTGTACCAGCTATGTTTTGCTTTTCTTTTTTGTCAAGTATTGATTGTTAGATGACATTGAACCCCGACGTTGCTGTCATTGTTGCTGCTGCTGTTTTCCTGTCCTGTCATGTCCTGGCGCACATTAATTATGCTGCCGGTCAGCTCTTGTCTGCTGACCATAAATTAATAACAAAGTTACCAAGTGTATGTGTGCGCCTGTGGAATTCAGAGTGTGCAGGTTCAGTGTACACTAAATTTAGCAATTATCAGCATTAATCATTCGGCTGGTGACAATAAAATTAAGCATTGGCATTTTGAATTATCTGTATTATATTTCAAATTACCAGATTCACAGTCAGCACTGAGAGTCGTAAATGGAGTTTGCAGCGACTGTTTTATGTACTCATTATCTGAGAACTGCCAACTGGGCGGGTACTGTTGTGAGACAGTGTGTAGATACAGGCTTAATCTGCTGGCTTTACTTATTTGTCATGCACGCCCAGAACGAGGAATTACATTTAAATTGACTTCAATTGCCTGCAGCACAAATTGTAACAGCAACAAAGGAGCCCCAGCCAAGGACAGCAAGCTGGCATTCTTCTTGCGCTTTGTGTGCTTAATTCTTTTTCGCTCTTTACTGGATTTAGTAATCATTTGATTTAGCTTTTTAATCTCGTTGCGGTGCACTGAGGCGTATAGCCCTTTCCTCCGCAGCAGCAGCCCCAGCTCCACTTCGAGTCGATGATGACATTGCTCCATATGCAAATGATTGTTGCGCAGTGAGTGCGTCATCTCCAAGGATATAGGCCAATGATAAGCCCAAATGGTACATTTTCTGCTGACGCATATGCAAATCTGTGTCTACCACAAGGTCCATGCGACACGCTTTGGTTATACAAGTTAAACCAATTGTGCAACACACACACACATACACATGGGTGAAAATGGGATATTCATGTTCTGCTGATTCACCTGAACTGCCATTCTTTGGAGTGATTTTATTGTTTGCTCCGCCAGTTGCCGGGCTGCTCAATAACCCGTCAAAAGCAACACTGAGATTGGTTTAGGTTTCGCACCATTCAAAGCCGCTTTTCGGCTATACAAACTAACAATTGTCTGACAGTTCCCATTCCCAATACCCATTCCCATTCCCATTCCCCCATCCACGACCTCAATCCCTTGACAATTTGACCTTTTCGATGCGCGCATTGGAATTTCTTAGAGGTTGACAAATTGGCGTCCCAGCTCAACCGAAATGAACAAAAGTTTTATTGTTGGATGTGACCTCCTGAAAGCAACGTTGATTTTGCATTCACAAATATTTTCGCTACATTTTATTCGAGTTATTTTCTGTCTGTTATATTCTGTACGCGACAGTTCAAACCGTCAACATTTCTGTACAAATATTGTCAACAAATGGCGACTTTTTTGGTTAATGGGATTTCTGGTCATTTTCCCACAGTGTTTAATGAATAAACACGACACTCGCAATGAATAGCATTAATTAATAATCAACATAAAGTGAATATTTATATAAAATAATATATACGACAGCTCTATGCCGATGTTTAAATACTGTTACACACATACTATATTAGTTTTAAATACTAAACTGTTCCTAACCAGATTTAGTTATTGTAATATAAATAGTTTAAGTTTAATTTAAGCTGTTGTTAAAATAACAGAAAAATTAAATGGTAAGAAAATCAGCAAACAAAAATATATATATTACATCGTAATCAACTCTTTCTAAAATGAAATCACTTCTGGCTTCGCTAAATTTAAATAAAAAATGATTAGATTCTGAGAAGATTTGACCAAGTTGTATAAAGCTGCACAGACATTGTAGTCGGTAAGTTTTTGGTATAAACATAAAGCTTTTCAAGAGCCTTAAAGAAGATAACTCTACGGTCGATCGATTGTAAGGACAGCTAACTATGCTAACATATACATACATGTATGTATATATTCAGGCAATATTTTTGTAAATATCTGCACTTTAAGGATTTACTTTTGTATTATTTTTAATTCTACATAGAACTAAAAAGATTACCATTTACCAATTGCTTTAGAAAATTGTTGTACTCTATTTTGGCATAGAGAAATTGAACAAACAAAAATTCTGGCATAACATTGTTTTAATTAAATATCATATGAATAAACTTATAGAATTTCATTCTTATAGTCGGATTATTTAAATCAACAGGATGCCACTTTAAGGTTGATTTAAATATTCAATTAACAAGCGTAAATGCAAATAAATACTTTGAATGCAGCTCTTATGGTCATATTCACTAATTAAATTAATCGTATGCCACTTTGTTATTTAATTTTAATTATATATTCAATCCTTATGGGAAAATGCAAATTAATTCTTTGATTGTACATGCGCCTGTTGCCGGCTCATTGAATTACTTGCATTATTCCGAGTAAACAGAATTATTGCAATGAAATGTCACATTTTCCACATGACATTCCATACATTCGCATAAGTACAGATGTAAATACATTTACGCTGAGTGAAAAGTTTCATTTAATAGTCCGAGCGATTACTCATCGGCTGGCCTTATGCAACACACATTAACATTCAAGGTCCCTGTGGCGGATATAAGCCCCCAAACTCCTGCCCTGACGCCCTTTTATAATTCACAGCTTTTGCCATTTATCGCATAATTTCTCGCATTTCACCCGAGGCTGTGCGTTTGCATCGGGATATTCTCTGGCTACGGTCCGCTGTATATTATAACGCTTCACTTTTGCACTTTTGTTGGCTTGTTAAATATTAACGCAATTTCACTTTGGCCAATTACACTGCAACCCATCCACGTTCGCATTCCCATTCGCATCCCTCGCTTTTATGCAAATGTTAATGGAACTGTGTGAATGGAGCAGGCCAGGGCCCTGAGCCTGAGTGGAGCTGCTGCTCCACAGGCAAGCGCACTTTTCTTAATTTGAAGAATTGCGGGTTCACATTTTACAGCTTACTCCACAATTCGTGTGCGAATTGTAATCGATGGTGATAAACAAAGACTGCTCGTTAAGTTCGACAGAGCATAAAATTTTTATGTGAATTTGCATTGGTCTGGTTCTAATTTTGTTATGCCGTTTATTTATTTGGTATACCTGAGCACCGGACGCCCTTTGTGTGGGCCAACTTAAGAATACAAACAGACTTAGTGCCCGCGCACTTGACCGACCAAACCCAGTCAGCGCCAACAAACAGAAGTCCGTCTACGCAAAGGCAAACAGAACGTTGCTGCTTATCCCCTAGTCTTCGTGTGAAAGGTTAAAGTTCGTTTAACCTTTGTACACAAATACAAATAATAAATCGATTCGTAATTGTTGTGTTCTTATGGAATTTAAATTCAAATTCAATTGTTGCGCTCAAACGATTTCGATTTACGATATATCGATAACACATGTGCGAGCGATCAGCTGTGATCTGCTATAAATACTAAAAAATACCAAACAGCTGTGTGATGCAACTGGCTTGTTGTTGTTTTTACTTGTTTACGTCGACTAGTGGACTTTGTTACCGCGGCGTCTTGTATTCATTTAACGGCATTAATTGAGAATAATGTTTAAATTGAAAGTAAATAAAAGCCGTTTGAACGTCGTGGCGGCTGCAACGCGCACCGCGACCACAACAACAACCCATGGCAGTCATTATCAGTACCTGCATAAGTCGAAGCTGCCGACGCTCTACTTTCAGCGCTCGCTGCCGCGACTGCCTATACCGCTGCTGGAGAAGTCCTGCGAGCGGTTTCTGGCCGCCGTGCAGCCCATACTCAGCCCGGAGGAGCATAGTAGGACGCAACAGGTGGTCGAGCAGTTTCGCCAGGGCGTCGGCATGGAGCTGCATGCGAGACTTAAACAGCGCGATGAGGCTAACAAGCACACCAGCTACATTTCGCAGCCCTGGTTCGACATGTACCTCGCTGATCGCGTCCCCCTGCCGCTTAACTACAATCCGCTGGTGGTCATGAAGAGCGATACGCGTCCAGAGTACCAGCAACAGGTGGCGCGTGCCACAAATCTGATCATCAGTTCGCTACGCTTTTGGCGCTCGCTGCAGGCGAATGTGCTGGAGCCTGAGGTCTATCACATGAATGCCAAGAAGAGCGACACGGCCAACTATCGGCGCTGGATGGCCGTAGCTCCCAAGATGTTTGCCACGTACGCTTCCTACGCGTTCAAGGCATTTCCACTCGACATGAGCCAGTACAATCGCCTATTTGGCACCGCTCGCATACCCAGGGTGGGAAAGGATGAGCTAGTACAGTCGCCGAACTCCAAGCACATTCTTATCATGCGACGCGGCAACATGTATGCGATGAATGTGCTGGACAGCAGTGGCTACATCGAAAGCCCCAGCGTCATCTTGGGCCGCCTAAAAAACATCATCGAGCTGGACTCGGAAAAGGGGCCCGCCAGCGTACCCTTGGGCGTGCTGACAGCCTCTCAACGGGATGAGTGGGCGAAAACGCGAGCACATTTTGTCAGCAACTCCAAGAACGCTGATCTGCTGCAGCGCGAGGTGGATGCGGCGCTGTTTTGTATTTGCCTAGATGGTGATGAGGATGGCAACTACGATGAGGCGAACCCAGTGCCACTGCTAAAGCATCTGCTGGCGGGCAAGGCAAGTAATCGGTGAGTTAAGTTCAAAGTCCATCTAATAATACTAAGTCATAAATAAAGTCATAAAAATCATTACATAACACTTCATTTGCTTAAACTTGTGTGCATTTTCCATTGACAGCTGGTTTGACAAGTCCATTTCGCTGCTGATCAGCGCCGACGGCACCACTGCTGTCAACTTTGAGCACTCCTGGGGCGACGGCGTCGCCGTGCTACGCTACTTCAACGAGATCTACAAGGATACCATACAGCAGCCGCACGTATCAGTAAATACGCCGCATACGTCAGCTGAAGGCGATACCACCAATGTGCGGCCAATTAACTTTGAGATCGATGACAGGACGCGTGCCGCTGTCGAGGCAGCTTACGCACAAAATGCCAGCATTGTGGACAGCTTGGAGATGAATTATTTGAGGTATCCGCACCTCAACAAGGGGACTTGTAAGCGTCACGGCCTGAGTCCCGACTCAATTATACAGCTTTCGTTCCAGCTGGCCTATCGTCAAGCCTTCCAGCGTTATGTGGGCACCTATGAATCCTGCAGCACGTCGGCCTTCCGCCACGGACGTACTGAAACCATGCGTCCCTGCACGCAGGCGACCAAAACCTTCTGCGATGCAGTGCTGCAGCCGTCGCAGCGGCAACCTAGCGCCGGGGAGTTGCGGGCCATGATTGACAAGTGCAGTAGCGTGCACGGTCAGCTGACGAAGGACGCTGCCATGGGACAGGGCTTTGATCGCCATCTGTTTGCCCTAAAGCATACCGCGCAGCTGGAGGGACTGCCGCAACCGGAGCTATACGAGACTGAGGCCTATCGGCGCATCAATCATAACATTATAAGCACATCAACGCTGGGCTCCGAGACGGTTATAGCCGGCTCCTTTGGACCAGTAGTGAAGGATGGTCTGGGCATTGGGTAAGCTCAACGTAATTTTGATTTATAGCTTTTGCAGTAATTATTTTATAACTTTTTTGCAGCTACTCCATTCAAAACGACTTTGCGGGTGCCATTGTGACCTCATACAAGAATCAGGCTCAAGGCAAGGAGTTTATTGACAGCCTGGAGTCAGCATTTGACAAAATATGCACGGTCATTGAGCAAAGCAGCCGCTCCGCTAAAGCCATCGAGAGCACGAACTAAATGTCGAGAAAGATATCAGCAATCTTTCCCCAGTCAAAAGGCCGACAATGCCTTCAATTAAGATTTAAATGTTTCGTAAAATCAGGTTTCTTTTGAGGCTTTTACAATGTTACCCAGGTGTCTGATATACTATACCTTGTTGCAAGTTCTACAATTTTATTGGTTATAGCGCTAAACATGTTACTCATATATCTTTGAAGAGATTTATTTATGCAATACATTATTCCGAGTACTATAATACTTAAAGTTTGCCTTTACAAATCTGTATACACATATATATTCTCAAAAGTGATTTCTATAAATAAACTGGTGTCTGTCCTGGGTCAGGTATCCGCTTTAATTAGAGCAGTTGTTGTAGCTATCATTCATTTTTGTAAAGCATGCAAACTTTGCCGACGGTAATTTCCCTTTCTCGTTTTCGGATGTCCCTGCTCGGGCGCCACCTCAATTTACTATGCAAACGAATAAGGGAAACTGCCACTGATTGGGGCATGCCGATAACTAACCCAAAACTTGTGACAACTGTGAAGTTGGTTTCTGATGTGTGATATCTCTGTTGCTACCCACATGTCAAACCGTTACATATACAGCAATGCAAAGTTTATCAAAATGTTGTCGCTTTGCCCCGCCGCAAGCCACAGTCAGTGACCCCCCAGTCCACCCCGGCAATATTGCAGAATGTTGCTGCCGTTAAATGTGCTGACATTATCAGTTGATTTATTACCAATTTTGTTGCCTTTCGTGCGAGCAGGTAGTTTAAATATGCCGCGGAAAATACATAAAGAAAATTTGCTCATGAGTAGCACGCTGGGAAACATTTTTTATGCTGCGACAAGGTCGTGACTGGGAGTGGGGGGCGATGTAGTTAAAATTAATTAACTTGCTTAAATGTTAACTGGGTTTTTTTCTTAATTCCGTTCGTAATTTACAGTTGATATATGGCAAGGGTTTTTTTATTGGGCTTTCCATTACGAACTTTAATGAGCGACATTAAAAATGAAGGAAATACTCACACTCACACAGCCAAGGAAGTGGGCTGGCTGCCCCGGCAAGTCATTAAAACGACACTTCCTGAGGCAATAGCAGAAATGGCAGCAGTGTGGCAACAATTAAAAACGCATTAAAGCGCCACAGCATCATCGGGTCCAAAGTTGCACAAGGATGTGGCAAGTGAGTGAAGTTCAGGACTCGTGCAGCGTGTGTGTATGATAAATGTGCGGCTGCAAGGATTTAATATAAAGGCACGCTCATTAAATTATACAAAATGAGTGCGGCTTTTGTATGTCTGTCTGTGCCAGCGGAGGGGCCTAGACAGACCGGGGACGCACATAGTTTAGTTCAAGTTCAGATCATATTGCATACAACATGTGCTACATAATAACAAGTCATAACGTGCTTGGCTTCTCTGATGAGTTGAGCCGCAAGTAAACGGGTGCAGCTGTTGCTCCCAAATGACTTGCCACATAAATTAACTGAAAACTCTGCCACACACACCACTGACAGCCAGGATGTATGCAAAAATCAATAGGAATGCTCATAATTGAATATTAATTTGTAATTTTATGGCCACGAGCGTCTATATTCTGGCCAAATTACGTTTTGCGGCTCATTAGCCCAGGGGTAAACTGGTGGGGTCACCAGCCATTAAAATCTTTGGTGTCTACGCCAAAAGTTTTGTGCCTCGCCACGGCTGATTTATGGTTTTGACATTTGCTGTGTTATTTGGTAATTTGGCCACAATTTGAACACTTGACGCCTTAGCCGAGCCTTCAATTTGCGGTTGCTGCCAGGCCCACAGATAAGAGCCGGCTGGCCATTAAAGCCAACCGACCGCAAATCCCAAAACCCACACAAAGTATTTCCATGTTCCATTGGCTGTCAGCGCACATGCGGCGTATGCGTAATCCTTGTGATTGTGGAATGTGGCACAAAGCAAGTTAAGCGCTCAAAGCAATTGCCAATTAATATGGAAATCAGTTAGGTCATTTATTAGGCCAAATGTATGGCTGTAAGGAGCACATTAATTAAATGCTTATTATCACAACCGCCTCCCTCACTCCGCACAACTAATTGGCAGGACATGTGACACGTGCCAAACAAGTTTCATGCGACACCCACTACCCCTATGGAATGTGGCATGTGGCAGGTGCACTGACAGACGTTTGCCCACAAATTATGTTAATTGCATACCCGAAATTGACTGCTGCATAGTTGACCATATATAAACACACACACACACACGCACACCTTCATCTCGTCTCGTTGCCATGCAACAAGTTGACCGCAATTTACTGGAATTTTGCCTCAGTGCAAAAGGTCAATAAACATTTGGTCCAAGCTTGTAGCCATAGTTGGCTGGTGGCATAAACGGCTTAAATGCCAAATACTATTAACTTTTAACAGCTGTCTTTGAGTTTAAGTGGCAATTGGCGAGGACAGTTTAAAGCCCAAGTACACGTGTGCCTGTCGGCCACGTGCCTGGCAGACATGTCCTTGTGCAATTAACATAAAATTTATGAGCAATTTAAGGCAAATGTCTTCACAGGTGGATGATACTCGTACTTAACACCCAAACACCGAAAACACTCTCAACGCGCCACTCGAAAGAAACTCAATTTTACGCACCTCGTTTGGCTAAGGAACAAGGACAGGCAAATGAGTTTGTGTAGTCGCATTAAGGCCGCATTTCAGTTAATTGATATGGCCCAAAGCAAGCAAAACAATTGCGAAAACAAAACAGCCGCCAAACATTTATTCAATTTATGTGCCATTTATGACTGTGCATATAAAAGCGGAATAAATATTTAGGCAGCACTAAAAGAAATGCGAATGATTGTTTGAGCAGCTCTTAAAGTCCTCAACTAATTCCACAACGTGTGACAGCGAAAAATGTGCTGAATAAATATCAAGTACAGGCAATATTTCCAAAAGCAATCAGCCAACAGCCAAACAAAATTACACGTGGCTAACACACACACACACACAAACTGAACGCCAATTAACACTAATTATTTATAAAATTAGAAAAACAAAAAATAAAATAGAAGCAAAATAAACACTGAATGAAACGCAACGGAAATCGCACAGAAACAAAGCAAAATGTGCTGCAAACGACAACGTAATTATAAATGAAAGAAGAAAAACTGTGCAACAAATTGTTTAAAGATTTCTCTTAAATATTTTCCCAATTTATTTCGATGTCTGACAATACGTTTATTTTCTTGTTTTCATGGCAGCGCGCCAGCATTGAGTGTTGATATATTTTGGGGTCAAAGAAGCCAAAATGAAATGTGAGCTAACTCATTTATTATATTGTTCGACTGGGAGTTGACCTGGAATTAATGTAATGTAACCATATACCAAATTTGAACAGCATACCTTGAATGATCGCTGAGATATCAACATATCTGTTAAAATCAATTTTGACCCGCTCTAAAGCACTTTCAAAACTATTCATTTGAACTTTTGATTTCTTCAACTATCTGTTATATTTATAAGCTATAGTTTAGCATACCCTATAGCAAATAGAGCGATGTGAGCCAATTTAAAGTGTCCACTTGGCAACGTCTACAAATGCCGTCAGCCAAATGTTTCAAGTGATTAGCAACAAAACATATTTGTTGCCAGACACACATGTTGCCAGACACACATGTTGCCAGAACAGAAATGTTGCCAGCCCACAAATGTTGACCAGCCACAAATGCTGCCCAGCAACAAGCAACACATGTTGCCAAGACACTTGTTGTGTGCGACATGTTGAGAAGGCGCGTTTCAATTTTTTACCTACTGGATATAAGTAATCTTAATTAACATGTCAGTCATGTGTGGGACGACATTGTCGGATTGTGGGATTGTGGGATTGTGAGAATGACAATGCGCTTTGTGTCTCGTGCCTCGAGCCGTGACTTATCTGCACAATAACAGAAACGGAATGCGGAAGAGCATAAAGGATGCTATGGAGCGTTTACCGTGCTGGCGATTAACCCAATGCAACTCGAAGGACCAAGGCAATTAACGTGGGCTACAACAGCCAGGACACACAGACATGGGCAGGCTGTGTAGCATGTCGCACATGTCGAATACGTGTTTAGAGTCTGCTCTGAGTGTGGCACAGTTTTATTATCATTTCGTGGCCACCCTTCACTCACGGCCCGCTTATCATCTGGTGCTCCATTTCCTTTTTTGTATACGCACGCATGCGGAAGAGCAAAAAAAACTAAAGTGCCAGCGCAGTATATGCCAAAAGGAAGGATGAAGGATGTTCGGGTCTACTCTGAAATTCACTTAAAGCTCTCCTTTTGGGGTTAATTCAATTGACAGCTGATGTGCCAGTTGGTTGCCACTTTAAATGCCCCTTAACGGGACACAAATTATAAGCCGCCCTTATCGCCAGCCAATTGATTGCTTAGTTTATGCATTAAATTTGCATTTTACAAACGAATTTTGCATATGATCTGTGTCACGTTTAAAGGTCCCACACAAAACCAGCTCCCAATCGACCCTGTCCGGCCAAACAGCAAGGCCAATCAAGGCAGGAGGAGCCGAAGGACACAAATCGGCGCCAAAAAGTTTTACAATTCGTTGGCAATTCAAATTCCGAGGAGTCGCTTTTCAGACATCATAGAAATGCGAGCCAAGGCAAATGGTGTGAAACTAGAAATGTCAAAATTTCCATATCCATATTCACAAACGCGTGTTGTATTCGCAAATATGTAACAGCAGCTTGTGATACCCTGTAAATGCTAGAAAAATATATGTGTGGCTTGATGAAATATCATTTGAAGCTAAAGGACACTGCTTAGTTTGTTAATAAAATTAAATTAATAAATAAAATAAACAAGTGAGTAAATAAAATGCCCCATTGTGTCGCTGTTTATTATAAGTATTTCATGTTATTTGTTATAGGCTTTCAATTTATTTTAATTATTAAATATTATTGACAGCACTGTGTCAGTGAAATATAGAATAAAATAATCTTTTTCTTATTAATATACATTTAAATTGGTTATTGAAGGCTTCTTTCTAACTAGAAGAAAAAAAGTTAAGATTGATACGACCCTCATCCTATATCTTATTTCCACCAGTCTTAATAGGCAATGCCATTTTTATTATTATTATTTCTTTTTTTAGTACCATAAGGCGAATTGTTGTAGCCCACCCAAATCAAGAAATTGATGCTGAACCAAATATAGCACTTTGTTGAATCTGTTGCCTGGATGTAAGGCAAAGATTCATAGTTAAGTAGACTTTGTGCCTTAGCTTGTAAACAAACCATAATATTTATAAGCAAAAGTCTCTATTTATATTAATCAAAAATATTACAACTACAAAGAAAACTCCGTGTTTAAATAGAATAAGTCAACTTATTTACAATGATAATCGCTTTATCCTTTATTATAAATATAATGATGATGCTGCGCATACAGGGTATTTATTAGTCGAGCACTCTAATGTTGCAACACATCTACGACATTCGAGTATATCCGCATTTACAGTTCGTGGTGGCGGATAATTTTTTGTTCGGCATGTCTCTAGTGGCTCTTTGTATTTTTTGCGTTCGCCTACTAAAATATACATAGTTTCATTTATCTTCTCGTTGCTAAGGACATCGAGCTGGCAATGTGCAACTTCAAAGCGGCATCTGATTTATGGACAGTGGGAGTGCGTGTATTTGCTGGCTGTGTGAATGTGTGGGTGGGGGGTGTCAGATGAAGCACTGGAAGTTGCCACGCCTGGAGCAGAAGTTATGATGACTTGAGGCGTTACATGCCCAGGCACGCAACGCTAACTTATATTTAGAGGGCTGGCAGGAGCTGGGAACAGGCATCCTGGCATGCTGCTCTTATGTTGACTTCAACATGAAATGGGCCTCGTATGCTCAGGGATTTTACGAGCACGCAGAGTGGGGCGGGCAAAAAGGAGCAGTTGCAGGCGGCGCAAATAAACAAAAATATATAATACATTGACCTCTTTTTATGCGCCAGGACATTGTCGGCATCGTCTGCGAATATTGCAAGGCATGCAATAATTTTTCTGGATTCTGACAAAGGCGTAAACTTTTTCCCAGTTGGCCGGAGCCTTTGTTGGCCAAACGTGCGAAAGTAATTGCCATCCCTCAGTAGTCAACAGCAATCTGGAGTAGATCTGGGTCAAGTGTCCTGTATTTCATTCTTGTAATTACATTTTGTATTTTACTTTGAGACTCTCTCCTGCTTGGATTGTTTGATTTTCCAACTGGCAGCTCTGTGTTACTTTATTTCTCATCCTTTGCTCCTTTGCAGCTGTCAATGCCTTTAAATATAACTTAGTCATCGCTCAGTGCGTCGCCGAGCATAAAAACAGATGCACTTTTAGCCATGAGTTGACATTCTCATAGGCTTCTAGCCACAAGTCGCCGTTGCAGCTTCTCAGTCTCTGAGAACAATGACGCGCACAAAATGACAGAAGCAAAAGTTTATATATAAACTCAGAATGCCTTAGTATGTTGACCTTCAAAGACGTACGCTGTACAATTGTGTGCGTAATGGCCACGTCATCGTTTGGCGACCAAAACTTTGGCCAAGACATTTTAGCCAACATGTTTCGCCTGCTAGCACGCCATTCTGTGTAGGTTGTTGTTTGGACTATAAAACACCCACTGTACACTGCTATTGCGATAACAATCAAAGGGTTTGCCAAGTGCTGGCGCTGCAATTGATGGGTATGGACTATATAACGTATACGCCATGTGCCAAGCTGTTAGATGAAGCCAATCAACAACCTTCAGCAACAGCAGCCTTAGCTAAATAACTCTTACAGACATTTGAAGGCTGAGAAGCATCAGCTCCGAAATATTTAAGTTCATTAGGCATTTCATTTAAAGACAAAGCTAATTAATTTAAGCAAATTATATTCCAGGCGGCTAATCAAGAGCTCCAATGCCTCTACAACTTACGCTATTTTTAGACATAAAAATGCCTGGCAATTAGCATAAATTTGTGATGAATCACCTTCAGCCCGTCCAAGGAGCAGAAAGCTTCACATGGCCGTAGGCGGAGGCCGTAAAAACGGGTTCCCAGTGGAAGTCCACACACATCTTTATGGCGTATTCGGGAATGGGCGTGTAACACCCAAAACATTCATAAATCAACACAAGCCACGCATTGCCGCAGGATTTATGTAACAAATTTGGCAAATTGTAGCCAAATAGTCAAACAAATGACGCAAAAACTTCAAGAAGGCATTGAAAACAGTCAAGCATTGGGATATCTAAGGCAAAGCTAGATTTCATACTTTAACGACTACAAACTTTGTTAACAAATTAATTGGGAGAACAGAGAACCCAGCTTATAAATTGTAAATTGGTTCCTTTTGACAAAGTTATGGCTGCTGAAAACCTATTGTAGAAAAAACATTTTCTATCATAATTTATTGAATGGTTATGGACTGAATTTTGAATGCAAATTGAACTTCCTTAGAATAAGTTTCGCAGTAGCGTTTTATGCTAATTTTACTCACCGCAATCGATGAGAAATATTTTATTGAATATTAAATTGTTTATGGAAAGACTTAGACTTGTTTCAAAGATGAAAGCCTTAAGTCATATTAAAATAATCTGCAATTGCCTTAAATGAGAAGTTAAACAAAAGAAAGCAATTGTATTCAGAAGAAGAAAACAGCTTTAAATTAAATAAATATAAAAGCACATAAATTCTATTAATAGAACATTTGATTACATATTCTGGCCTCTTTTGGACATTCAACGGAAGTTAAGAGATGTCATCCTTATCGTTGTTTCCCAGAAACCTACGTTACTGGTTATATGACATACCCATAAATATAAACATAATGCTGACCTCGGGGCCCACAGTTGACATTTATTTTGCAACGAATTGAAAATATTATGACTGGCACTTCACAACATGACAGGCGAAATTATCAGAGATGCCTTGCCAGGACCGTGGATATTGAGCTGGGCACAGTTGGAATTCAAATAGATAATTAAATAGCACCAGGAACAGGGCTTAGAGCCATACTAACAACGTCAAATGGCGGTCGCCATGCTCTGCATATTTAAATTGGTATTATTTTTATAATTTTGACTCAGCTGACCATGGACATGGCAATTTGGCGCATGGCAAGCAGCTTGCCCCCCCGTTGTGCCCCATAAATATGTAGTATAATGAAAATGAAATAAAATAAAGTTACGAGAGTACTATATACAACATATATACAACATATACCCCACAGGCCCGGTTGCGTGCAAATCATAACCGTGATTAAGTGAAAATCAAGCCTGATTAATTATATAGCGATTGTGGGGCTGCCCCATAGCTGGCCATATGTTTTATGCCGGATTAATGTTAACAAAAGGCCAGAATGCCGTACTTTACGAGTCCTTTCGTTTGTTCCTACGGACACATATAAAAAAACAAAGAGAGAATGCCATGAGAATGAGCCGTAAGTGCCATGAAATTTCATTGCAGACACTTTACAGTCAACTCTCTACTGGCGACCACAAAATTTAATTAGCTGCTTTTGCTGCTGCCATTTGCCAATTGCCCGTTCCCTGCCCCGCCATTAGAGCCTGGCAATTAGACTGGCCAAGATAAGCGCCAAGAATGCAGACAAATTGCAAAAACTTTGAAATTATATTATATTAAATTTAATTTGACGCCGCTTGAAAGTTATTGTTCAGCAAATTCCACATAAAATGAGTTTTATACATTCAACAATTTTGCCATAGACCTAGTTAATAAACAATACAATTTGTTTGCATATAAATCAGATTAAAATAAATTCTTTGCATTGGTTATTATTTAAATTGAATATTTAATATAAAAATAAATTCTTTGCATTGGTTATTATTAAAATTGAATATTTAATATTCAATATTCAATATTAAATGCTTCGTTAATTAAAATGCAATTTAAATGCTTCAGCGTTCATCTTATATTACTGGAGAGCGGTCATTATAATGGTTATAATTAAAGTTTGCTTTAATAATCTTTTATGACTTAATCAATGCTGAATTACTTAATTATGAATGCAGCAAGGCACCAATATAATTATCATTTATTATAAATCATACATAATAATTAAATTTGTGCTAGCAAAGGCCTTCAATTTGTGGCCAAAAATATTAGAGTAAACACAACAAATTGAACAATTTTTACGATCTGTCCCTGAATATTGGCTTAAAAGATTGGCGTGTTCACAGCTCGGGTCATAAAACCCTTGACAGCTACAGAAACAACAATAACAACCGTAACAGTTTGTCAATAAAAGTGTCAATCAAATCAAAGGACAGGATACACTCAACCATTTTTCATACTTGCACCCAAGTGATGTATGCGAATAGTGTGCGTGTGTTTGCATGCGTGTGTGTGTGTGAAATATGCGCCTGCTGTTGCATACTTTTCTGAGTAAGCGCCATTTTGTGTCAGCTGAAATCGAATAACATGTTTGTGGGCTGTGAAAGTTTATATGCCCTTACTGGAATATATTTTTAAAATTTTATTACTATAATAATCTTAGCCGGTAATAAATTTCGTGATGGTATGAACATTTATACAATACTCTTAAATATATATTTAAAATTCTATATCTCAACTAAGAACCAGAAAATACACAACTTGCTTAAGCTGCCACGATAGGTAGCAGAAAACTTATTTAATAAAAAATAAAAAAATTTAATAGAAAAATCTCCCATAGATGACTGATCTGGTGAGATTGATTAAGCGATAATATATTTAGTTTGCAGAGTATCAGGCAAGCAAAAGAAAGAGTATAAACAGAAAAACTATACAGACATGTGACGCTGGCAAAAGTCCTTGTTTGTTGATATGCATTGTGGAGTTAGCTAATATTTTCCTTTTTTTGTTGGTTGACTTTCGCCTAAAGGATTTTTATTTGGCTATTTTGCTTTGAGGTCATCGTCTGGCGTCATGGGGATCTTGATTTGATTTTTTATGCTCAGTGGACAACGCCAATATGCATTAAGTGTTTGTCAGTGTTGCGCAGGCAAATGGAGCAGAAAAAGTGCAACTGGCAGCTGTTAACCATTTGACGTTTAACGTCTGAAGAGTTGGCCGGGCCAATATGCAAACAAGAGAATATGTTCATTTATCAAAATTTGACAATGTCAGACAAACAATGTCGCCAAAATAAATCAGTTGTTGCCGGTTGTCAACGTTATTAATGACACTTTTCAACCAACTGACTTTCCATAAAAGGCTTTAAAGCCAGGCTACAGGTTTGAAGGGCAGGTGCTAGACACACAGACAGGTACAATATCAATGTTTCGACCTGCCGGCGTTCAGAACAGATTAAGCAGCAATCTCAATCCAATATAAAGGGAATTCCACTCACCCCCGCCTGCAATACACAAAAATTTATAGAGGAACGTGCCTCGATTGCCAAGCGGATATAAAAATCACTCGAGTGCGACAACTTCTAACTGCCAGCTCCGCCCAGCAGCCCCAATGCAAAGTAAAGCTTTGCTTCGCATAGAAATTGAATAATGCAGCTGTATTTTTTATACAAACATGCCATAAATTGAAGGCACATGCGTTGCGTGGGTTGGCACTGAGTAGTAGCAGACAAGGCTGCAGCCACTGGGACTCGAACTGGTGACTGGTGACTGGGACTGAAAATACACCAGCTGCTTCTTGGGCATTAGCCCGGCACTTCCGTTTTGTTTGTCCAGCCAGGGGAATTTGCAGCGGCTGCTGCAGCAAAAATGCCAACTAAGAATTGTTAAGACAATGCAAATAAGCTGCAGACAGGCTTAAGTGTCAGCTGTCAACCTTGGGCAGCTGTTTTATCAAAAGCTTAGCTCTTTTTATTTCAATTATTAAATATGTTTTACCAGCCACTTTAAAGGACACTTGACATTTTATTGCATTACATGCAAATGTGTTGTAAATTGTAATTAGGCGCAGCAATTGGGCAAATACAAGGCCAAGATTTAATGTTTGTGCCCAGTAAACACAGCCCGAGTAGACTCGATAAATCTGCGCAACGCTATTTAGCCTAATGGAAAGCCACAAGACATCAAAGCCCTTTTGACGCTTTGTATTAATATTTTCGCAGTGCTTTTGGCTGACATGATAAATGACAGTCTTGCCTATAAATAACTAAAAGCTAATACAAAACGCCAAGCGTTAATCACACCAAATGCTAAAAATCAAATACAGACACCCACGCCAGCCCCCTCTCTTTCCCGCGTTGCCAAAGCCAGACACCAGCTTTAATTGCGCATTAATGTTTATTGCTTAGCGGAAGTGGCGCCATTTCCCCTATTTGTCTGGCTGTCTCAACAAATCCGCAATATCCGCTAGCTATCTGGTTGGCCTAGGATTGGAATACCCTTTGCGAAGGGTGTGATAACTTGCTCGGCAAACTTAAATATACGAGGGTTAATCTCTATGAATAATCATTGTATAAATAGAGGTGTCATGTGAGCAAATTGCTCCTTACTTTCAAGACTTATATAGAAAAGCAACTGAAAGGAAGTGTGCTTCTGTTTGGCACTATAGAACTAGGATTTACACCCCTGGGTTCAACTATAAGTAGTCTTAGTAATCTATATTGCGAAATCAATCCTTTATCAGACAGAAGAAATTGCTCCTAACTTTCAAGTCTTCTATAGACCAGCAACTGTAATGAAGTCTGCTGCTGTTTGGAACTATAGAACTATGATTTACACCCCTGAGTTCAACTATAAGTAGCCTCAGTAATCTATATTGCGAAATCGCTCCCTTATCAGACAGAAGAAATTGCTCCTAACTTTCAAGACTTATATAGAAAAGCAACTGAAAGGAAGTGTGCTTCTGTTTGGCACTATAGAACTAGGATTTACACCCCTGGGTTCAACTATAACTAGCCTTAGTAATCTATATTGCGAAATAACTCCTAACTTTCAATTCTTCCATAGAGCAACAACTGTAACGAAGTGTGCTTCTGTTTGTTACTATAGAACTAGGATTTACACCCCTGGGTTCAACTATAAGTAGCCTCAGTAATCTATCTATATTGCGAAATCAATCCTTTATCAGACAGAATATTGTATAAGATATATTGATACTCATCGATCATATTATTTGAGTGAAGTTCTTTATGTCCAGCAGTATTTTGTTATTATCGTTCCTTAACAGCGCTTGGATTTATGATAAATTATAAGCTTTATTGCTTGCTCTTGTGCGCAGACGAATAATGCCAAATTCCCAATAGTATTTGTCAGCTGGCTTATGACTATATTTTGTTGAGATATTCTTTTAAAAGCTGCCAACATAAATAATAATTTAAAGTAAAAGAATGCTTGAATTCACGCACTTTCAGCTTACCTACAGCATTCTTAGCCCGCTTCAATTGCTTTATTTACTCGGAAACTATTAATATATATTAAATTGCTAAGATTGTACAGAAAGTGTATTAAAGTTGCGATAAACAGAAGATAGTAATCTGTTTTTATTCGGTTTTTTCCGTTTTGTTTCATTAATTCTTTTGCGCTGTGCACTTGCTTTCTGAAATTTGTTTTGTATTTCCTGCGTTACTAAGCTCAAATACTTCCGCCTTTTTGCTCGCCATTCTGGGTCAGAATTTATGGCGCTAGTTTGCTGCTTGTTTCCGCCGCATTTGCCACATGGTTGCCACTGGCATTGGCAGGACATTGCCAGGACATGACTTTAAGTTTACGGCAATTTCTGTGAGCAGATTAATTGGGATATGCTGCGACAACCTTTTGACCTTTCAATTGCTGCCCCCTCAATGCCAACAAATGCGTGCCATTAACTGAGCCAATTGGCTATCGACGAGGATTAGTGATGGCCGGCAGTCCAGTGTGTTAGTCACTGATAGGTCCTTAATTTGTTTGGCCAGCGGTTGCGTAAACTGTGTGCCATATTTTCCCAGATAGCAGGCTTTTTTTCGGTATGAGGGGCAACTGAAATTCAACAGCTTTTAATGTGAAATTTTAAAATTTTTCAGAATATTTTCGGCGTAGCTAAATTTGTGTATGATAAAATGGCGGAACAACAGAATGCTGTGGTAGGATTGATTGGCGTAGCAGCTACAATGTATTCAGAATTTCTCATAATTTGTGTTTCCCACAGGGCAACTCGGTTACGTCGCGAATTTCGCTGTTTAACGAACACGTGGCGGCACATCAGGAATGGCAAAGGATCAATCCATTCTCCCACTACAGCGTACGTGACATGCCCAAGCCGAGCTTTCTCAAGGAGCACTATGGAACCGCACCCGCGGGCAGCCTTTCAGAGCAGCGGGCGCTGCAGGCTCAGCTTCTCTCATTGCAGGAGATTCTGCAGCTGTGCGAGGTGATCAACGAGAAGGGCACAAAGAACTCACCAAATGAGACGGCTGAGTCCAGCCTAAACTTTGGCCAACTCTTTGAGGTGCGTACTAGAGCTGGACACCAAATATCGTTGGTCCTTTCGATAGTATCTTCTAATATTGTCAAGCAATGTAAACCCTCTATTTCCTCCTCAGATGTACAGCCACATCTCCGACAAGCTGCTGGGCACCCTGCTCTGCGCCCGCAAGCACAATTACATTGACTTTGCGGGGGAGACGCTTTTCCAGGGTCGCGACGATGCGGAGACCGTGCGGCTGCTGCGGCCATTCGAGGTGCTACAGGATGAGATTGTGGCCAAGATTGAGGACCTGCGTTGCATGTTCGTTGAGAAGCCTGTGGAGCATCCGGAACTGCGTGATGCCCAGTTTTCGTAGGTCGCACGTGGCTGTCACTGTCGCTTTCCCAGGACTCGCTGGGATCGCTGACCCGTGTCATCTGTGGCACGTGCGCTCTTCTAAGCCGTTCACAGTTAATTCAATTAACAATTTCGGCTGCCTGAATCGCACTCACCATAAAAACACCGTAGAAGGCTTTGCCATGACAACCTGAGAGCTTGGTGCGCAAAGCAGCCTCATGTTGTGTCCTTATAAAACACCTGCCCTGTCGAATTGCCACCAAGGATACAACTAATGTATTGGTATCGCGTGTCAGCCAACATTCGTATGCAAATAAATATCTTTCAACAGTCTTAGCCTAATGTATTTGCCAGCCAGATGGAGCCACAAATGCGGGAGGGCGAAGACTTCAAAGCAACACCATGTCACACATTTGCCAAATTATTTTGCACAACATATTTACATATAAATATACATATGTGTATGTGCATGTGTATCAGCTCGTAAGTCATTAGCTCTGTTATTCACGCACTGCGCACCATGGGCATAAATCGTTCAGAACGATAAATGACAAATCACCTAGATATCCAATTATATAGAAAAACCCGCAAATTAATTGATCACATGTTTACTATCTCCTGTTTATTGAATTTACTTTTCTTACCTATTGATTCGTCAGTTTTTCTGCTCAAAATATAGAAACAAATGATTTGTGACCAACGGCCCCGGGCCGGGACTTTTGAGCTCCCACGGGCGGAAAACTGTTGTATGAAACTTGAAAAATCTACTCCCACCCGACACCACGAACGGAAAATGTGCGTAAGGTCAAATGTGTGAGATGGTGTTTTTGTTAGATCGGTTTCTAAGTTCTTCATATCATATAAGTTCTTCAAATTCATAAGGCACGGCGGAGAAATAGTCGTGCTATTTTTGTTTATTTTTGACTTCCTCATCCATGCAACCAACAACAACGTGCCACAGAGAAGTCTGGATCGTCACACCTAGTAACATATAGGCAAATTGCTAGCAAAGTTACCATGGAGGATAATCGATATCTTAAGTTAATTGTCTATTCACTGAACTGCGGCATTTTAATTTGGTATTTTTGTTAGGAATACCAGCCACAACTCCAGCTTACATATCCCAAATGTTTCCATGTGGAATACTTGTTTATTCGGCCCACTGTTAGTAATCTCCCCCTGACTGCTGGGGCGTGAGTGTGCGACTAATGTACCGTTGATTTGATTTTACGACATGGTGCTCGCTGAGAGCTGGCAGGATCTGCCTACTCCATCAACCTTCTGGCATTTTGTCTGGTAATTCCTGTGGCCCATGCGATTGCTTTCACATTTATGGTGGGTACATTTAAATCAGTGGGCGCTTCCCCACAGGCATTGTGTGCATCTAATTCATCATGTTACATGCGTAATTTATGTGTACTGCGGAATCCGTGTACACTGTTACACTCGCTGCCTTTAAAATGCCGTCAGGTTGTCAGTTTTGTCTGACAAGCGGGCGCTACGTAGTAAATATTATAAATAATTGGATGGGGAGGGGTTCCCTGTTCGATTTCAGTCCTATAATTATGATGGAGGTATGGCTGCCACACAAATAAATACAAAAAAAAATGAAGAATCGAATATATAAAACATGTTTCCGTTTTGCCAATGGAATTTTTTATGCAAATGCCAGGACACGGATCGTTGCGCACAACTTCCGCTAACCATTTTTCGCAGCCAACTTGAACGGAAGGCCATAGCTAAAGCAAAGCGCACAAAATGGCCCAGACGTGTGGGTATGTGTGTGTGGGTGCGTGTGTGTGTGTCTGTGTGTGTGTCTGTGGGTGCTGAAATACTGCAGGCGCTGATTGCTCAGCTCGAAAATTGTCCTTGTCCGTTTTGTTGTGGTGTGCTATGTGGGTTCCTGACGATTTTTTTCATTGATCCCCTGGCGGGGCGCCTAAATCACAGCTCTACTTTTGTCCAGACAAAGGTAAACAATACAATAGAGCAACCACATACGAGTGTGTGTGTGTGTGTAGTATGTGTGTTTAACTTTTGACTTGTGCCTTACCCGAACAGAGTTCACAACAACTTTATTTGTTTTTGTGCATATTTTAGCTTATAAACTGAAGCCCACTTGACACACAACATGCATATAAATTATTGATTTCCACAGTTTGTAATACTTTAAAGGGCGTATTGGCTATTTACTGTTGTTAGTCACGCAGAGTGGGTTGAAAAGGGCACACCATATATAATATTGTAATGAGAAAGACTCCCATAAAAGTACTTCCAAACAACTATACAGTTGAATAATTTCACAATTTATGAGCCTTCAGTCATACTGAGTTGCTTTTGGCAAACGTTACTGAGAAAAATCGACTACAGATACAATAAAAGCTAATCGGAAATAATAATAACAAAACTTAAAACAAATATTATTTCCTCTTCAAAAATTTCGCAAACTTCTTTGTTTATTTTCGTTGTCTTTAATAATTTCTGTGCCAAGGCTTTTATTTCTTAGGTATAGTGCTTACAGCCGGGGCAGTTGGCTTAAATTTCCGTCAAAATTGGTAGCTGATTTATGGCCACTTTGTGGACGTAAACTGAGCACGCAGTGCACACTGCGCCCTTCCGTTTCCGGGCTTGTTTTCTGAGCTGCTGTCACGATGTGTTGGGCTTTGTAGCTCGCTCTTGTTGGTTTGTTTTCAGCAAAAGATTTCGCAACAACAAGGTGGTAAGCTATTTTTGATTAGCCCCACTGAGGTCGAAGCTGAAACCGCATCAAAGAATGTTAAAAACAATGCTGCAAAAGCAACTCTGACTTCGTTGCCAGGCAGAACCAGAATCATAAAACAGTCAGTTAGCAGTTGATAAGCGAAGCCACATTCTGACAGATTTTGATAGACAAAAGGCCAAAGCCAGACAACATTCGGCAATATCAATGGGGTCCATTTCGGTTTCCGGTTGTCTCCTGTGAGTTCAGGGTTCGCCGACGCAATTGGAAACGCGCTTGCTCATTATGATTTTCAGCATTTGCACAGCAAAGCAATAATCATAAAAATTATATTTATATTTATGCATATTTGTGCTAATGGCTGGAAATGTAGCAAGATAAAAATCCAGAGCAAAAACTACATACTGCTAAATAAAAGACCAAGTAAAAACTTTTCAGACGCCGCCAATGACGCAGACTCATTCGCATTTGGCATTTATGGAAATATAGCAACGACTTTTGGGATTTATTTATACGAACATGTTATTTATATCATGAATTATTATTGTTTTTTGATTGCCCTTTCTTATTTGTAAGCCCTGTACCCATTAAAACTGTGTGAAAGGATGTTTAAAACTGTTCAAAAGTATGCAACAGACAGAAGGAGGCAACTCCGAGCATACATACTAGTATATACTCATACATTCTTGATCAATATCATGTGTTCAACAGACTGAAACCAAGTTAATTCCAAATTTCTGCTACTTTCACAGTTTAACAATCAATTTACAGGCATATATGGAAAAATATAGCTTTGACTTTTAGCACGCTTGATGCTTATTCAGTTCTGCAAATATTCAAACAAATTTGATTCAAGGAGTTAGTTTATAGACGGAGCAGAAGAAACCAGCAGCGGCGCCATCTTTGTGGACTTCAAACCTGACTACAGGGTCTATCATAGTCGAGCATACTCGACTAGAGTCAGCTCACATGCTTAAACTAGTCCAGGCAAGCTCTCAACTTCACTTGATGTGCCAAGTTTTTATTGTACATGTCTATTTGGATTGACTCTACACTACTTAAGAGCTACACACAACAATCCTAGAACCCGGCCAAGCAGAAAGGTCACTGCGGCTGACCCTGATCCAAAGATGAAGCACTTGGCACTGCAGCCACAATGAGCCAGACAAGCTGAGCTGAACGAGTACCTTATAAACAGCAATAATCTACTTAAAAGACACTTCAATCCATGTCTATTGAGATTTTGCAAAGGTTTTCTATTTTAAAATAATAAATTTAAATAATATATTAAATTGTCTCCGAGTTGTTATAAATTATATTGTTGTCAGTATTTCAACTGATTCGATTAATCACTTTTTTATTTACGTGTCGCCAACAACATTTTGTTCAGTCACACACATACACTGCGCGAAATCAAGCTATCATTCAAAATGGCAGCAATAGGTAAATTAGTAGCTCTACCTTCTAGATTACAAACTTCCTTAACTTTGTCAAAACCCAACCGAATTCTATCAGGAATGATTGCGAGCATACAAATTAGCACAACAAAACTATATCAAAACTTTTTTAAGAACCTAATTTTTGGCAAAAGTTAATGATAAAAATTAAAAAAATGAGACTTAAATTTTGAATCAGAAAGTCTACCTCCTAGATTAGAAAGTCCCATAACTTGGTCAAAGCGTACAAATTTCCATATGGAATGTCTTTATGATCCCGTTGACCTACTTGACAGTTCTGCTTCAAAGAATTGTTCGCAGTGTACACATATCGAAACAAAGTAGCTTTCATCTATCTTACTTCACATATTGTTATGACACTTGCCAGGCACATATCTCGCATTGTCATTGCATGACAATTTTTGCTGGCATTGCCGCTCCCTTCTTGACTTGGCCAATTGGAGTTTGAGTATAGGACACGTTTATGCTTTAGCAACTGGACTTTTTTTTACCAAATTCTACAAATTTTGCATGTGGATTATCGTATTTTGTTCTTGTGTCTCGTACATTGGAAACGGAAGAAATAAATATTAAATTCAGTAAGCTGGCTGACAGCCAGCCTGCAGCTGAGCTAGTTCCGACTGTCTCTGCATTGGGTTTTAAGTCAATTTTCTTGTTCAGTTTTCAGACAAGGACGAGCAGCTGGCAGTTGGCAAGTGGGAGCCATCAGCAGCAGGAGCAGCATTCGGAGCTCTGACAGCTTGGTGGCCGCGTTCCGGGGGGACAGATATTTTAGTTTATCACGCGACGCACGAGCTCAAGTTGCAAGCCGGGCCAAGTTCCCATTGCCCACTGCCCCCTGCCGTCTGCTGTCCGCCGCCTGAGACCCGTAAATCTTGCAGGCAGCAAAAGCCACAGAATGTGTATTAAATTTTCGGTTTGCGGTCAGTTACCAATAGATTCGATGCCAGTGGGTGGCCGCTGCGTGTCCTGACACTCGTCCTCGTACTGCTTCTGCTTCGGCTCCTGCTCTAGTCTCTGTTTTTGCTGTGTTGTGTAATTGCGTGAAAAGACCATTTCTATGGGTGCTCGGATTGCGTTAGACAGTCAGCTAAATCAAGCGGAAATCTCAAGGTGATTATTTTGAAATTCCCACAACGATCTGCAGTTTAAGTTTTTCAATCTTAAGTGGTATGCGTTGACACTTAAAACTGAACAAAAATTAAGTTTAAATTACTAGCTAGCAGCTGGCCAATGCCTGTGCTAATATAAATAGCAGACATGCCAAAACTAAAATTTTGCACATCATGCAGTTGATTGTAATACCTCCCTCGTATGGCAAACAATATCATAAGCCCCAACCAAGAAAAAGCAAAAGGCACTTCAAGTTGTTGTTTCACTTAACCATAAAAGCAAACACTAGAGATGCCTGACAGGGAGCCAATCCGACGCCAGCCAAGATAAAATCAAAATATATATAGATTTAAAAAAATATAGTTTTTTTTGCTGGCAGCGCAAACTTGGTAAGGAAATTCCGCATAATCACAACTACAATAAAATTAGTTAGAGTCTTTTTGAGAATGCACGACTAGAATATACCCAGGACAATGGTCTATAAAAGCTTAACTCCACAAAGTTATGCTATTAAAGCTAAGACTTAAGTAAGCTATATTTAATTTAACTAAATAAATATAAAATGTTCTTACCGCTTTGCCGAATATAAAATTGCCTAATAAATTGGGTACGTATTTTCATATGTATAATGGAAATTGAGATTTCTGCCTAATTAGTAGCTAAATTGCCAAATAAATTGGTAGCTTAACAAGTTCATTAACAGTTTTAATTGAAAGATAAAGCGATATTGATAATTCTCCTAATTGAATTTGGTGACCAAAAATTAGTCACTTTTTGTTGGGTAATTTGAACAATTATTAGTATAGATTAGAATGGCTGTTGTTAACGGAACACTCATCGCAAATTTTGGCCCATTCGCCTATCATTCCCCTAATTTGCAATTGAACAATTGGTCCGAAAGGAGTTCATCCGAAGTCTGCTAGCTTGCTAGGATAGGGCTTTTAAGGATGGAACTTCAGTCTTTTATTGACAGAGAGCTAGAGAGAAGCAGAGGAGATATTTCAGCTGGATCAGTGGGCTTTTAAATATGGAAGTTAAGTCCTTTATTGTCACGGAGAGCCAGAAAGGATCTGAATATCCCTGGTTATAGGCGGGCAAATAAGCACGTCTATATCTTCTCTGCTGTTGATCCTGATAATAATTTACATTATGTTATAATCCAATCTTTACGCAGTATTCTGAGTATAGTTTTACTAAAATCAACCCAATTTTTAACTTTGATAAATACATATATCTGCATATTTTGACATGTATCCCTAAATATTTGTATGCCCTTTAACCCTCCTCAACAGGATGTTCAGCTGACTGCTTTCTTTCGGCATTGTCGTCAACTCTGAGCTGTCTGAAATTTTCCTCTTTCTTTTTTGGCTGACAACTTTGTGTGGCTTGGCGCTTTTCTACGGCTTTTCACACGTTGCAGGCCGAAGTCCGCGTCAAAGCGAAAGCAAAGGGAAATCAAAGGAAAATGCGAAAAAAACGGTGGAAAAACGGCAACTTTATTTAATAAAATGCGTCAAGAGCAGCTTCAATTGAATTTGAGCATCATTTGGGCTTAGTTTGCTGATGTAAACGAGTTGAGGATTTTGAATGTCTTAACAGCTGCGAGTTGCCGCAAAAGGTGCCTTGGATTTGACTTGACTGTGTCCAAATGGGATTTCAGATTTGGAAAGTGATTGAAAGCGAAATATAGGAAGGAAAATGTTTCAAGCATATTGAGAGCTTGGTAGTGAACATTTTAATCTACTTTTAGCTTCAATTTTCTTAAGTTAAGACAGCAGTGTTGGGTATACAGAAGAAAAAAAAAATAAATTTTTTTAAAACCTAAGATATAATAATATAATAATAATAATAACAAGAAAGGACGGCTATCTTCGGAGTACCGAAGCTATATATCCTGGCAGGAGTTAAGTTTTTATTTAAGTATAATACAACTCTCACTTAGTTTAAATATGCATAAACAAAAAGTTTGATATAGCAAAATAGTGGTTCGATTTTGAGCAAATTTGGTCAGATTGCATTTTTCGCCCGATCGTTCCTATGGCAGCTATATGATATAGTGACCCGATTTTGATCAAATTTGGTCAGATTGTATAAACTATTTAGAAACTCGGTTTGGGAAAGTTTGGTGACGATATCTCTATAAACAACAAAGTTGTTCATACAAAACAGTTTTATAATTTTGATCGCCCTCCTCTGCGATTCTCAAGAATTCAAGGGACCCTACTACAATTTGTCATTTTGGAGGTATTTTTTTAAATATTTTTTTTTATTTTTTTTATTTTTATTTTTTTTATTTTTTTTATTTTTCGATTTTGACCAAATTTGGTCAGATTGCATTTTTCACCCGATCGTTCCTATGGCAGCTATATGATATAGTGACCCGATTTTGATCAAATTTGGTCAGATTGTATAAACTATTTAGAAACTCGGTTTGGATGAGTTTGGTGAGGATATCTTTATAAACAACGAAGTTATTCATACAAAACATAGTTTTATAGTTGATCGCCCTCCTCTGCGATTCTCAAGAATTCAAGGGACCCCACTACAATTTATCATTTTTGAGGTATATTTTGTGAATAGCAATAGCTTATTTTGGAGGTCCACTTTAATGTGTGTGTGTGTGAGAGAGAGAGAGAGAGTGAGAGTGAGAGAGAGAGAGTGGGAGAGTGTGAGAGAGAGCGAGTGAGAGGGAGAGAGAGAGGGAGAGAGAGAGGGAGAGAGAGAGAATGAGAGAGAGAGAATGAGAGAGAGAGGGAGAGAGAGAGAGAGAGAGACAGATCGCCGTTCTCTGCGATTCTCAAGAATTAAAGGGCGTCCACTACTCTTCACTACCCTGGAAGGCATTAGTTTAGTTTGCATGAAATATTTGTATAAACAAAAAGATTGATATAGCGATATGGTGTCTCGATTTTGACCAAAATTGGTTAGATTGTATAAACTCTCTGAAGACTCTCTCGGCTATTCATGCTGATTAGAGACAAAATTATAATACCCTCTGCTAGGATATAAGAAACAAATAAATTCTTTAATTCTTATATGAATTTTAGCGAGGTTTAATAATTCTTAATCAAGATAAAACCTGATAAATAACTTTATATCTGAAAGCTATCAGTATAGTATAATATGCTTGATTGCAAGTTTAAATAATAACTTGATATTATAACTGACTAAGATAATTATCACTTAGCAGCTTCTACTTTAAATTGAATAAAATGCATTCCAAAATATTCCCTTAAATTCTACTGCCATAGAAAGCAAAATAATTGAAGGCTTGAAGATAGTTTATAACCCTAAAGAATACTTCAGCCGGAAGTGTTGAACAACAGACACTCAGTGGAAAAACTCACAGAGAGCAGAAAACTGTAGAAGAAGTGAGAAAATCAACAACTTTTGGCGCCTTCTAACAATACCAAAGTGCACAATAGACATTAAATTAATTTCCTAGTCTGACGCGCACAGCAAAGTCAATTATTGTTGTTATTGTTATTATTGTTGCTCTGGCTGTTGCTGTTTCTGTTGCTGTTGCTGTCAATGTTAGTTGTGCATTTCCGACAATGAAAATGAAGGCAGGCGACAAGCGAGTAGCGTGGAAATGCCAATGCAAGTACAACTATAACTATTTCATAGGGGTGCTCATGCAAACTGGGCTGCTCTTATTCTGATATTCATTTCAAGCATAAAAGTTGATTGCTCGTGGCAATTACTTATAAATAGGCATGAAGGCGCAACTTGCCACATTCACAGGTCGCGCAACAATGTTGCTGCAACACACACACACACACACACAGCAGTAATTGAACGGCGCCAATGGTTTTTATGAATGAAATGGCAAAAGCCAGCGGCCAAAAGCGTTGGCCGAGCCTGGCAACATGTCGCATGCGCAATGGAAATTGATTCGAATTGGCGGCAGCCGGAAAAGCTGACGACGGAAAAACTCGGCTGGCGGCGCAGTTGGCTGTCAGCGTTCAACGTGGTCGTGCGCAACGTGGACCTGCCTCAGGGTTGCCCCTAATATATATAGGTATACCTTCCGGTGACGCTGTCTGTTTAAAAATATCACTTGCACAATTCGAGAGCAAGATGGCAACAAAGAGCCTATACAACGGAGAGAGCGAGAGAAAGTGAATAACTGCGAGAAAGAGAGAGGAGAGTGAGAGTGAGAGAGCGCAAGAAAGTGATGATATTTTTGTTTATATGCACTTCGGTTCGCTTCGAGACAAATACCAATTACAAAAATGCTCAATATAATTTTTAAAAAAATTGTTTACAACAATAAACTAAACAAACTTGTAGATTTACCGCAAATTGTGTGAAATGAAAAGTGCAATAAACACACATCAAAGTTGCAGCAGCACTTAATTTGGCCAAAACCAGCTGGCCAAGAGCAATTTAAATACTTATAGATACAAAATAATAGCATGCCCGCGGCGCATAAATTTATAAATAAATAAAATAAATATACTTGGAGAGAGCATAAAATAAAAGCTACAAAGTCCCATCAACAACAAAAATTAGCCGAGTCAACCAAACAAAATTCAAGTCCACAAAAGTGTGTGTAAAAGTGAGTGTGTGCATTTGTGCGTGTGTGTTTGTTTTAATCTCTCCATATATAATTGGTAATTAACTGCAATTGATGATATATCCCTTGGCGCCCTCTGCCAATGGCATTGATGCCTGACAGTTTCTATAAAATATGCCAAAGATCAACGCGTGGGAATACGAAAAACCGAAAGTACAGGCTCCGGATACAACAACATATACGGAGAAATTATAAATTAAATTTCCAAGGTAACTCCATAATTCTTAAGATGCCTGCACACGTTTTATTCAGATTATAATTCGTATTATTTTTATTTGCGCGCATATTTGCCAAAATGACATCAAAATGTTTTTTAAGTAAACAAAATGTTCGAGTGGCTTTTTATGATGTTGTCGCAGCAACAAAAACCTTGATGACAAATAAAATTACTTGAGATTATCATTGTCGATAAGCATTTGCATATTTACAGGAATTGCGTGTCCTTAAGCTTGTCACTCCAAATCGTAATAAGGTACGGAGTTATATTTCACTTGAGTTTGGTATTTGTCTACAACAATAAAAGATTTAGCAGCACTTTTCATAAAATTAAATACGCTTTTAACATTTTTATGCCTATGTCCTTTGATAAACACATAAGCAAATAATATAAAATTGAGTGGGGCCAAAGTGTATAAAAATGCGCAGAATTTAACAAGAATTTTAATTTAATTTAATTTATTTTGAGTATTTTTATGACTATGTGTTTCTGATATATATCTATGTAAAATATAAACCACATCTGGCTGCTCGTTTATTTAAATGAAAAGCAGAAGATAAAATACCGCAGGCACATTGAACTGAACTGAGTTGAATTTATTTAAATAAAGCCATTTTTTGTATAATTTATTACCTAGGCAGTTCACGAACTACTGACGAAACTTATACTAATTAATATTTAAGAACCAGCAGTGCTACTAATATATAAAATAAGTATAGTACTTTTAATACTATATTGATGCGGATCAAGAGCAAATATATCCTTTAATGTGTTAGACATGTCAGGTTAATATTATAATATCCTCCTGCAAGAGTATAAAAACTTAGAAAAATCAAAAGTTTACCTACACTTCAATACATAGTATATATTTCAAGTCAGTTTTCTACCATTCCTATCAGCAACAAGACAAACACGAACATCAAAGTTTACTTCCACATACAAGCAAATTGAATATTTCCATTAGTATTTCTACGAGACGGCATTCTGCGTCCTTCAGCTTCCTGCCACCCTTAAAGCCCTTCAAGTCTAATTTATTTCCTAGAAAATTTATATTGTAATACAAAAGGCTTTCAACCGCAAGGCGTGAAGTCCAGGCTTAAGGCAAAAACTGAAATAAAAGTCAAGCAACTATAAATTTAAAAAAAAAATCCTTTGTTAATAACCTCACTGCATCGTTCGCTTTGGCTAAGGTTATTCATCTTTAATCTGCAAATTGCTGAGTAAATAAAGTTTATATCCAACAGCCGAAAGTTTATTTGCATTTCAGTTAGTAAGCCGCAAATGCATATGAAAAATGCGGACCAACTTTTGGTGAAGATTGAAAATATGTAAATAAACACTCTCATTCATTTGCCAGTTATTTGCACTCAGTGAGCCAGAGCACACAGTTCTAGGTAACGAAATATTTTAAAGCCCTCACATTACAAATGCTATCCAGGAAGGATGTTAGTGGCACGGGCCACAGGGCACAGGCTGAGGCAGTGGCAGAACCACAGCATGTCCAGAAGGCCTTGGTGTCTAAGTGCTGTACTACAAATTGTGGCTCTCTCTGTGTGTTGCCACTTAATGTCGAGATGATTAAGTATACGCTGCCATGGTAGGCCGCATATCACGATGCAGCAGTCATTTACATAAAAGGCAGCAACATCATTCCAAAAACAACTACGTCTGCTGTAATGGGGGCCCAGAAACACACATTACCAACGCGGCAGCAGTGAGACACACACTCAGACAGGAGACAAAGCGCATAATGGCATAATAGACGCATCCAGGCATAAATCAGCAGCTTTATGTACAGGACATTGTACAGGCATGAGGATAGGCTTCAACCTTTACACCTGCTCATTGAGCTGTCAAATTGCGCAAATTCACACAATTACAGCCAGATCCTTTGCACTCCTCGCGTTGCAGGCAGCTCATTACAAATTTGCCAAAAAAATAAAAATATATATGTATATATATATGTAAATTGAGGAACAACTCGAGACGAAGAAGGGGGGGCCTATGGCACGCTCTTGCGAATTTTTATCGCATTTCTTTGAAATGTTCTTATTTGCTTTCCTTTCGCTTAGAATCCACACAGAAAGCCTTGAAACTGTCAACTAAAAATAAATCGCAAGAGTTGTTTTTTCCTCTCTCTTTCTTTTTCTCGAGTGCTTTCATATGCGAGCGCCGAAAAAACAACAAATAATAATTATAATATTTATTTTTCTGTTTTCATATTGTGGCTGAGCATTCTTAGACGATACTCACACTCATCTCAGAGCTCATATGAGCATATCCCCATTGTATATGTTTTATTTCAATTTATATGCTTTGTCGCATGCTCTTAGCATGCTATAAATTCTATAGCTGCCCATATACTACCATATAGCATATACCATACGGCACATGCATCAATAAATTAGTCGACTACATTATATACAGAACGGCAGCCAACAAGAATACCTCCAGAATCGCTGATAACTCAGACTACATGTGTCGCATATGGGAAAACACAATAGAATTAAGTCGAGACGTTGTCGCTTAGTTGGCCCCACATCACTTACAGCTACCCTCAGCGCGTCACATAAATTAATATACTTAAGCATTTAATTAAATAAATTTCAGAAACATACCGGAGAAAACCAAAGCAATTTGTGAATATTCCCCAGACAGTGGCGCACATTTTAAAAGGGCAACCAATTTAAAAGTTTATTTAACATTTTAGATACTTTGCAAACTTTAAGTTTTAATTATTATATAGTATTTAAGTTTGCTGGCTTAAGGCATAGTTCAAAGAAACTTCCAAGTTACAAGCAAAGTTAATTAAGCAAGACAATTATTTTCCGCTTAATATTCAATTCGATGAAAGCATTGAAACATTTATTTATTTTTGGAATTTTGGCTATTTTTATGACTCTTAGAATTATTTGACGACAAAGTAGTATTTGGCAATGTACTTAAATATTTAAATAACACAAAAGAGTTGAAAAAATAATTTAGATTTATTTATTTTCATTTAAAGTGATATCTATTTATGCTGTTGTAGTAAGCAGCACAAAAATATAATCTACTTAATTATTTAAAAATCACAAATGCACTTAGTCAAAATGAGTTGAAAAAATAAACTTTGATTTATTTATTTTCAATTATTGGGATTTTTATTCAAGCTATTGTTGTAGTATTATAAACAGCACACAAATATAAAAAATTGCTTTGTATATTTAATCATTTAATTAGCCACACACACACAATTTCAAACTGTTCTCTAAATTTGATTATTTTGCAAACTTTGCGTTTCCTTTGTTCTCACACAGCAGCTTATTATTTAATTTTAGATTGCCGATTGCATATTTTATCACCTAATTATCATAAAATCCATTTATAGCTGACCCCTAGAGCAAGCTAGATTCTATTAAAATTGTTGAAACCACAATTTTTGTATTTGGCTTGCTGGTTTCCGTTTACTTTCTCTCACTTGTAATTTATAATTTACGTAGCCTTAAACTGAATGCAATAAATTATGCAGTGCGAATGCTTTTTATTGAGTTGCTGCTTTCAATGAGCGTAAGCCAGCAGATGTTTACACATGTATTCAAATATTAAGCATACGCCCAGTGGAGCGCAAAGACCGCGGCTTTCCTTGCCAGCTGGCACAAAATCATAACTATACGAGCACATGCCAAAATTCTCACACCCACAGAGTGATGACAAAGACAGAGACAGAGAGTAGAGAGAGAGAGAGAGAGAGATAGCTATGCAATGTAGACTAGCAGTCGCCTCGTTATTCGGCAAAAACTGTAGTTCTTGTGCCCATGCCACAGCGCATTTAGGGCAAATCCTTGCAGGACAAGAAATGCGCTCGAATTTAGCATGGGAAATTGCTTTCAAAAACAATTAAGCTCAATGTCATTTTGGAAAATGAAAAATTAATTGGAACTATTGTTACCGCATGTTATTTGCAAGAGAGTGTTGTGGTTGCCATGTCGCTGTTTTCTCAAAATAATCCAGTTATCGGGTGCAATGGGGCGTATACGCATTGCATTTTGCCATGAACTCGGCGCAGCGAGTGCCATATAACACAATGAACGTGTACTTTGTATTACGCGTGTGAGTATGAGTATGAGTATGAGAAATATAACCTTCATATGGTTTCATGAAGCTCCCTTAAAAACATTAACACAAAACTGCAGCATGCGCTCAATACTGTACATTGCTTTTAATTGTGCTGACATTTGAAAGCTATTAGCGGATTCCGGGAAATTAAGGACAAACCGGATGCATGCGCCATTTCAATCTATAAACTTTTTGCGATTTACATACAGCTTTGAAAGTGGCACTTTATTCAATTGCAAATTAATTGGAATTTATACATAATAAAATGCGAATTTTTGTACAACAACTATGTGCACTTAATTAGTTTTATTACAGTCAATTAATCTATGCATTTCTTTATATCCTTTAATTGGAATGTGTTAAAGTGTGTACTCAACATAAAATGGGTTGTATTCAACCTTAAATTCCCAACCCTAAGAGAAAATTAATTGCAGACTATGTACAAGAATAAATGAAAATGGAAATTAAATAAAATACAAATAAATAGGCGTGGGTAGTGTGGTACCATTAAAAGCCTTTTAAGCTAATATAATTGCTTTAATTCTGTTATTTTTATTAGAGGGATTGTGAAGCGCTGTAGTATCCAAAGTAATCTGTTGCACAATGTGCTGTATTTAAACCAGGTAAACCCCAGATAAAATAATGAACTACCAAGTAAAACGAGCAGCATACATAAATCGGAGTGGAGAGTAGCTTAGCTCATAGATTCTGGCCTAGAAAAAGTAGGGTATTATCTAGTAACAATTATGCAGATTAAGTATTTGGTATAGCAGCTTTAAGGATTTGGTTTTTTCATTTGGTTTCATATTTCTGTTTTTGTTGGATAAAAAATATGCAAAGCAAAAAGCCTGAGCACTTTTTATTGCACAACAGTTGCGCCAAATTGAAAAAGTGTCACAAAAAAAGATATTATAATAAAAAAAATTGTCAGGCAAAACGGTTGGCTGAGCAGGGCAATGGCAAACCAATTGGTGTTGCCCAAGTGGATACGAGTTGTGGTCAGTTTTCAATGCCAGGGGCCGTAACAAAAAAAAATTATATGCAACTAAAGGCACGTGCGAGTCATCAGGAGCCAAGTGGCAAAAAAGGGTCCAAGGCATTAAAACTAATTGACATTATAATTGCTGGGGCCCAGAACGGGCAAGCAGTAAACATTGCCCACATAGTATTCCAATTTTGGCATCTAATTGCTATAATCGCCTTAGCAGACACAGGACATGGCACACAGGACATGAACCCATGGCCGAGACCGACACCGAGACCGAGCGAGGGCATCTGCGATTCACTTTGGCCTTTAACAGTTAAGCGCTCAGTGACACCTGCTGACCACGTGGCCAGCGACAAATCGTTGAGCACTTAACACGACACAAGACCAGGCTAACACTGACTGTTACAGTTACTACAAATTGTATACCACAGGCGCTATACTGCGGCTGCTGAGATAACAACTGCTAAATGCAAAATACGCATACGTCATGTTGGACACGGCAATGAGTCAGCCGCGTTTGTTTTGTGGCTGCACTGCACGCACCACAACCACCCCTAACCCCTAACCCCAACAGCACCACCCAAGGCACCACAACAACGACAGCATTTACGCCAGTTGTTATTCTATTCTATTTTTTTAGCACCCACAAATCATGTCAAACTCATTGCGCCCATATGTTATATTGATTTGATTATACGATATGCACGCGCTCTATTTAGGAGATTACGTATTTGTATACCCTCTACACATGTAATGGCTAAAAGGGTTTAATGTAACTAGCAGATGGAGGTATTTCCGACCGTTTGATTAACATATATTCTTGATCAGCCATAAACAGCCGAGTCAATGTTCGTCTGTAAGTCTGTTGTCCTCATCAACATGTAGAGACTTTAAGAGCTAGCAAGTTCACTTTTACCATATGCAGACAAAGTTTATTTTAAATTTTAATAAAAACCTATTTATACACAACATTTTGGGGATATGGGCCTAATTCTTAAGATACTTGGGTCTTTTATAATCTACTATGAAAAATGTAAGCTGATCAGCCAATAAACACACAACTGAAATGCTCTGCTTGCTGACACTGCAGCTTAACTGCTTGAACTGCTTTTTTATATAGCACAACGAGGTGTTTCGGAATTGCTGATTTAGCTACAGGGTGCCTTGTAGTCGTATATATTCAACTATAGCATTCTTACTTATTAGTATAATGTGCGCGTGGTTCAGCTGATTTGTGCGCCTAATGTTTGAACAGGCGGTGGTAAATAAGGGAGGAATAGAACATTATCAGTGCCCACTTAAAATTAATTAATATTTAAAGCCAACATAATGAGAATATGTGTTTAAGTATCCACTTATATCCAATATTCGGGTTATCAGTTTGGGCACAATTAATGGATTAGGTGGATAAGTACACAAATAATAAAAAAATATATATAAATAACTAATTTATATGCTTTATGTTGATCACATTTAATTAATACATAAATAAATAAAGGCACTTAAGTTCGTTACATATAATTATTTGTATTTAAATTGCATTAAATTATTAAATAATTTCTGAAAAATATAATTATCAATTTTTGCATAATTCATGGATTTACTCGTATAGTAAATAAATACATATATATATTTTTTATATTAAACACATTTAATTAATCAATAAATAAATCAAAAATAAATAAATGCATTCAAATTAATTACATATTATTATTTGCATTCAAATACCATTAGATGACTTGATAATCTCTTTTAAAATTTGTTATTCATTTATTTGGCAGACGTACGCATTTCAATTAAGCAAATTTTGTGTACAAGCTGAGAAAATTAAAACAATTACAGCCTAATAATAATAATAAACAATTGTGTGCAAATATTGAATTAGCAAAAGGTTAACTTAATATATACATCAAAATTATAAATAATGATTCAATGGGCTGCTTAAATACTGAAAGAAACGAAACTCAAATTTCTCGTATGCAAATATCAACAAATAAATGAATTTATAAGCAAACCAGAACTTTACTTTAACTTACTTTCTTTGTTGTGCACTTATATTGATCCTATCAATATATTTTGCACCGGATGTGCTTCGCTTCACAATTTAATTTAAACTTTTCAATATCTACTTAAAAGTCACACCAATATTCTATTGACAAAATGTATATGTGTGTGCTTTATTATGTGGTAAAGAAAGTTTAAACATTATTTTGTTGGGAAGGCAATTAATAATATAAGCCGGACCACAACAACTTTGGACACTGTTAGTTTCTGCTCCAATTGCTGCACAAATAAGCAACTTTGCGGGAAAAGTTTGTTCTGTGAATGGAGCGTTAAGTCACCTGGACAACAAATACAACAACAGCCATGTACTAAAGTCCTTCCATTTTTCATTTCCTCTTTTGCAGCTTACAGTGTCAACGACGCGTGGCAATACCAGTAGCAACAACAACCACCGCAATATAAACAACACACTACTATAAAAAGCATCGGGCAAAGTGAGTGCCACAAGCGGAAAGTAAGCAAAAAGCGGTTAGGCAAAGCGACATAAAGTCAAAGTCACGCCCACGCAGGTATCACTAACGAGTATTGCAGCAGCGGGACGAAGGACACTGGACGCGCAACGATAGTGTGTGTCCAGGTGTGACCCTGTAAAAAACATCTACAACTGCGTCCACAAAATTTATGCTACTGCAAAAGTTGCGCCATAAATGTTTAACTGTTTAAATGCTGCACAAGCTGCTCGACCAGTTAGCCACAGTTGAACTAGTGGAGAACCCACAACGGAGAGTAGAAAACTTTCCATGAGATTGGAGCAGCCAGCGGCAGGCGTGATGCCACCGCCGGTGCCCGCCGAATACGAGTGGGCGCCCATTAGCACGGATCAATTTCTGGCCAGTGTGACGGGCCAGAGTCTGGAGGATGAGGTGCTGTACGAGCTGACCGATCCACTGGGCAGCACACTGGCACCACTGGTCCTTGATGTGGGTCAGCGATTGCAGTGGTTCAATAGCAGCAATGGGACAGATCACAGCAACAACACCGGCGAGGATATGGGCGAGCCGGCCTGGACGCGCATTTGCGAGGAGATATACAATCCGCAGCTGGAGAATAATCGCATCGAGTTTTGGGTATGCGGCGTCATACTAAATATTGTTGGCGTCCTTGGCATACTGGGCAATGTGATATCGATGATAATACTCTCCCGCCCGCAGATGCGTTCCAGCATTAACTATCTGCTAACCGGCCTGGCGCGCTGTGACACGATGCTGATTATTAGCTCCATGCTGCTGTTTGGCATACCCTCCATTTATCCCTATACGGGCCACTTTTTTGGCTACTACAACTACGTGTATCCGTTCATATCGCCGGCCATGTTTCCCATTGGCATGATTGCCCAGACGGCCAGCATCTATATGACCTTCACCGTCACCCTGGAGCGCTATGTGGCCGTGTGCCATCCACTGCGGGCACGTGCCCTGTGCACCTATGGACGGGCCAAGATCTACTTTATTGTGTGCGTCTGCTTCTCCTTGGCCTACAATATGCCCAGGTTCTGGGAGGTGCTAACGGTTAGCTATCAGCCGCCCAACACGGACATTGTGCTGCACTGTGTGCGGCCATCGCGCTTGAGACGCAATCCAACGTACATCAATATCTACATACACTGGTGCTATCTGATTGTGAACTATATAATACCATTTCTCACACTCGCCATACTCAACTGCCTGATCTATAGGCAGGTGAAGCGGGCGAATAGGGAACGCCAGCGCCTCTCCAGATCGGAGAAGCGTGAGATTGGTCTGGCCACAATGCTGCTGTGTGTGGTCATTGTATTCTTTATGCTCAACTTTCTGCCGCTGGTGCTGAACATCTCGGAGGCATTCTATAGTGTCATCGATCACAAGGTGACCAAGGTGTCCAATCTGCTCATCACGATCAACAGCAGCGTCAACTTTCTCATTTATATCATATTCGGCGAGAAGTTCAAGCGCATTTTTTTACTCATTTTTTTCAAGCGGCGCCTGAGTCGTGACCAGCCGGATCTTATACACTACGAGAGCTCCATCTCGAACAACGGCGATGGCACCATGAACCATCGCTCATCCGGCCGCTTCTCACGGCACGGCACACAGCGCAGCACCACCACCACCTATCTGGTGGCCACGGGCGGGGGCAACAACTCCCTGAACAGCGTCAGGCTGACCCAGGTCAGCGGCTCGCCCGGCCTGGTCAAGATTAAGCGCAATCGAGCCCCCTCACCCGGCCCGGTCGTCTACTATCCGGCACCACGTGAAATGCAGCGTTCCGTATCCACCACCAACTCGACAACCAACAATAACACGGCGCTGGGCTTAGACTGGACGGTTGATGGCAAAAAGCTGGGCCATGTCTCCTCGGGCTTCTGAGCCAGGACATCCACATCCACATCCACATCCCCACCCACAGACACTGTACATAGTACTACTGAATACTGAATACTGAATACTGAATGCCACCTAGTGTATAGTCGCTAGTCTACTAGTCACATACGAGTATGTAAATACATAGTTACTTATACATACGTATATATTTATAGTGCATAATACTAAGCGCGCCAAGCGTTGCGTTACTTTGTGATAAGCGTTAAGTGTTTCTCTCTAAACTCTAATCTCTAATCTCTACTCCAAGCTCTCTACTACACTTAAAGGCATAACTAAATGACAAGAAAGTACAGCAAAGTTTTGCATAGCACGGTTGAAAGAGTTCCTCATTTGATTTTGAACTGTGTTCCTGAATATTATTACAGCAAAACTATCGAGTTGGTTGACTGAAATCTATAACTAAATCTAAAGCTAGTCAAAACAGCTCACTAGAATTATAACCAATTAATTTCAATTTTTGTGTATATATATTGCCAAGCAAAGAGACTCAATTTATACACTTATAAAATACAAATGATATCGTATATGTCCTTTAGCAAACAAGCACGTCCTCGATATGTGATACTACTCGATATCGTTATAAGTATGAAATATTTTACGATATAATGCAGCAGCAGCGTAGTATAAAAACTTTATTATATCAAGACCTTGGCTTAAATTCAACTTTCGTCCAACATCATTGATCTATCAGTCCCAAATTCATTTAATCTTTGCAAATTTGTACAAAAATTCCTTCGAAATGTTTACAACTTGCCTTAAGCCTTGCATTGCTTAACTTTGCTGTACTTCATAGGAAAGAAAAACACAAAATCCTTTACCTCTGTTTTATTTACGAGTTTCAGTTTCTCAATCAATTGAGTTTGTTTCTATTTTTCACTAAATTAAGCGGCAAAAGTTTTCAAGCGAATGTCCAAGGGTAAGTCCGGGAAGTGGCTGACCCAACAATGCCTTCCTTGATTTTTGAAGGGAAAAAACTTTTATTTATTAGCGTCAAGTTTTCGCTTTTAATTAAACATACTTTCCACTGCATTTTTCAGCAAACTTGATAAATGATTTTGTTTCTCATCTTAATTTGCTTTACTTTTTTATTTGTTTGTTGATTATAAAAAGCAAAACAGAAAACTTTTTTATTTTGTTATCGATAGCAGTTCATATTTTTGGCAATTGAATTTTGGGTCGACGTGGCAATATGTCAAGTTGTCAGAAACTTCAAAGTTGCCTCAAAGTTCACTTAACAAAGTGCCGATTAAATGGGTTGGCTTTCAACCAATTCAAAAACTCAAAAGTAGCTCAATTTAACCCACACTTACACACACACACACACACACACACACACACACATACACAAACAATTTTCTACGATAAAAGACATTTTCAGGTGTTCACAAATTGAATTTAACTTACCTCCCAAAAAATGTTGTTATTGTCTAAATAAAACTAACTGATTCTGTAAATATTTCATAAGTGGAAATTACATAGTTTATGCAAAGCATATACATATATACTATATATGGCAGAAATAAAGAGATTGCAGATTAAATTTAAATATAATTTAGATTTAGTTTAGTTTTAATAAAAAACAAAATAAACTCCAGTTCAATATTTGCGCGAGAATTTCAATAAAACTATATATTTCAGATATTTGCGCAACATTTATGATAATAAGAATTTACAATTTTCAGTTTACAGTTTACAGTTTACAGTGCAAATTCCATTAAATAAATATGCAAGCAGCATTTTACTCCAATAATAAAAATTAAATTGTGCAAATAATTTTCAAAATATATTTACATTTGAATAGCAGACGACAGACAACAGACAACAGACAAATGATTGCTCAATGGAATAGTTGCAGTTTACTTTTGCCAAACGTACACAAATCTCAAATGGTAACGAGACTTTCTAATGGCCACTTACAATTCAATTTATAAGCCCTGCCCCCAAATGGGGCGTGCCAGCAGGGCTGAACTGGGTCAGAACCAGAGCAAGTCTTAGCCACAATTGAGGTGCTGGAGGGAGGACGGTGATGGGCTGGGTGTTGGGTGCTGGGGCTTAAGAGCTTTACGCATTTGCCTATGCCAAGCACGTGGCGATAGTCTGAAGTTTATGTCACCAGCGCAGAAATAAAAAAGAATTTTTATAATAATCATAGGACAAAGAAAGCATAAAGCCACAAACAGCGTGCTCGACGGCCGGCTACCCTAGCCAAAATATTAGAAGTTATTATAGTAACATATATAAAATTCTACCCTCTATGCAGCACACACAAGCACCCTTTATACTTGTATTCCCAGCAGCGCTTTTAGACAGGTGTTAACCGGGGCCAATTGAAATACGGGTGCTACGTGTGTGAGCAGGGCACATAAAAGGGTGTAAAATTGCTACCAAATAAATGCTACAACTAATTAAAATTGGTAAATTTATGCATTTATGTGACCCAGACAAACAATTGCGCTGCTCCCAAAAGTATGCTTCGAAAATTTGCCACAGATAAGTAGAAAATGGCTGCCAAAATCGGCAGCAACAAAGCCCCTCGCTTCCATTGCTTTTGTTGTAACTTTATTATGCTTGTGGCAGTCGAGTGTCGCTTGGCTTTGTGATAAAGACAATAAATCAGTTTGGATAATGTCAACAGTAAGAGGTCGTTTAGAAACCCACCAAAATGAAACCGAGAGTAGAGTTATTTTTAGTGCTGATGTGCTTTGTGTTTGTCATCAGACTCTAAACAGTTTGATGTGTTTTTAATGCTATAGGGATTATGGGTCACAGCACCGTAAGATGATGATGAGTTGATGTTTGTGTCAATATGTCCGGTGTGGCTGCCTTTGTTTTACGTCCTTTGATAAATGATATAAAACTTGCGCATTGTCACAAGCTTCGATGCCCACAAATGTGTTGACCCCGTCATCGTGTTTGTTAATTAATTAGTTGCCATTGTCAGCTGCAAGCACATCGATGCTGCACAGCTGCAAATTTCATTAATGTTGGCCATGTAATGTTTAAGTTGTAAATGCCAAGTTCTTAGCTAGAGTCTTACCAAGTTTTCCAACGCATTTTAGCGTAAACCACGCACAATGCCATTGTCAACGCTCATGCGAATTCTTCACAGGACTCACGGTTTGCGCTTCATACACCAGCAAATTCCCCAGGCTCTACTTTATGCCAAATGACAAGTAGTATCCTTGGGGGTGTGCCAGCTGGCGCCTCGTAGGCACTGCTATCTGCGACAGAGATCTTAACTACCCTGCGACTGTCCCCCACCCTTCGAGCTATAACTTTAAGTATAACTGCAAATATACTCGTATATATATATATGTAGGATTGAAACTGCCATAGAAACTGGCACTGGCACCACACCACAGCTCAGCTCAGCTCACATAATTAGCTCGGAATGGTCGCTATTCCAAGGCCACCCCAGTCTGAGTAGTTAACAATTGTGCGGCTAGTTGCTGTTGCTTGGCATCCAATATAATACTATTGTATATCGTCGGAATATAAACAATGCTAGGCAAACAATGCCAGAATACCACAAAGTGAGGATATGTATGGCGCGTGCATGCCTAAAAAAACAAGCCCAATATAAGAATCGACAATAAATTGCAAGGATATGCCTAACCGAAATTGTGTTACCCTATCAAAACAATGAGCGCTGTTCGGAAGTAGATAACTTTCTTTCTTTTTGTTTATTTTGTTAAAAAATTGGTATATATTTTTATTAAACGAGTTCTTTGCTATCTATCGTGGCAGCTTAAGCAAGTTTTAGAATTCGGAATATCAATTTTGAATTAATTTCACTGAAATGTTTAAAGCAGACTTTAAGGGTGCTTTCAACATTAAATTTTCCACTCTTGTTATTTTTTTTGTAAGCTGAAAATTAAAGAAAAGCTTAATAAATAAGGCTTTTACAGCAATTCTAATTAAAAGTTGCCATAGGTGGCAGAAAACTTGTTGAATAAATGTATATACAAATTTCAAAATAATTATACAAATTAGAAATTGATTGCAATTTGCAAAGTGTGTTTCCAAAGAAGCCTGTTTAATGTGTGGCTATTTTCCTGCTAACATTCATTTTCAGTCTAATAAATTACACATTTTAATTAACATGGAATTTCACAAAAACATATTAAACGAATAATTATTTAATATTTTATTTATTTACAATAACAAAACCAGCACAATCGAAGCTCAATTCAATAGAAATGGCTTAAGTATTTAATTATTTAAATATTTAAAAGCATTCCAACATTTACTAGACCTCATTTATGTTTGTCAATTGAAAACCAGCTGGAGTGTAATATCAAGCCCCGACCTTTAAACGTGTTACGCAAACCGACAGTTAAGTATCAAAGCAGTTTAAACGTATAACAGCAAACACGTTATGAAAAGGACAACAGGAGCACATGGCGCTGACAAGTGTGTCATATTTTTAATGCCGTGCACAGATGTTTTGTAACGGTAGCCACTGGTAACTGGCAACGGGCAACTGGCAACTGGCAACGGGCAACTGGGAACGGTAGAATTGTATTTGTTGTATTTTCCCAAAGCGCTTGAAAACCACTTTGCCTGTCCTGTGCAGGACGAGTACAGGCTTAAGTACATGGCCTGTGATATAATAGGTGAACGTTGACAATGTGTCGAGTTATGCGGTGACTGCACTTGTTTAACTTTTGACAAGGATCCCACAGCCGGGGCAGAATATATGTAACTGACACTTGAGACAAGAGGAAAAGCTAAAAAAAGAAAACAGAAAAGGGAAATGGGAAAGGGGACAGCTACAAAACCTCAATGGTTTTTCATGATTCAGTCATTGGGGCTATTGCTTAAATATTGATTTTATGCACCATGATAATTTACAATTTGTATGCAGACGATCGAAGGCAAAGGATGTTGCATTTTTATTAAGCACAAGCTAACACAGAAACTCAAGCAGATGGCCCAAACTGGGCAAATATGTATCAGGAACCATCGACATCAGTTTCTTATTGCCGCTATTACGTACTGCCTCAACGTCCTTCAGAGTGCTAACACCTGAGCCCACAAGCAGTGACTGGAATCCATTGTTGTGAGCAAACAAAATATCTATATAAAGGCTGAAACAGGTGGAAGGAAGTATGTTAGTTAATTGGGCAGTGTTGGTAACAATAAAGTGCTGGAAAACACACGTTTAAATCGATACTATCGAACCGGCATGGATAAGCTAATAAATTTGATTTGTATTAATGTCAGGTCTGTAAATAATTTGAAGCCCAGCCATTAGCTACAATATAGGAATTATGTTTTGTAAGTTAATGTTTTATACGCATTTGATTGATAGTAACAATAGTTTCAATGGATTTAGCTGTTAGTTTCAGGCATCGCAAATAAGAGTTATGAAAAAAAATGGGAAAATGTTACTTAAACATTTTCGGGATACAGTATCCTGGAAACAGGATAAACTTTTATATTTAATTTTTATTAAAAAATTTAAAAATCCCAAAAAATTAGTTATTTATCAATTTTTTTATAAAAATTAACAAATAATTTTTTATTTAAAAATTATAGCCGTTAAGGTTAGTTTGGAAACTATCGATGGTTTTCCAGCTTTAAAATTTTAAGACTTACGTATCGCCTATCATTAGGGTTGTCTCTGGATTCATGCCTCCACAGTTGCGTGGCTCATTTACCATCCAGGGATTGGGCTTGCCCAGAATAAGCGGCTTACGTCCGCTAATCGTTTTAACCGCTGCTATCATGGCACCCGCGCCGATAATCATACGCTTATTTCCTACAGGATAGCCCGCGTCCAGGCAGGTGCCCAAAAAGAGCACTCTGCGATTTTGTAGATAGCTACAAGCCCTGATTATAGTGGGCACTGAGAAGTTATCGTCTTTGCCCACAACAACTGCACCCACATCCGGATCCAGCTCCATTTCCTTGGCAAACTGATGCATCGGCTTGGTCAGCTTCTCGGGTGTGACGCTAAATGAACAAATGTTCACCTTGGACAGCTCGTCCCTGATGCCCGTTTCCCCCACAACGTATACCTTCTTTTCAAACTTCTTGGTCGACAGATAGGTGGCTATAGATAGCGCTGAGGTGAGCATATGGCCCTCATCTATCTCGATGCCAAGCTTGTTGGCCCTTTTAACCAAATTATCGCTCGATACTCCCGAATTGTTGGTCACCACAAAAGTGCTGCGTCCACTCGACCGAAGCGCATTGAAGGTCTCTACGGCACCATCAAGAGCTCGATCGAAGTGCCACAGGACCCCATCTGCGTCGCAGATCACGGACTTAAAGGAGCTCAGCCAATCGCGCACCTGTTGCTTGGGTAACTTTGTCAGGTTGGTGCAGCTCTGCTTGAACATTGCTTAGAATTCAAACAGGTATACCTATTTCTACTTTTGTGTGAAATCTAATTATTTGGCAACTATATCTGACAACACTAGACAACATTCAACATGAACAAAGCAACACAAAAACAATAAAACAGCTGTGACCAAGGAAAACCTGATGAAATTATGAAGTAAACAAGCAAGAAAATGTATTTATTTTTGAGGTGCCATGTAGCAATCGACATTAATAACATCGAGAGGCTGACTCGTAGCCTACAGTAGCACTCTCTATCCATTGAGGGTCACAGCGGGCGGAATCCTCTTGTACCCTAGCTCTTTCGGGATAGGATCACTACTGTCTCTAACATTGGGAGCTATACTCCACGAACACAATAATCCTTCCAAAACAGGATCACTGAAACGGTACCAACAAAAAACATAACCAAACTATTGAGGGCTTTCCTCAGGTAAGAAGAGCGTAGAAAAGGGCGACGTTCTTTACCCAACCCAACCATGATCTTCTATTCAACCGATTATTGAAGATCCCAAAAATTAAGAATTTGCCCTACTACATTATATTACCATGTCTTCCAGGAACTTCAACACTCTAGCAATTCATTTTAAAATTCATGAATAATATTTATTCAATATAGATTTCGTACTAAAATACATAATGAGTTTCTGGGTTAAAATAACATATCCAAATATTGAAATATTATAACTGGCTAATAGAGCAGTTCAATTCAACTTCTAAGAATTTTATTCGCTTCCGAGCCTTAAGATAAAATATAAACTAATATGCTAAATAGTGGGGCACATACTAATTGCAGTCACGGTGCAGCAAGCAAAAACATTTAATTACTTTAATTTAATTTGAATACTTGTACTGATATTAGTTGGCGGAGGCACTTAACAAAATGTGTGCATACTGACAGACGACACTGTGCGCTGGTGTACCTACATCAATAACTTCAATAACCTCAATAGGGTATGCCTAGGTAAGGCAACCACGGTGCATAGCTTAATAAACTAAATTTATCTGACTATATTCAAAGTGTGTGCTACAGTTGGTAGACACTGTACATTAGAATTATTACAAGTAGATATATAGAATTGGTAGGCATTGTGCATGAGTGTAAGAGAAATAACTAAAAGAAGCGGGGCTTAACATGTGCAAGAGTGCAAATACATCTTGCAGCCACTGTGTTAAAGCATGACGGCTTAAAACAGCTGATCGCTCGTAAAGTAAATACATAAGCAATGGCTGAGTTGACTCTGCAAAGGTAAAAGCTTTGATTTGGCACAACAGCCAGCTGCAATCACATATTTACATGCATACATACAAATGTATGACTGTACATATGCATGTGCAGAGCTTTTACACGCGCAGGTCAAGTCAGCTTAGCTTACAGCGAAAAAGAAAAAGAAGAATGTATAAAACGAGGGATGCACTTACATACATATATACAGCGGTGGAAAGCTTTCCATCGTTTTTGTTTGTTTGTTTTTTTTGTTTTTCTTTGTCCCTTTTCGCACTTTAGTTAGTTTTAGGCACTTTAGTTTTAATTATTGTATTTTAATTGCAGACTTGTCCACTTTATCAACGGGGCAATGCGAGAGCTTTTGCTCTCACAACAACACACACTCAACTTATACTGCTTTAAGCGGCAGTAAAAGAAGTTTGATTTATGCACAATGTTCACTACGTTAGCGTGGTTTCTTATTATTTATAAGCACTTTTACTAACTTTCACTTATTCCTAACAATTTTTCGCGATCAAGCGCGAGCGTGGCTCTAGCGCGACGGCGAAACTCGGGCAACTGGACCATCAGCTGCAGAAAAGCTCATCGGGCTGTGCTTTATGCTAAAGCATGCACAGCAAGGGCGTAGATGCTGCCGACAATCGGGAGTTTCCAATCAGCACAAATCCAATTGGCAAGCGCAGAGCGGGGTGATGCCTAGGTTTCAGGCGGAATGGAATACTCCAAACCATGCGCGCATGCGGCAAACGCGAGAGGACTGAAGACTGGTGTGGGTATATATGTATATGGGTATAGCGGGATCACTATAGGGCAAAAAAAAAACAGAACTTTAGCGTTACGAAATATTGAAAAATACCTTATCTTGCAAGGAATGCGCCTGGCAAAATATCGCTCTCCACGAAGAAATCACAGAGGTATTTGTTATTTTAAACATGCAAATATTAAATTTAAAAATAAAATCAATATTATTTCGAGTTCTGGCACAAAGATGATGCAAAACTTAGTTAGCCATTCCTGGAGGGTAAGAACTTGAGCACATCCGACAGCTTGGGCACAAAGAGATCGGGCACTTGTTGGTACATAAATGGCTGCTTGGACTCCTGCGTCTTGATCACATCCTCAAAACTATTGACCCCAGTGCCCACCAGTAGAGTCTGAAAGCCGCAGTTGTAGCCAAACTGAATATCCGTGTACATTCTAAAGCAAACTCGGTTGGTTTAAGGACTTTTAAGAAGGATCAGTGGGCTCAACAACTTACGTGTCGCCCACCATGAGAGTGCGCTCCGGCTTGATGATGCCCTGGCGTATCAGGTGCATACAGATGTAGGAATTGGGCTTGCCCAAGGTCAAGGGCGAGCGTTTTGTCACCGCCTGCACTGTGGCAACCATGACGCCACCGCCGGGAATGTAACGATCGGGGGCAACGCGAAAGGCACGATCGCGATTGGTGGCCAGGAATAGGACCTTTGGATCCTTCAAATAGCAGCAGGCCTTCATCAGCTTGATCGCATTGAAATCCTTATCCACGCCCACAGCCACCGCACCCACCTCTGCATCCATCTCCATGTGCTTGGCGTGCTCATACATTGAACCCATCAGGGACTCCTCTCGCAATGGCAGAGACTCAATGCCCACAGATTTCAACTCATCGGCAATGCCCTGTTGGCCCACAATGAAGACCTTACGCTTAAACTTACGCTCCTGCAGATAGCGTGCGAGGGACATTGAGGACGACAGGATCTCATTCTCGTTGACAAGCATGCCCATGCCCTCCGCCTTGCCGCACAGTTCCTTCTTCGATGTGGCCGAGTGATTTGTGCAGATGAATGCCCGTTTGCCCATAGCACGCAGGGCATTGAAGGTCTGTGCAGCGCCCTCCACAGGCTGATCCCGATGCCAGAGCACACCATCCGCATCAAAGATGATCGCATCGAAGGACTTCAGCCACTGTTGCACACTGAATCTGTTCAGGGTAAGCATCTGACAGACACCCTTCTTTATAACGATTCGAGGCATGGCCAAATTCATGATTGTCCCAATCCCAGAGCTTCACCTTGGATTTGTATGAAGTGAGAGTTTTTATATATATTTGCTTAGGTTATGTGTCTGGTTTCTCAAAATATATGTACATGAGCAAACGAAAATATCATGGATAGCTGTAATAATAAAAAGGCAAGTAGTAACATCTTATAAGCCCCTGCAGAAAAGTTTGTCAAACAAGAAGACAATATTCAACCAATCTGACAGCTATAAGATATATTAATAAGATTTTAATCAATCATAATCACAATGAAATTTTGACTTGAAATCTCTGAAACATCTCCTACAAAAGGGTTTAAGCATACAAAGAAACTCAAAGGACAAGCCGAGAGTTAAGAACTTTATGAGTCAAAATATTTTGAATTTCTGGCATGAATTTTGAACGAAAATTGAACTTGTTCAGAGTAAGTTTTGTTTTGTTTTAATTGAATATACATTGAGTTTGTTAGAGGCAAGTTGGAATGCGTTTCGTCTTTGTGAACTCTCATTATATTTACTAAATGAAGGGGAACACGGCTTTTGCTTTAGCTTGACACTAATTAAACTCACGAAACAATTTAGCTGCGCAAGTCAAGCTCGGCTAAAATGGGGAAAGTTCTTCATGTGATTTTAGAACATTCGTTAAAATGATTTGAAAGTTACTTAGCGCCTGGGCACAAGCTTGACGTTAACAATGGGTGCCCCTGGAGGGAGGAGGTACGGGGCAAGGTCATTGCTAGCGCATTTAATTCACTAAACTTTGCACATTTGTTATTTGGGCATTGCAGGCAAGAAGGTTACTGGAAGGAAGCAGGGCCAAGTTGCGGTCCAGTTGCCTCCTAAAAACTGGACCAACTTTTAATTGAGCGCAATGAATATAACCAAGTTGAAAGGCGAACACCGAATGCCGGCAGGCGACAAGCGGCAGGCACCTTCTAGAGTCCTGTCAGCCCATGGCTGTCATCTTCAGGCCAGCGAAAAAACCCGCGGCGCCAATTAAAATGGCATTTGACTTTGTTGTTGGCAACAAGGATGCTCGCGACAGATATTTAAGCGTGTCTAAAAGCGGACATTTTGTCCAGCCGCACCTTAGCTGAAATTCATTAAACCGTATTTGCCCACCGGCTATTTTGGCTTTTGGAATGCGCATAAATCTGCCGCAATTTAGCGTATTCCTTTTGGTATGCCGGAGCCGTGTCAAATGGCCGACAGCCATCCAGTTGAAAGGCATTTCCGGGCTCAGCATTTCTGGCAACCATTTCGAATAGCGTTGCCGCTAATTGGCGAACCAATTTTAAGAGATTGGCTAGGCGGACTAGCTTCTGGCCAAGAAAGCGTCCCATTGAAATATCCTGGCATAAGTTTAGATTAAAGCAACGTCTTTGCCTTGAAAATGTATTAAATTCTACATTTGATTTAATGCCACATGCAGCATAACTAATCCGCTTATGAGTTCAAACAAACAAACAAAATTGGGCTCTGTTTCAAAGCAGATAAGATTTCGCTACAAATCTTTGTTATGTATCCAAGTCTTAACAATGAATAAAGTATATAAAAGATAGTGAAACTTAGCTAAAAAAAAAGAAGTTTCTTCTACTTATACGATGATTTCACGTGGAAAAAAATATATTAAAATGTGGGAACCCAAATAAATACCTATCTAAAACAAACAGCCAAAAACTTTTGATTGCAAATTTTTCAAATTAATTTCTTTGATTGAAAGTCGCTTTCATTTTCCACTAGCATGATTTCCAAACAGTTAACAAGAAATGCATATTCATTGCAAATAACAAAAACCATTTAACAAAAAGTCCAAGCAAAAAGTAGCAAATTAAATTTTCTAAAACAAAAAACTTTTTGCACCCTACTGCGACTCCTTTGTTGTTGTTATTATTATTGTTGTTGTTGTTTTTGTTAAGGTCAGGCGTAGTTGTCAATAACCCAGGCCCCGAAAACTGAAGCCCAACTCAACACAACAAAAAAATAAATAAATAAAAGTAAGGCAAATACCAAAACTTTTTTATTAAGTTTACAAGACTAAGTTAATTTCTTTTTGGCGCGTGTGGCCATGTTCTGTATGCCTAATTAATACCTTGAAGGCAAATTCCAACAACTTGAGCAAATCGGGCAAATTTACTTGATTTATATGCTAATTACTGGATTGCAGCCTCGCTTCTGGCAATTACCAAAGCTGTCAATTAGTTGGCGCAAGTGCAAATTAAAGTTAAAGTTTTGTATCTAAATGATTTCTGTGGCTATTGCCACTTGTGGAACTTGACACTTGCCAGCTATCCGACGACAGCAGGCACAAAGGCAACAGCTTTAAACAATCGAATGACTACGCATAAATCATCTACAGATACCATCATCAGCTGTCTGTCTGTTCCGACTAGCCTCAGGCAGAGAACCACAATTATTTTTGAATAGATGAAGCAGATACCTGTGCTGTGATTGCCTTTCTTCTTGCCTTTGTTCTGGCATTATCCTTGGACGTTGCGCAATTCAACTGAATGGCGAATGAAAACAATTTCTGTGCATATTTGCCACATTGAATGATGTTCACAATGGCAGCAGTGCAATTTAGCTGCAAATGCTTTGCTGAATTAAGTTATTTTACCGTCAATGAATAGCAAAGTGTGCGAGTATGCAACTCCCACTGCAGAGAATTTCAAAAACAAGATAAAGCATGCTCTTTTTCAAAATGCCGAAGAGGAAATACTCTATCTTACGCAATGAACAGCATAGTGAGCTTATCATAACCAAAACCTACTAAACAGTGATAAATATCAGTGACTGTGACTATTTTATGACCCAATTTTATGACTGATAGAGAAATTATACATATACGACCTATAAATTTATGTATTACCATTTAAATATTGTAAGATTAGACTAGATTTCTGTCGAGAGTTTTCTATTTATGAAAACTCGCTTAACAGTTCATTCAAAATTCATTGATGTGGTTAACATAGCCTGTGACTGTTAAAACTGTACTGTTCTGTTACTTCACTGTTAATGTGAATATCAATTTTAACAGCTGGTAATTTCAGAACTGCGACTGTTGTCAGCTCAGTGACTGTTATTGGTACAGCAGCTGTTATCGGAACAGTGCTGGTTATCGGAACTGTAACTGTTACTGTCGATATCCGGGCTGTGACTGTTAATATCAGGAGTGTACTGCGGACAAGTTGCTCTCTCTAATCAGTCACGCTTTTTGTCAGTCACTGCGACTTAGTCACAGTGCGTAACACATTGCCTGACTAAAGTAAAATAGTCCTTGCAAGGGTATGCAAATGCCAAGCGCTTTGCAGTCAACTAAATAGCAATCAGTACGCTTAAGCAGCTGCATAAAAGGTAAATGCAAAATACGAGCCCAGTTTTCCCTGCTGTTGCATGCCTCTGGTGCACACTGCGTAGCAACGTTTGCCAAAGGCCACCACAGTCCTTTTGGGTGTGGCATTCAACATTTGCTGCTATGTTGTGGCTTTGCCTTAAATATGTGCACATTTAAATAAATTATAACGCATTAGGCACTCGCATATCATGTCAAATTTGCACACATTAGTTTGACAGCTGACAAAAGAGAAAACCCTTAAGGACCAGAATTTCCTTAGCATGTAATAGATATGTACATGCGTGTCTATAAGGATCTGAGTATATGCACTCACCGAGCTCATTTTTCATATGCATTCCATGGCATTTGAAGCATGATGAATATTCATTTTAAGCACTTAATGCATATTTCACTCGATAACATTTTAAGCTTCAATGGATACTTTCTCGCTATAAATAAATGATTGAACATTCTGTAAGCTTTAAAGTGTATTGACTTAAATGAATGGATTTTTTGTTACATACAATGTAATATAAATCAATACTACTAAAAGTGAAGCATATTGTTATTATAACTCATTGAATTCTGCATATTCTTTCTACCTATGTACATTTTCTATATTCTTTTATTAATGACAATTAAAGGAATTAATGCTGCCAGTATCTCACAGCTGAAATTATGCTCATTAATTTAATGTATGACACCTGTGTGTAGCACACACCTGACAAGCCAACGATGATGGCTAATTAACAGCGGTTGCTGTAGATTTATATGTATCTGTAGCTGAACCTGGGCACCGCTTGTAGATGTAACTGTGTATCTGTATAGGAGCTTGTGCCCCGTGGGGTTACAACTTGTTTAAAAACTTTCCAACTTTTCAAATTGCAGGGCTTAAATAATCAGGATTTTATTAAATATTTACCCACACACATTGTATAATTAAAACAGGGCATACAACACGCAACGTCAATCATTGTAATTTATAACGCAGCTAAAACAAACTTAAAGCCATAATTTCCGCTCTTGTTCAATGAGTGCAACCGGTTTGGGGTGTACGCCGTATCCAAGTCCATGTCCGTAGCTGTATTCCGTATTTCTTGTATATTTGCTATTGTTTTCTGCTGTTACCAATGCCATTTGCATTCGTGTGTCCGCCGGCGACTGGGCCCACAGACTGACGCTCATATCATAAATCATTTTAGCCACACACACACATACAAAAGATACGGACAGACTATGCATTGATTTAAAGGCATGGCAAATGTGGTAGTGGCTGCCCTTTTCTGTTGGCCAGGAGCCACAGGCCACTGGCAAATGCGTTAACTGCCTTGGCCCTGTAAAAACCCGCTAGGCAACCGTCTCAAATAGACGTCATGCTACTCTCTATCTAATCAGCAGGCCACGGGTACCACGTGGCGTATACGTATGCGTATGTGTTACACGTGTTGACCCAGTTAGCTTCGCCGGCAATACTAACCAAGTGTTATCCATGGCCACCATTAATGGCAATTTAATATAGCAAATTGTGCTCCAATTGCGAACTGTTGCCGGTCCTTGGCGTACTATACGATTAACTCAACGCACATCCGCAGTCGCGTATCTTCCTATTCCCGTATCCCCACATCCCCGCTCATTCATCGTTAATCAATTAACTTTGGCGCTTTTTATATGATTGCTGGCAAGTGTTTGTATGCCTTGAAATGCTGCCCCACCACGCGCAAATATAATTAATGATCAATTGTCAACAAAAAGCATAAGTAAGTAATCTGAAGTATACGACTGTTATGTATATGTACGGGCTTTCCGGTGTATTGTATTTCATTTGGCCAATCGTAATTGGCAACACGTGGCCAACATTTTGGCCCAGTCAGCCAACTTTCGCTTAGCTTACATTTGTTTGGTTCCTAATTGATCACTTAAAGTGACAGCAGGATGGGAAATACTTAGGAGTAAGTACGAGTAATCTCGATTAGTGCTATACCCTAAGCCAGAAAGTCTTCTTCTATTTAAGATTTCATTGGGTTCCTGCAGTGTTTTCAAAATATGTCTTGATCTCTGTCCCTTACCCTTTTATATCCCTGAGTTTTCTCTTCTATACTTTTGTGAGACTAGAAAGTGATGAGTATATTGGTAGCTTTATTGGAGTAACCAATTTATTATACTTCAACTTAAATTCTTATTTCTTCATGTTGCTTTCAAGCTTTACTGTCTTTAGTAACTCGCTCTCATATCAGGAGCATAAGTTAGAAACCACAATACTTATAACAATATTAATATGTTGATTGTATTATTAATAATATTCAGAAAAATAAATAAGAACTTGCTTTCTATATTATGTAAGTGTGACCCTAATAAATAAATAATTTTATACTTTACAGTTTTTCTATAGCATCTTGCTCTTCTTCTTTGCCTAAAACTTATACTCTCAATTGTCTTATACTCTACAGTTCCTCTCTTTTATATTATTTCTACTAATTTCGCTCTCAAGCTTCCCCTTATGACTAAATCTTATACTCTCAATTGTCTTATACTCTTCAGTTCCTCTCTTTGATATTATTTCTACTTATCTCACTCTCAAGCTTCTCCTTTGCCTAAAATATATACTCTCAATTGTCTTATACTCTAGAGTTTCTCTCTTTCTCGCTCTTCTTCTTCGTCTAAATCTTATACTCTCTGACTTATACTTATCTTATAAAACAAATGTTGCGACACTGGTAGGGTAACCATTGTATCAAAAACTCTTTCAAAACCTAAACGTGTAAAGATTCAACGAGTTGGCACTCAAAGTTAATTTATGCAGCAAATTATATGAGTTAGTTCCAGTCATAAATATATCTGGCCAAAACAAATTAAGCCTGCTATATATGCCGCTACTTAAAAGGCAACGTCTTCATTAATTTAAGGCTTTATAAATATTTACGAGGCAGCTGGCCAGGGGCAATGCTATGGAGAGTCAACATCTTAGAGCGTCTGCCATGTGATGCACCACTTAATACAAAATGGCCAAGTGTGCAGGACATACATAGTAGCTCGCTGCTTCCTGCCTCCCGTCCACAACCCCCACCAGCTTGTTTGTTGATCATTTTTCTTAGCAGTGGGTGGCGGCTGGTAAGGAGCGCAGCCTGGGGTCATATTAATGACGTCTTTATGGTGGCCCAAACGGGTGCGGCTGCAACTATCGGAAAACTCTCAGTGACTTAACTGCAAAATTTATGAGCAACGCGCATTTATCTTGTAATTATAAAGTAGAAAACTCTTTACATGCTGATTTATATGCAACTGAATTCGAACCGTAGCACAGCTTAAATATCACATAATTTATGATTTTTTATTTACAGTTTATCTGTTTGTTTATTATTGACATACAACTTCAAAAGCCCATATTGTTTTTTAACTACAGTTGATAGACTATAAATTAACTATTAATATAATTACTGCAATTTTCTGTTTCGTACTTGAAATGTCCTTCAGCCAGCTGCAGGACAGCGCTTGCAGCCAAAAAGTGTGCCACACCATGTGGCCAGTCTGAATTTCTAATAAAGTTTCCCACTTTCATGGGGCCATAAATTAAAGGCACTTTATTTAGGCCTTGGCTATAGCTATATACTCGTAATATAGCCAGAACAAAATACGACAAAATTCAATTTTATACACAAAAATTAGAGAGCTCTGGCGAACTCGGTGGGAAAATAACGTTAACAATCTTTCAACTATTTGTAAATTAAGTATATTGTAATTCTACGAAGACATTCGACATTTTGCATAAGTGGAATGTCAATTTCAGAAAATAAAAATATTTTATTTATTAACTATCTCTGGCATTACTTTGAAATACTTTGAAATGTGCTGAGCCGGCAGTTTATTAAATTGACTTTGCCTCAAGTTTAATAACAAATTCTTGGGAATTTATATCTACCAAGTGAACTTTCACAAAGCAACGCGTATATTAAGTATTTAAGAGCAATAAAATAATGAAACCCCTGTAAAAACACAATTAACTTAATTGCCTTTTAATTCAGCACATCTCACACAAAATCAATGAATAAAAAAATAAAAAAATGTATGTATTGCATTTGGTTGTTTTCTGTGAAACCTTTTACACAATACAAACTTTAATTGAAAATTTTTATTTGTTTCAGTCGGTCACGTACAAATGGGAAAGACGCAGCTTTAAGGGAAAACATAGAAAACACCAAAAGTTTTGTCAAATCAGCTGCAGGACTCAGGACTCTTAAAATCCTAGCCAGCCACTGACTATTGAGGCGACTAATTAAGAAACTTTGCATACATCTAGGGGCGCCGATTGGAACAGGAGATCTAGCTAAGGCCTTGGCCGGCTTTGGCTTAACTGCTATGGGCAGTAATTTAATTAGAATTTGATTTTGATGTACCGTTGCCACAGGTGCCTGCGGCAGACACTCGTTCCACTGAAATGTAATCTGGAAACTGCATTTTGGTCTGCTTACGAGCTGCCAAGAAAATGGCAGTGAGATCAATAACCAATGCGAATGGTAAACTCGTAAACTTCACAGGAACACAGAGTTGGCCGTTCTGTCGATTCATGAAACATCAGTTGAAAATTTCTTATGGCAAAGTTTCTAGCAGCGTAAGTTGCCATGCAACAGCGGTTGTCCTCGCAGCATGAGAAAATATTTTTAATTTGCATATCTGCAATATTGTAGAGCAGCAAGACCTTGCAATACCTGGCGCCAATTTAATCAGCGCCCAACTGCACACAGGAGCACAACAAACACACACACACACACTCATACACACACACACGCGGGCACATGACACTACATGGGCTTTAAATTAAAAATGGAAGCCATCAGGCAACTGCTGATGTCAAATGTCAGGACCCCAGCAGCTCTGGTTGGAGCCCAGTTTAAAGACACAAACACAACATTCTGCCATTGAACTAATGAACGCTGCAGGCGATGAAATTTCAGCATCAATACTCTCTGAATCCTGCTGATATGTCGTGTCAAAGGGTTATTCAAGCAAACATACTTACGTGTATATTGGATATATGTATACCTACCTACCTACCACTAGCATTCATATATGTTCATATGTTTGTATACGCTGCCACAAAACACAACAACATTGACAGAAAAGCTGCAGGCGCGATTATTTCAGTATTAATTCTACAAAAGCCCCGCTTATACGAATATGTCATGTCAAACAAAGGATTATTTAAACAAACATATCGCATGAAATTTTTAGTTGTAAATCAAAATTTATGCATTTCGATATAAACTACTATAAATCTTTACAGCCCAACAAAAGCGTATGCAATTACTTCTTGTAGATTTCCGAGAATAAACATTTGTGCTTATAATTTTGGGAAATATTATCAAAATAGTTAGCACTAATATTGTGACTGTTGAAATCTTAGCAAGTATCTAAAGCATATTCTCTGAGCAACTTTTTAAAATAATATTCTTGAACACATTTCTTCACATACACAGAAGAGCACAAGCATTTTGGGCGCCTTTATCAAGGCCAAGCCGCTCCTGTACATCTCTTGGCTGCCCGCCGTCGTCATTTTGCTGGCTTTGGTACTGTGTTTACAGTTTATGATTGTTTGAAGCAGTTTCTATCAGAGTTGAGCTCATTTTTGATACAAATTTAGCTCGACCATTAAAGGCTCATCTTACGGAGCTTATCAACTTTGCAGAACGCCAATCCAGGGCTATAATTGATTTGAATTTCCAACTGGGGCTTAAGAAATGTTCTAAACTGTAGCAAAGCTACTTAAGAGTTGCGAAAAGTCATTGACTCATTGTCACAAGTTATTGCAAGTCGCATAACAACAATAAAAATATATACAAATTGTAATAATTGAAAGCGTCAAAAATTGCGCACAAGTTTTTTGTTGGCAACAACTTTTGGAGACAAAAATTCCCTTTAGTATTATATTTGTTTTTATTAAATTCTTTGACACAAACTCAACTTGACCGTTATCATAATACCATTTAAAGGGGTCACATTGAGTCATTGGAGCAGTATAAGGCGCTTTCTGCAGGGTTTTCAAAAATGACAATAATAATTATTAATATATGCATCAATAAGTGCTACCCACATCAAAATAAGTGACAGTTTGAAGTCTATCGGACTAAAAAAGGGTGCTATTAGAATACAACAAATAATCAGGAAGAACCTACGTAAAAATGCATGAAACTCAGGCGACATAAGTTCTAAAATTAATTATACTAAAAAATCAATGATCTATTTATGAAACTCTGACTGACTGCCTGGTTAAAAAGTCTTATATATATACTTAGATTCATCAAAATCTGAAATCTCCTTAGCCTGTTTAACATGTTCCTCTATTTCATGAGAATAATAGAACGATTAACAAAAACAAGGTACCTTGATTTCAAATCTAGGTACCTTGATTTCAAATCTAGATAGATTTAGAACTGTGCAACATCCTACACATGAGAAAGCAGTTACTATATCGCATACACATACATATTTCCTAATCAACTCAAATGTAGTTGCTTATCAAATATTATTGTCCAAAATCACATTTACCAATGTTCAATAACTTTGTGCTTTCATTGCATTCATGGCACTTTGTGCAGCATTTCCTTTCAGTTTTCAATTACATTTGCTTTTATTTTACGTTTTGTTCAATTTCTCAGTTATTTTACGGGCATTGTCTGGCTGGCTGTTGATGATGCTTTTATATTGTGTTTTGCGCTGTGCACTGCAGTGTAAAATGCTTATGGGGGTTGCATTATGTTGTTAGATTCAATTTAAAGATTTGATTTACAATGGAATTGGCAGCACAATTTCCTGAATTATGTACGAGTAGATTTAAGTCAAATGCAGCTGTTCACTTATCACAATGTCATCGTCATTAAATGGCAATTAGTTGGGGCCACAAAAAGTGGACAAACAAGATGTTTGGGGATTTGTCCCTGCTCGGGCGCCATCAATTGACAACGCAAACTTTCAAACGGAAGTACGCTTCTCATTCCTTGCGCTGAGCTTTGACTTTACTGACAGCCTGTGTCCTGCCGCCACTGCCCCACACACTCCACTGTTGTATTTGTGCTTTCAGGAAATGAGCAAAACTGAAATTGACTTAAGCGCAGCCTTTCAAAGGACCACCATCCATTAGCCATGGCCAGGACCAAGTCCTAGCCCAAGACTTAGTGGCCAAGTCATTGACACTGTCATTTATGTTGTTGTCACTGCTGCTGCTGCTGCTGCTCCTGCTGCTTTGGCAACTCTCATTGAGTGGAAGGAACCGCTGCGCTTAAGTCAATCAGCTTAGTACGCCCCTTCAACTGCGTGGCCTGTCAAAACTTGTAAAGCCAAAGCCATCCGCTTCTCTGTGGCATGCAACCAGCAGATGAAACAATGTTTTTTATGACTAAATTGCCACAAGGCAGCGGCAAACGTCTTGTCCATACTTTGCTGCCAACCATTTATATGGATCTCAAATTTGCATATATTCCACCCACCCATACCCATAGAAATATCAAAGATCTATCTGCTATTTTTAGCTGCCAAAGTGGCTGCTCTCTTACTTGTTTTGTTCTTTTTGTGTGTAACTTAAAGCCAACTCACTTAAGAAAGCCACAAAAAAGTGCTCGGAAAATACGGCCAATAAACCAGCTGCAAAGTTCTCAAGCACTACAACAATACAGAAAAAACACCCACAACTACTGAATTATAAGTACATATGTATGAGTAAGAGCTAGTCATTTTGTGTGTGTGCTTGAGTGGGTGTGTGTGTGTGTCTGTGGGTGTGTGTGTGTAATTCAATGGCAGTTGCATTGCTGAGCATTTCCATTGAATTATGAATACTGTTTTGAAGAACACAGAAAACGTGAGCACATTTCATGTAATCCAAAACGCGTTGAAATGTCACCATCTATTCAACTAGATTTCAAAGGGACAAGTTTCTTTTAAAATTTCAAATAATAAATCAATACACAAACAAGGCAAAGACAACTCAAAAGCAGCTCATTAAATCCATACATGTCAGTTGCATAGAGTTAAAGCCAAGTTATTACTACTCGTTCAAGAATTTAATTAAGAACTATATACAAATAAACTAGTTAATGCTTAAACTGTTTGAGTAAGTCCGTTTGGAAAGGAGCTAATCAGAAATAAGAGCGCACATCGTGCATAAATAACTTTGGGAGTCCTTTTGACTTTGTTCATGCTTGCCATTCTTATATCGCATTATGGATGCTGTGCTTTCAACATATTTTTATCATGATTATTGCTTGTAACAATAATCCGGTTCACATGACGCTAAATTCCTTTAGCTTTAACTCCCAGTGCTTAGAAAATGAGCTGGTTTTCCAGACACACAATGAAACCCAGAAAAACACTTTTTTCCACAATACGTGACCATTTATTTACATGGTTGCCAACCGTTGTGGTTGTGATTCTTTTAGCTACCAGTATACCCTGTAAACTTATAAGCTATATATCGCCAAGTCCACATATTATTTTGTCTATCTAACTGTCTGTCTGATCGCGTCGATCTCAGAGACTTTAAGAGCCTAGGAACAGTGAATTTGCTAAGTATAATCAAAGAATATAAAGTCATACAGAAGGCGCATCTCAAACAACGGAAAATGTTCTATTTGGGGGACCTTTCCGAATGTACCCACATTTTGCTTGTTGAGCACATACTTATATGTTGTTTGCTACAAAGAATTGTTGATATGGCCTTAAGTTTTCGAACACGTATTGTAAGGATTTCCAAGTTAACATTATTAAACTGGTTAGTTAAGATCACAAGATGCCGATCATAACCACCCCAAATATAATGAAAACACATTTGTCTAAGTGTACGAAGATGCAATCGGAAATCGGTACACGGAGTTTTGTACTCCGGTATACTCGACTATAGCATTCTTACTTGTTATTTCTTCAAGACCTTCAGCAGTGTTAGTTAGTTGTGTTTTCATTTCCATTCTTAGTATGTTGAAACTATGTTATTTAAGAAACAATTGTTTAAATGAAAGTTCTGCTAGCTAGGCTTTAAGCTACCTCCATACAGGGTATCTCTAGTCGATTACTCTCAACTCCTACTTGCCTGTGCTGTGGCAGGGTTTAGCATTCACATTTGTATCATTCCACGCTTACGCAAAACTAGTGGATGCAACTTTGGCAAGTCAACTGGCCTGTGTCTTGTTTTTCATGTAATTTTCCTGTTTTCACAGCGTGGAAATGCAGCAAACTTTGTAAATGTCAGCAGTGCGTGGGCTGAAAGGCACTGCGCCAATGCTGGGGACACAAAAGGTTATAGGCCAACATTGCGTTGATATTTTGGCAATAGTTGAGTATAGGATTTCTACGTGGATTTATGCAACATTTTGTTTTTATGCAGCACAATTTATTAGACGGAAAACCCTTGACGATAAAACACAAATCGTTTGTCTGGCATGCAAAAATAATTTGGATAATCGAGCAGGCCCCAAGGAAAACAGAAGCAGGCCAAAGTGCAAAAAACGCAAAATAAGCCAACATGGGCAAACATATTCGTCCTGTTATTCTTGTTGTTGTTGCGGGTTGTTGTGTGTTGTTGTTATAACCAAGCTCAGTTGATGACATGGCCAACAAATCGTAAATTCGATAAAGGAAATTAGAAGGGAAAGGCATTCAATTTGAACGACAGTGCAAAGAAACCAGCACCAAAACAAAATGATAAACAGTGGTCAAAAATTCGATTTTTTGCTACAGAAAATAATCATATTTTATGAATGAAAGAATGATATCTAAGGAAATGGTTGACCTACAGATAATCCTTGAGAAACTCTCTAAAAAAAACCCTTTAAGTTCTAACAAAAATTAATGATATTTTATAAATGAAGGAATGATATCTAAGGAAATGGTTTACATACAGACAATCCTTGAAAAACTCTCTACAAAACAAATTGCTTTAAATTCGAATCTTTGCTACAAAAAAATAATGATATTTTATGAATGAAAAGAATGATATCTAAGGATATAGTTCACATAAATATATTTCTGAAAAAACTCTCTACAAAAAATGTACCCTACCTAGAAAAGAGAAGAATTAACTTTGATCAAAATACGTAGACCAGTAAATTCAGTTTTTTCCCTATCATATCTTTAAAAAAAATTATCTAGAAAAGAGTGTTAATAAATATTATAATATATATCATTATTATTTATTTTGATATTTCTTTATTTACGAAAATAAAACAATGCGGCCTCGAACCCAGCAAAATATAATTTATAATAATTTTGAAAGCCTACACAAAATTTCATTTAAATACATAGAAGAATAAAAACATATTTGGGCCTGTTCCTCATTTCACTTCTGAATTAATTCCACAAAAAGTAACTTTTAGGATATGTGATACTTTTTTAATATGTAGACTATACTTAATATTTTACTTTTTTATTTATTTATTAACACTGATAGTTGAACTAGAATATGAAAGTTTAAGCTAACAAGTAGTTACTAAGGCTAATATTTAACTTATTTAAACGGAATTAATTAGCAAGTGGAATGCAGAACAAGCCTAAATTAAGTTAAGTTAATAACAAAGCTAAATTCAAATGGTTAAATGAACAAAAAATTTGTAAAAATGCTCCTTGAGCAAAAGGAAAGTAATATTACTTTAAAAATGAACTGACCATGAAAGTATTTTATAACTGAGGCAAAAGTCATAATTGATTTCAAAATCCAATTAAAATTGAAATTGAATACAACGCGTTCTGTGGCCTTGGGACTCCCACTGTGCGGGCGATTGCAATGGTTTATACCTCTGCTTGTATATATGTATATATAGTATCTACATATCGATGTATGGGTAGATAGATATATGCATGTTTGTGTGTGTGTGTGTGTGTGTGTGAGCTTGTGTTTTGTGCGTGCACATTGGAATTTAATTCAGCTATGAAAAGGAAATTTCACACATTCGATTGAGTATTACGACTCTGTCCATGATTTGAAATGGGCTTAGGCAACCAAAACGGGGCAGCTAGCTCTTTATCGAAATTGAAAAGAGACAACTTTTGTTAACCCATTTGTAATTTGTTGTTTACTTCTGTTACCACTTCTGTTTCTGCTGCCGCCTGGCCTTGTTTCCACAAGGGATTCGGTAATTTGTGGCATGGAAACCCATAAATTGATAAGCTTCAATTTATAACTTTCGATTAACGAGGCCTATAGTATATAAATATATATATATAAACACATGACAAGAAGTCACGTTATTTATGGGCCCATACATTGGCTATATAGCTCAACATTTATGCAAAATTAATCATAATCATTCGCACTATCTAAATAAATATACATAGGGTTAACATTTGATTTGGCTTCCAATCTATATAAAACATCAGTTAATATTTGTATATCCTAGCAGAGGGTATTATAATTTTGTCTCGAAATGTGTAATGCACTGAAGAAGATATTTCTGACCCAACAAAGTATATATATTCTGAATCAGCATGAAAAGCCAAGTCAATATAGCGATGTCCTTCTGTCCTTCTGTTTCTATGCAAACTAGTCTCTCAGTTTTAAAGCTGTCGTAATGAAACTTGGCACAGATCCTGCTTTTTGCTCTAGGCAGTACATATGTCGGAATTGGCCGGATCAGACAACTATAACTAATAGCTGCCATAGGATTGATCAGTCGACAATTATGTCTTTGTATAAAATACTTCTTTGATAATGCACATGTCCTCACTAAACTCACCTTAATCAAGTCTAAAAATAGTGTCTATAAACTGACTAAATTTGGTCAAAATCAGACCACTATAACATATAGCTGCCATAGGAATAATCGGTCAACAATTATGTTTTTGTATGACGAACTTCTTTGATAATTAATATATCCTCATCAAACTCACTTTAAGCAAGCCCCTAAATAGTTTCTATAATCTGACCAAATTTGGTCAAAATCTGAGCCCTATAACATATAGCTCCCATAGGAAGAATCAGGCGAAAATTGAGTTTTGAATAGAAGATGGTCGTTCTCTCATGTTTTTCTTTATTTTTGTCCTACAAATATAAATGTTTATTTCTATTTAAATGAGCTTCTTGCTATCTTGTTAGTCAGCTGTGTTAATTTGCTACAGTCGCAATTAAAAAAGATGCCATCTATGATTATAATCAATTCTGGTGCTTTGAGCACATTTAGTGCACAAAAGATGCTTTCATTATATCAAAAACCATGGCAATTAAAACTTTATTTATTACAAAGCTCAAACAAGAAAGTGCAGCAAGGAATTTCGCTTCAGGATGCATAATTGCCCGTTGACTGCCTTGAGGACAGTTTTAACAGGACGACTTAGCAAGAAGAAGTAAGTATCAGAAAATGATTTCAAAGAAAGCCAACAGCTGCGTGGACAAAGAGTCCTGTTTTTAGCCAAAGTAATTAAAGACAAATGGTGAGTTTTCATTTAAATGAATGCAAACTATTTAATTAAACTGGTTTGCTTTAGGGCTACGCAAATGCACTGCGCAAAGGACACTTGCAGCGCTTTGGAGTGAAAGATAAAAGGCATAAAGGACACTGGTCGTTAAATTTAACAACTTTGGTAATTACAAAATAGTTTCGTTACAGAGGCCCAATATATTGTACATAGCTCAGCTAAATGGCGGCCCAATTGGTAATAACACACACCTAAAACACACACACGCACACACACACACACAGACACACACAGCACACCTATGCCGGATGCCTTACAGATTTTATTGAGACATTATCAGGCGAAACAAATGGGGGACAATTTGCAGCAATGCTGCCGACTTTTATGGACGCCACCCACAAAAAGGCGTTGCGAAATGGCCAAAGGGGGGCGTGGCGCAAGGACATAGTTTTCCCTTAAGCTTTTTCTATAATAAATTCCGATGGAAATGTATGTATGAGCGATAACCGTGCGTATACGCAATGTATTTTCCACATTTCATTGTTTCGGGGGCCAATTCAGTGTGTTTTTGTGCCATTTTTATAGCTCATAACCGACAGCGACAGATATTTGCTTTGTTTTTCTTGATCCTGCCAGATAAAACTTGTTTTTTTCGACTTTTTATATGCGTCGCCTGTCTAATTATTTTAGCTCGAGAATGCAAATTAAATACTAATCTCAAATACATAATAACTTTGCCACAATAACCTCCATAATTGTATTTTCCTGTGGTTTAGCATCTGGTTGCGGTTGGAACGGGCTGATAGAGCTGATGACACCGCGCGCAACCAAAAAGTGAAGAAAACGAATATATAAATAAACATTTGCCGCAGGCAAACAATGAATTTTGCTGCTGGTTGTAGGAAGGAAAGGGAGGAAAGAGAGAAGGAGAAACAGCGTGAAATTGTCAGCACATTTTGCACAAGCAGCAACAGCTTTGGCACCCACAAAGGCAACGCTGTCGACCGGGATGATGCTATGACTACGGCCCTAAGTCGGCGACAGTTTGTGTTTATTCAATATAAATTTGAGGCACTTAATAAAATATTAGAATCTAGCTAGAGGAAAGGCAACGTCAGCAGCCAAGTGGCGTAGCAAAATGAAAACAGCTTCAGACGTGCACCGATGGCGCTGGAAAGTCAAATATTATCAAGGGCTTCACCGTGACGAGCTTGTGCGGCTGAAATTTATTGATATTTGACACATTGACGGGCTTTCAAACAGTTTGAAAACGTTCAGCTGCAAGCGATTGCCCATCAAATTAAACCAAAATGTTTTACATCCTTAAGAAAGAGTCTTTTGATATTTTTATTTAATACAAACGTAAGTCAATTCCTTTACGCCTGCAAAAATCAATTTAAATTGACCGCCTAACAGCGCAGCGACGTTTACCAGCACTGTTCGATAAATTAGTGCTATCGATACCGATGTCTGTTACTTAACAGATGTACTGAGAGAAAACTGTGAGAGCCTTTGTCAGTGCAAAAGACAATTACTGCATTGTAATATAACTAAATTACATGTATACCTATATGCATACTAATTACATATTAATTATATGCCTATTACTTCGTTGCTATTGTCCATCTCAACATTACCATCTTTGCTATCATCGGCTTCGGCATTTAATCTCTTTTGCCTTCTTGCCTCTGATATAGCCTTGTAGACCCGATTTTTAGCTTTTGAAAATGCCAAACGCGCATCCTTTCTATAATCATCTAAAGTGTAGCCTTCCGTTCTCTGAGATTCTGTATATGAAATGCATATAAACAATAAAACATAATGATGGAATTGTTATTTACCATATAGCGCTGTGTTCAAGTTAACATAGCTGCTTAGGCCAGTTTTTGAACTGAATCCTCCATAGTTCATCTCCATCAACAGGCTCTGGTCAAGGATGCGTCCAATATTCTTAACAATACCATTAGGCGCCAGTAGACTTTTAAATAACTCTGTCTGATATTTGAAAAAGGAATTTCTTTAAATATGAATATACTGATATTTATAATACTTACATATTTTTCCCGATTATTTGCGATTTTGGATTCAACTTCTTCCAATTCCTCCTTATCCTTAATGGGAAACTCAGTGGGCTGGCTTACTGTCTTCATGCTTTCACATATTTTATCAACGCGTGCCAGAATCTTTGTATTTAAATTGAGCAAAAAGTCCACCTTTCGCTCGAGGCTGCTCATGCGATCGCACATATTATGATGATCAGCTGGGCCCATGTCCATATGGAACACACGCTGCATGCGTTGTTGTTCTTCAATCAAATCCTGGCCGTCAACCAGACCGAATATTTCGTCATCCGCATTGCTCAGTATATCGGGGCATACTTCATTCTTGACGGGTATATCCATAACATAGTCGTCGAGCGGATCGTCAAAGTTATTCAATCCCCGGCTTTTCTTTCCAGCCCGGCGAACATTACGTCCACGTCCGCTCATGTTTTCTTTATTACCGTTGTTGCTTCTTTAGTAAGTGATCTTTCCTATCCAGTCTGTTTACTGTCTGCATTTACTAGAATAATAAACAGACATTTAACTATATGTAAATAAACATCGGATCCACTTACAATGCGGGTGAGTGCATTTGCCTGTTCCAACTTGATGCGTTTTTGGCGTTGTAGTTTGATCCTGGCGTTTTGAAATGCATACAAGGCTATGCACTTATTTGAGCACCTTTATGTGTATAAATTTAAACGTGATTTTCTATTCGATTTTGTAAAATTCATTAAAATTGTTTGCGCGTAAAATGTTTTGTTGAGCTGCACAGCTGTTAATTGCATATGCCGATAAATTATGGCGGTCGCTCGATAATTATTGCTTTGGTATTTTTAACCTTGCCAATTACAGCCACACTTGATAAAAATGTCCGCACGTTTATATTCAGTCTGCCGTTTATTTTCAACAAATTCTACTAGAAATGCCGTGAAAAAGAATGCAGTCGGAGGAAAAAGCCTTGTGGACAGCGTTGCGGTAACCAGAAATGGCAAAACCATTGTTGCCTGGCATCCAGACACTCCGTTTCCCTACGAGCACACACAACCGCTGCCCCAACATGTTGAGACGCAGAGTTCTAGTGTTATTAAGGAGGCGGCACTGGAGTCAGCAATGAGCGCATTTAAAAACAAGCATCCAGAGGTGGCGCGTCAGGAGCTTATGAAGCTGACACATACCACAAAGCATCGCTGGTTCCCACGGGCACGCGACAAGAAGGCCAAAACGACGCCCATGGACCGGCCTTACTTGTAAATACAGAATTACATAAGTGCGCTTTATATGCAATAAATTTATGTTTACGTATAAAACAAGCAAAGGTTTTTTAATAATGAAGTATATGTGATGCTGGGGCTCTCTAATGTATGCCGGTTTAATACAGTAAACACATTTCTTCTGTAATTAATTGCAATTATACAATTCAAGGAGCTGGCTGAAAAACCAAAACAATAACAGCTGTTGGCGCTCGTTTCAATAACATGACCTTTTTGAGTACAACATTAATAGAAAGTGCAATAGCATAGGATTAGGTATGGGAAAATAAGCTTTATCATCGTCAACAAATTTATTTGATATCATATATATTACAAATTATTTATTTTTTGGATACCTAACGCATTCGAAAAAAAGGTTTCTTTTAAGAACATTCGCATCGACATCATCGCTTTATCAAGTCATATTTGTCGTGTGTAATTGGGGTTGACAGTTAAATAAAGAATATTAAAACTGAGTATTTTCTCAAATATATATAAATAGGATCAACAGGTTTCAACCTGCATGGATACTTGTTTATTTATGTTGGAAAATCGGTCTAAAAGTGGAAATTTACAAATTAATTTGAGCTCTGAAATAGTGCCCATCGTATGTTAAAATTCTGTTAAATATGCTCATCGTAACATTTCTGTTAGAGTTGTGTTAAGCTTCTGTGCGTTCTCAAATGTTTAATGTATCTTTAACTTTCAAAGCGAACGGACGTATAGCGGAGAGTATTCTTTAAAAAGTGGGAGTGGAGAGTAAAGAAAGTTGTGTGAATAGAAAAATCACAAAAGTGCAGTGCATTGCTGGTGCTGTATTAGTGTGTGTGTGTATATGTAGCTTGTATGTATGTAAGAGGGAGAGAGAGCGAGTAAGCGCGTTGCTGTGGTTTTAATTAACTGATTTGGAAATATTGACGAACGCAAGAGCAAAGAAACATATACATAAATAGAGAGAGCGCAGCACAAAAGACAATATGTCTACTGTAGAATCTTCTAGTTCGGCGGTACAGCAGCCCCCCTCGTCCACACTGCCAATGCTGGGCGACAACCAAGTGACCACCATGCAAATGCAAATCCAGGCCTCCACCTCATCGTCGAGCGGAGGAGGAGGAGGCAATAGTAGCATATCGGTGGGCGTACCGTTGGATACGCAAAGCAGCGGCGAACCGCCAGCTAAAAAGCAAATGCTCGATCCGAATGCAGCTTCCTCCTCGTCGAGCTCGTTGTCGGGTAGTGGGGGCGGGGGCAGTGGTCCAGCTGGAAGTGGAAGCGGAACACATGAGAAGCTTGCCTATCGCATCTCGACTGCGCTGTGCTGTGCTGTGTGCCTGGATCTGCCCAAGACGGCCATGTATCAGGTGAGTTTATTGGAGCATGCAGCCAAAGAACAACAACTTTTCCTTTAAAATTCTTTAATAAACAACAACAATAAAAATGTTGTAATATTCGACAAAGAGGCAAAACTTATTGTATGTGTAGGTACATACATACATGCTCTTTGTGCGTGTGCGTGTGCGTATGCGTATGTATTTGTGACATTCTCTGTATACAAAACAAATCGAGCAAAAGCAAACGCAAACTCAGCTGTAAACAGCAGCCACTCCCACACCGCGCACCACTCTCGCCTATGGTTGAGCGCAACGTACACAGCTGGCCTCGCCAGAGAGAGAGACAGCGAGAGCGGGCGCCACAAAGCAGAACACCAAAATGGAACCAACATAACAAAAAGAAGAAGCAAAAAAAAAAAGAAAACGGTGTATTTATTTGCTTGTCAATGGTTACGTTTGCGAATGCCCGCTGCGTTTGCCTTGAAACATGACAATGCCAAGCACTTGCGGCTCCCTACCTACCCCCTATGAGCCCCTGCCCCCTCTAATGCCCTGCCACCCTTCGATCGTCGTGTAAGTATGTATATAGAGCGCACTCGCTCGCACGCTTGGTCGTTACATAGCATGCAGTTCTCGCCATGCTGCTGCTGCTGCAGTTTTATTGCGTTTTAGGCGAGCGAGCGAGCTGGCGACCAAAGCAACCCTGCCTCATTTTCTGTGCTCACACCAAACCCACAACCCCCACCCCCCACACCTTACAACTATTTGCGCAGTTACATTTATTGTAACACTCTTTTCACGGCTGCTGCATTGTTGGCGTTTTCCGCTGTTGCGTCATAAATGTGAACTGCGACGTGCATTCTTTGCTCAGTATTAGTTAGACTCACATGGATACACACACACATACATACATGTGTATGGAAACTATGCGAATGCCTCACAGAGATGCGTTATTTACATATTGTGAAATGGGAGCTGTTATGTATTCTTTTTGTTCGTGGCCTATTTTTAGCAACGTTGCCCATGCGACCTCCGCAGCGGCGCCAGCGTCGACGTTTTCGTTTCTACCCCAGCCCCAGCCCCGCCCGCCCGCTATCAAAAAATGCTAACAACGCAGCGTCAGTATTTGTTTGTTCACACAAACACACACAGATACACATTCACACGTCCAATTGTCTGTCTGTCGTTTCCTCTTTCATTCAACTTGCTTTTAAGCCATACATTTCTACAACAACATATGTATGTACATATACATATATATATGTATGTATGTATTTACTTACATACACATATGTATCTTCTATCATTCATGAATGCACACGTTCGTCATCAATTTAGTTGCCTTATTTGGCAGCTTTATTTGTCAATTTAAGAATTTATTGTAGCAATTTATAAACAATTAACGTTTTACGTAACGTACGTTAAATCAAGCCAATGTATGTATGTATGTGTGTATGTTCATATTTATTTATTCTTGTTAATTTCTACATTTGCTTTCCTAAGCCTTTTTCGCTCACTCTTTTCCAATAGTGCTGCCTTGTGTTTGGCTCTCTCTCTCTCTCTGTCTGGCTCATGATTATTCGCTCTCTTGGGCCCATATCCCTCTAATAGACACATACATACAGACACACACACACACACAATTATAGTTAAAAATACTGCGTCATAGCTTTGACCCAGCAACGAATATTTAATGTGCTCTTTTATTTAATAATGCATTTGAAAGCTATGATTTGATGACATTCCTAATACAAGTTGTTAGTTATTTATCAATCAACATGAAGACAATTGTTAGTTTTTGCATTTGTACACACAGATATTCTCGTATACATAATATACACACACATACACGCACAAGGGCTCGTTTCCACTCTCTTTTGCTCGTTCGCTCTCTGTTATTGTTTTGCTTTTGCTGTCAGTTGTTGTACTCCCCCCTCCCCCGTCCCATGACCCTTGGCACTGTTAACATTCGTATTGTCCCGCTCGCACTCACACATACACAGCGCCTGTTGTATCATGGTCAGCTGTTTGTAGGCAAAGGAAAAACAATTGGCCCAAAATGAAAATCAAGAATTACTACTACGCACTTTGTAAGTTTTTCGTCGCAATAAAATTGAAACTGATTGGCATGGTTATTTAGTAAATATGTATGTGTGTATGTACGAATGTGTGCAAGGGCAGCACTTAAGATTTGTTGTGCGCAGGTTGTTATTGTTGTTATTTGCAGCAAGCTGTAATCTAAGACAAACTCGTTTTACCAGTTTCAGCCAATACCTGAAACCTGTAAACACTAGCGTGAGTGTGTATGTTTCCGTTTACCTACGCCACGTTGTTGTTGTTGATGTCTTTTTTTTGTATACGCCAGCCACTGTTCTTTTTCTACTTCTTTGCTGTTGACAGGGCCACTTACAAACGCACACACACATACACGCATACATATGCACATGCATATCAACGAAAACATCATCAGCTGGGCTATGTTATGTCTGACGCGTGAGCGCTTAAAAAGCGATCAACTTGAAAAGAGAAAATGGATTTGAAACAAGCTCAACTTGCTCAAGCTTGCCTATCGTCTATCGCCTATCGATTATTGCATTTCATAAATAACGATTACTATTGCTTAATGCAGCGGCGACATTTTGGAAGTTCATTCAACTTGAGAGAATGGGAGATTGGAATTGGAATGGGAATGGGAGTGGGAATGGGATTTGGGGTGCAGTGTGTACACTCACACACATCCACATGCACATATACATATATGTTTTGTATGTATGCACACATATGTATACTAAACAAACTGTTTCGAGATGTCTGACTACAAAATAAACGACAAATATCAGACGTGCTCTTATCTTTGGAATTAGAAACATACCTATCTACTTCTGTATATATATATATGTGTGTGTGTATGTGTGCGTGCGTGTGCATATCGCACATGTCACTCCGTAAATAGAAATTCTTAAATGCAGGCAGACAGAAGACCAGACCGTACAGGCCAAACAGCAAACAGCAGCCTTAAAATGCGTTTTTATCACGCTTCGGCAACGATAATTAACAAAACGTCGCAACGCAGCGAACCCGCATTCCTATATAGCCTATACAATAACCAATCGTATAAGGTCGGTTATCAACGGGGCTGCCAGAACTGACCCTTAACCCCGGATGGTTCTTCGATGCAAAAAGAGAATGTCAAAAATGAGTCATATAATATAATAAAAGATAAAAGTTTGACAGATTTTACTTTCATTTAATATTCAACAGTTCAAAAAAGAAATTATAATCAAAGAAGAAGAACCATCTATGGTTAAAGATCTTTTGTTTCTTTTCTTTAAAAAAAACTCTATTTATATGGAACATTATCCTCAATAATAAAAAAAAAAACAAAAAAAAAGGAAGAACCATCTAGGGTTAAAGATCTTATTTTCTTTTCTTTTTTTTTTTTAAAAAAAACTATCCTCAATAATAAAAAAAAAAGGAAAAACCATGTAGGGTTAAAGATCTTTTTCCTTTTCTTTAAAAAAACTCTATCCTCAATAATCAAAAAAAAAAAAAGGAAGAACCATCTATAGTTAAAGATCTTTTGTTTGTTTTCTTTAAAAAACTCTATTTAAATGGAACACTTTTTCGTCTCACAATAATATTCAAATTGTCATACATCCAAATATGTATTTTATATACACAACATTTTTAAATATTCTTTTCAAAAATTGGCATAAAAATAAAAGTAAAAAATAAATTAAAAATACTTTATAATTTGTATCATGGAGTCCATTAGACGCTCTCCATCCTATGCCTAAACATAGACTCTAACATCTCAATCTATCTTAACTAACTTTAGCTTTCTAATGATTAATCTAGTTAAGTGAATTAAATAATTACAACTTAGCAACTTAGCTAACATTTGTAAGCACACACACACAAAACACACACACTAGTTAATATGTAATTAATTCTTACTGCTAAGTAATTAAACTCCAGGCAGTAGCTGTAAACTGTTGAAATATTTTTGAAATTGTAACAAAACAAAAAAAAAACATATAGTATGAAAGAAAAAAAAGAAAAACTGAAAAGAAACCTGATTACAATAAATTTTGCAGCCAGTGCAAACTGATCAATTCAAAACTAAATACAAAATAAGCGTTTTTATTTCAAAAAATAAAAAAAAAACTATTAAGGAACCCAACAGGAACCAAATACCATCCATCCAACAGCCAAAAAAATATAATAATAATAATAAAACCAATCAGCCGCCTTTCTTCATCCATTTCAGATATACTATTTTCGAAACCCTTGTCACAAAAGCGTTCCCCACACCCCCAGCCCTACCATTCACCATACCATATACCATCTACCATTTACAATACCTCTCCCCCCATACATTCTCAAACATTGCAAAAGGCGTATTTTGACTAATAGCAACTTTTTCTTCTTTTTTCTTTAATTGCAGGTTATTTTGTATTCCACATTTTTTATTTAGTTTCTACTTCATTACAATATATATATCCTATATATCGCATTTATATTCTAGTGACATGCGCCCGCACTAAAACCTCTCTCGTTTCCACTCTGCTCTCTCTAATTTCAGTGCCAAATGGGTCACCTGATGTGCGCCGCCTGCTTCACCCACCTTCTGGCGGACGGACGGTATGAAATCAAACAGCGCAAATTAAACGACTTGAAAAATTATTTACTGTGATTTGACCAAATACTTTATTCCCCCACCCCAATGCATACCGATCATTTTACTGACTACATACATTTTCCTATCTATATATTTATCAGCCTGCGGGATCAGATTGCCACATGCCCCAATTGTCGCGTGGAAATATCCAAGAGCACCGCCTCCCGTAATCTGGCCGTGGAAAAGGCCGCCTCTGAGCTGCCCAGCGAGTGTCAGGTGAAATCCCTTTGAATACCGCAATTCTATTTACAAACTAAACCCAGTTTCCTTTTTGTATACGTCGACAGTTTTGCAACAAGGAGTTTCCATACAAATCATTGGAGCGACATGAACAACACGAGTGCCAGGAGAGACCCACGAAATGCAAATACCATCGCATCGGTTGCCAGTGGCGTGGACCCCATCATGAGAGTATGTAGCGTTACCCTAGTATTTCTGTAGAAACAAGAAAGGAAGAAGGGCTATCTTTGGAGTGCCAAAGCTATATACCCTAGCCGCAATGTTTTTATACAAAACTCAATTTTCGTGGTCCGATTTCGATCAAATTATAGGAAACTATTTGAAGTAATATAACTCTCACCTAGTTTGAATGTAATACAAAAAGATTTCATACAAAAACTCATTTTCACCCGATCATATGGGAGCTTATGTGATATAGTGGTCCGATTTTGACCAAATTTAGTCAGATTATATAAACTCTTTAGGGACTTGGTTTGGGTGAGTTTGGTAAGGATATCTTTCTTTTTCAAACAAAATCATAGTTTTCAACCGATCATTCCCATTGCAGCTATAAGTTATAGTTGTCCGATCCGGCCGGTTCCGACATATAAACCGCCTGCAGCAAAAAGAACGATCTTTGCCAAGTTTCATTACGATAGCTTTAAAACTGAGAGACTAGTTTGTATAGAAACAGACGGATATCGCTATATCGACTCGACTTATCATGCTTATTCAGAATATATATGCTTTGTTAGGTCGGAAACGTCTCTCAATGGATTATGAAATATCTTATCTAAAGGGATCTATCTGAATAATTCAAATATTTACAATACTTTTCCAGCAACCGAACATGAACGCAACTGTCTGCATCCACAGAAATCTGGCTATGAAGTAATGGCTGCCTTGGAGGCGCACGATTTGTTGATCAAGGAGGAGAAGAAAATGTTTAATACATTGATTGACCTGCTGAGCTACGAGAAAATAATATTCAATGGTAAGTAGAGACCCCTTAGAAGACTATGCGTTCTTTGCTCAAACAGTGTGTATATTACAGATCTGCAGATGAAACCGTATCGCACGGATGAGTATGTCCACAAGCTATTCTACGAAACCGCTCGGTTCTCGGCCTTCAATCAGCAGTGGGTGGTTAAGGCGCGCATCAACAACAGCCAGCGCGATCCGCATCACTCGAATGAGCGTGCCATTACCTATCAGCTCATACTGAAGACCAAAACCAGCACACCCATGAGCATACACTTCTTTGCGCTCAAGGGTCCCTTCTCCGACATGAAGGTCTCCACGCAGATTTACAAGCACGAGTTTACAGAGACGGTAAAACAAAGGACAGCAGCCTAGAAGAAGTCGAAAAGTAATATCTTATGCATTTTTCAGAGCACCGAGAGCGATTACTATGTGCTGCCCTTACCGGATGGCAACGGTTGTGCCGGTTCTAGCGAGTGCAATAGAATGTTGGCAAACAAGGGAATCAATTTTCGGTGAGTAATTTTCCCCCTAAGTTGTAATCTGTATCTTATACGTTACATATCTTTGCAGTTTGCTGATGTTTCTGCTGAATAAGTAAAGCTTTTTATCGATAGCGTAGTAATGATTTTGAAATAAGTTTAAGTTTGTTGTTTCTAACTCGTAAATGTGCAAAATCTAGACTTAGGTTATATAGTGTATATTTTCTATCTATTAATGTATATGTACTTTCAAAACAACACAACAAAAATGAGAAACCCAGCCCTACGCCCCCCCACTCAAACAATCACGATTCACTATAAAAACTGTAACGCGTTAGGTTGTAATTGTAACCTAAATTTAGTCGTGTTTTAAGCTTTATATTGCTGTCAAACTGGAAAATGATTCAAATAATGTCACTCACTTGCTTGTGGGAGAAGACTTTACTGAAGATATAACGTTAAACAGATGCGATATAGTTAATTATAAGACAGACATAAAGTAATTGTAGTTGAGGAACCCTGATTATATTATGTTTAATCCCATTTATCGCCGTAAACAGAGAGCCATAAAGAATAATACATATTGTATATGTATGTACATTATATAGCTCAATGTACAAATTCGAAACTTCAGCCTATTTATATGTATATCATGAGAAATGCCATTTGAAGAAACTAATTAAATAATTTCAATGAAAAACTATGTTAATCTTTGCTGTTAGTGCAAGTGGAGAATTCGTATAGTGTGACTTTAAAAAGAAATATATAACATATATTTGAATGATCTCACTTGAATAAACAGATATACACACAAGCTCCTGTTTTTCGAAATGTCCGGTGATAGCCGTATACTGAGAAATCGAGCCGTAACATTAATGCTTACATTATATACATACATAACTATAGGAAACTGTCGACACGAATTCAAACTCCGTGCAAACATAAACTGTAAGAAGAACAACACCAAGCTGATCCAAAACTAACAGAGTTTATAACGCTCTATGGCTATGATATTAGTAGCTATTCTAGACATAAACCCAATAAACAGTTCTCCATTTTTGCTTTATATAATACAAACAAAATCCGACTTACACACACATGTTTTAAGTATATTTACAAAACTTTCTCGAATATGCTTTCTGTTAAATCCCCTATTACTTTATATAAATGCTTACAATTTACATTCTTATGTGTAATATTTATATGCATTGTTAAATGATAAAGCTATGCATATACATACGTATGTATTAACAATATTTCTTAATAAATAAAAACAAAGTGCATAGGCAGTCTTTTAATATTATTAATTTCTTTATTTTCTATTCTGCGTCGTCGTCATTATCCTCCTCCATTGCCTGATACTTGTTGCGCATGTGATTCGCAATTGCTTCGCGTGGATTCTTTTTAAAGCTCTTGTCCTTGAGCAGCTTCTCAAAGGACTGTACCTTTTTTACATATTCGTTGCGTTTCTTTTTGATCTTCGTTTTGGCGCTCAGTTGCTCTGGTTCTGCCTGTGCGCTCTCTACGAGAGTTTCCTTTTTCTGGCTCTTTACCAACTTGTAGATGTCCCCCAGGGAGGGCAGCGCATCGCGCAGGGGTTTCAAGTCGCCAATCACCTTTGTTTTCTCTCGATTTTTACGTGCTTGATCTTCCTTGCGCTCTTTTTTCAATTCGACAAACCGTTTGAGCAGTTTTGTGTGCTTTTGTGCCGACTTTTCCTTCTTTGTTGTTGTCTTCTTGGGCGTTAAGGTCTTGTGCAGCAATTGCTCCTGGCGTGCTGCTTTCTTTAGTTTCGCCTGTACTTCCTGCGTCTTCTGCTTGGCCACTCCCACGGCACTCTTGGCCTTTGCGCGTATATTCCTTTTTGCCATTTATATGCGGATTTAGTTTAATTAAGAGTTTTAAACGTTGCGCGTAGATTAAGTTGTTGTGGACGCACGTTGTACTTTATTTATTGCCCAACAGGTATCGACTGCTGTTTGCATGTAACCTGTTCTATCGATATCATAGGTTATCGAATTTGGGAACGTTTATGTGACTGCAACAGTGACTGCTACTTCTTATAAGTAATGATAAATGTGTAGGTGTTATAAAGTAGAATATATTTAAATATCATTTAGTAGATGTTCACAAAGTAAAATTAAAACCTAGTATCAATTTTGTGTCAATACAGTGACTCGCATCTGCTTTGATATCTAGGATCTCTAGCACGTGCATTAATATCGCTCATCACTAATTGAAATACAATTGTTGTGAAACAGCTGAGAAGCGTTTGTTTGTATGTTAAGTCACTGTTAAGACCCTGTTGTAGTGTCGGCGGTATAGCATATCATCAACTGTTAAGTTTAACATTTAACAGCTGACTTAGCTCGCAGGGAACAAGAAAAAATAAATGCAAATTGTTTTAAGCTAAAATGGATTACGATTTTAAGATGAAAACGCAATTGGAGCGCACCAAGGTGGAGGATCTGTTCAACTACGAGGGCTGCAAAGTGGGCCGTGGCACCTACGGTCATGTTTACAAGGCCAAATGGAAAGAGACCAGGTAAGTGAATTTAAACGCCCCAAGTCAGACCAACGCTAACTTATATTTATTTCTGCAGTGATGGCAAGGAGTACGCGTTGAAACAGATTGATGGTACGGGCCTTTCCATGTCCGCCTGCCGTGAGATCGCCTTGCTGCGCGAGCTGAAGCACCAGAATGTGATAACCCTAATTCGAGTATTTCTGTCGCACAACGATCGCAAGGTGTTCCTGCTAATTGATTATGCGGAGCATGATTTGTGGCACATCATCAAGTTCCATCGCGCAGCGAAGGCCACCAAGAAGCAGGTGGTGGTGCCTCGTGGCATGGTCAAGAGCCTGCTGTATCAGATTCTGGATGGGATTCATTACTTGCACAGCAACTGGGTGCTGCATCGTGATCTCAAGCCGGCCAACATACTCGTCATGGGCGATGGCAACGAGCGGGGACGTGTCAAAATTGCCGACATGGGCTTTGCGCGTCTTTTTAATGCCCCCTTGAAACCGCTGGCCGACTTGGATCCGGTAGTGGTCACATTTTGGTATCGCGCGCCGGAGCTATTGCTGGGCGCACGCCATTACACGAAAGCCATTGACATTTGGGCCATTGGCTGCATTTTTGCGGAGCTGCTGACTTCGGAGCCAATCTTTCACTGCCGCCAGGAGGACATTAAGACCAGCAATCCGTATCATCACGATCAGCTTGATCGCATATTCAATGTGATGGGCTTTCCGCAGGACAAGGACTGGGAGGATATCAAAAAGATGCCTGAGCATCATACGCTCACCAAGGATTTCAAACGCTCCACATACTCGGCCTGCTCGCTGGCCAAATACATGGAACGGCACAAAATCAAGCCAGACAGCAAGGCATTCCATCTGCTCCAGAAGCTGCTGCTGATGGATCCCAACAAACGTATTACCTCCGAGCAAGCCATGCAGGATCAGTATTTTCAGGAGGAGCCACTGCCGACGCAGGACGTCTTTGCCGGCTGCCCCATACCGTATCCCAAGCGTGAGTTCCTCACAGATGACGATCAGGAGGACAAGTCGGACAACAAGCGGCAGCAGCAACAGCAGCAGCAGCAACAACAGCAGCAGCAGCAACAACAACAGCAGCAGCAGCAACAACAACAGCAAATGAATCCCAATGAGCCAAATGCCAAACGGGTGCGTCTATCCGGTACCGGCAATCAACAGGATTTCCATCATCAACAACAGCAGCAGCAGCAGCAACAACAACAACAGCAGCAGCAACAACAAATGTTGTTCAATCAGCAGCAGAGTTTCCAGCAACGATTCAACTGAGACTGAAAAACCCCAATTCAAGAATTTTTAATACACTTTTATAAGCCTAAAACTCTATCCAAATGAAAGAACCTCCTTCAACGCCAAGATATAATATTAAGGGAGTTTTTTATGACTATATTTTGTGAGCTTTCATTTGGGAATTGCATTATTTAAGCTTGGGCATTATTTCAACTGAGACTGCAATCCCCAAATCAAAAATTCTTAAATCTCAAATTGTAAAATCACAAAAGAGTTCCTCTGAGGCCAAGATATTAATTGATATAACACTTTTTGGTTATACTATTTGTCTGGTTTCATTTGGAAGTTATTTAATTTTGTAATTTTGGCGGGTTTAATTCATTTGGCAGTTACTATATCATAAAGTCCTTTCCATTTTTCCTATTTTAAAGTATTTAATTTATCAAATTTAATACACTATAATTTAAAACAAAAACAACACTTAAATACCATGCTGGAAAAAAACCCTGTAAAACCAACTTGGCCTTTTGTGTGGCCATCATAAGGTGTCCTAGTACCATCCACTGAAGCGTTCAATGGCTCTGCTCCATTTCTGCATGTGGCTGGAAATCCTCGGGTAAAGCTTCGGCTGCGGCTCAAATATGCGCTCTACCTGGCGAAAACGTTTGAGATCATCGAGTGTGTGCCAGATGCCATGATTAACGCCTGCCAGAAATGTGGCTCCCATAATACTGGACTCGGAGCACTCGGCGCGCTCCACACGCAAGCCGCTGGCATCGGCCAGAAACTGGCACACAAAATCATTGCGCGAGACGCCACCATCAACTCTGAAATGCAAATGAAGAGTGTAATCAATGGGCTCAGTCAGCAATTAGTTCTGCAATGTTACTACTCAGGTCTTACTTGATTACGTGCAATCTCTGGCCCGTTTCCTTCTCGGCGCTTGCAATGAGCTGCACCACACGAAAGACGATGCTTTCCAGCAGCGCCCGCACCATGTGCGCTTTGGTTGTGGAGGGTGTCATGCCTATAAAGCCGCTGGCAGCGCGATAGTCATTCACAGGCGGCTGTAAGTCAATTCTCAAGAAGTTTCAAACAGTATCAAGAATATGTGAATATTTACTCACACCAAAGCCGCTAAATGCGGGCATAAAGTAAACATCATTTGAGTCTGGCACGGACTGAGCAATGTCTGAAGTATCTGCGGGGTGCTCAAACAGCTCACAAGATTGCCCCCAGGTGACCACAGTGCCAAAGTCATGGGCAGCGCCTTCAATGCAGTAAATGGTATCGCGCTTCCTGTGCTGTTGCTTTAGCTGCCAGGCAACCAGCGGATACATGCCGCTGACCACAGCCTTGCAGTCCACACCAGTTACCAGATTAAGAAACGCGCCTGTGCCCATGGTCACCTTGACATCGCCGGTGGCAAAGCACTGCGAGCCCCACATGGCAGCGGTCTGGTCGCTAAGCGAGGCAGCAATCGGTATCTTTGTATTGCCCCACTCCGCGCCAAAGGTGGCAGGATGCACGTGTCCAAAGTTCTTATAGCTGTTGTCCACGACGCGAGGCAAAATGCTAACCTGTAAACAATAATATCTTATCAGTAAAGTTTATAAAAAGCCTAAATTCCACTTACATCAATGCCGAACATAAAGCGAATGAGCGGCGACCAGCTTAGGGTAAAGGGATCATACAGACCGGTGGCAGTGCTTGAGGTAATATCGGTGATATGTTCAACATCGGTATCCAGACCATTGCCGGAACGCAGCTTATACAAGATCCACGAATCGAGCAGCTCCAGGCGCGCCTTCTTCTCACGCAGCGCCTGCTGCAGCCGCTTGTTATGGGAGATCTCGTGGAGCAGACGAGGCGTAACCTGGCCATTCATCAATTTGAGCACGCTGCCAGCCAGAAAGCGTGCATTTCTGGTTAACAGATAGAGGGCATAGGAAATGCCATTCATCGAGCGCAGCGAGCAGCTGGAGTTCCACTTCTGGACGAGCTCGTCGGCACGCAAGTCCTTCCAGGTAATGAAATTGTGATAATACTCATTGGTTCTGTGGTTCCACGTTAAGAATGTGCAACGTTGCGTCGATACGGTCAGGCAGGTAATATGCGCAGGTGTCAGCTTGGCATCTAGAGATTGAGATTAAGATTAGACCCTTTTGTTAGCGACTAAATACTAAACACTTACCGCGTATTGATTCGTTAATCACCTTGACTATCTTGCGCCACAAGTTCTCGGGCTCGATCTCAAAGTAACCGGGCTGCGGATTTAATAGTTCCACCTGCAATTATCTCACATGCCAATTACATTCAACTTTGCTCAGAGCAAGCCACTCAATTAACCCACCGTTTCCGCTGCCGACCCCTTGACCGTGCAGTTATCATCAAGCACAAAGCATCGCAAATACGTTGTCCCAACGTCCAGCGCCGCTATATAAGATGTCATGTTGCTGCTGTGCACACACTCCGCCTTTCACTGATATTCGTAAGCCGATCGCTGGCTAACTGAGATTGCGCTGCTATTATTGTTGTGTCGTTTCATATTGTTTACACGTTATCAAATGCTCGAGTTGTCGATAATAAATGCGCTGGGTGTCAGTTATAAAATGTCAATTAAAAAGGTTGCACCAACGAAACTTGTTCTGAGAGTTGTTACGTCACAGGTGTACAATATTACAGTTGTAAGTGCACGAATGTGCTTAGAAAATAACTGATATTATTGGTGCAGAAGTCAACAAGATACCCATAATAATTTAGCAATACTCTCCATATTATTGTGATGGCAATTGTCATTGTCTTCAATAATCAGTTAATACATAAAACGTAAAAGAATTTTTCACATTCGTTTTCCTTTGCCTAACCTTCTACCTGCATACCATGTGTTGTTTATAGAGCTGCCACACTTGCGTGAAAATTATTACTTTTGGTTGGCAACGCTGTCTAAGCCGCCACATTTCAAATGGGAAACGCAATCAGTATTTTTTTTAATTGCTGTCAATTGCGACCCATGATAACTTTTGAGCTTTGGGGCCGTTATCATCATACTTGATGAGATAAGAAAGTGCTAAATGTAGCACACTACCTGAGTGTGACGCACATGTTTGTTAGGCTGTCAATAACACATTTGGATTATGTTTTACAACATTTTATTAATATACACATATAGACACATACCAACATGATTAGTCATACACACACGAGTATATGTATACACTATACATATAAACAATAATCAATAAATAAGATATTTATCTAAAATATTACATTAAATTTTACAAACAACTCATTTGCTACAACTTAAAGACATTCATTTGTTGTATACAATACGTGTGGAGTCCGTCAGAAGCTTTCTTCTACATAGATAGTATATCAAATACAGTTGATTAGGTACTAGTTTGCTAAAAGGTACACGTCGTCCCGCGCTCATATATAGAGATATGTATATCTATGGTTAAGCGAACCGAAGCGGCGATAATGTTTACATATCCGTTGGTAGTATATCCGGTATCAGATATTGACATAGCTCCACCTCATTGCTGACAAACTTCACCTTCTTGGAGGTGTTGTCGTCAAGGAGCACTCGTATGGCTGGCCAAATGGTTGAGAACAGACCAGGCGCATTGATAATCAGGCAAACGCCCAAACGCTCTGGATAATGCTTGCCAAGCAGCCAGATAAGGTTCTGAACCAGCTGATAGTCCATGCACGATGTGCTGAACTCAGCCAGATCAAAGACAATGCACAGACGATCTGTGACCTCCTCGAAACACTTCTTGCAAGCCTCTTCCAGATTGTAGACAATAAATCTCGTCAGTTCATCAATATCGCGTGCCGTCGAGCTGTGATTCTTGGCCGGTATATAAATAACTGGGCGTCCAATACAGTCACGATGCCGCAACAAACTTGCCTTGTTCTCCAAGTGGCCGCGCTCCATTTCATGAAGCTTGGCCACGCCATATGATTCACGCCACTTATTCGTCTTCAGCAAGGCCTGTGTGAGTGGGTGGTATAGTTCAATGTCAAGATGTGGGCGGACAAACTAATAACAATAACAACTCACTTGGAATGCGTCATCTGTGGTCTTGAAGGCGCGCAGATAGCGTCGCAGCGAGAACTCATTATGATACTGACTCGGATCCGCATCGGCAATGAGTTTCATGCGCTGCTTGAGGTCCTTAAGGTCCTGCTCGTTAATTGGCGCCAGCTCCTCCGCTGACATATTGTAACTGTTATTTGGCTAACGGGCGCTGTGGCTGAAAATTGATTGCACTTTTTTCACTTTATATCAACTGCTATCGAGCACTTATCTTAGCTCATAAAATGCAATCAGGCGATTTGTATGCTGTGCGCTATCTAATTTCTTTGCCACAAATTATTTTTTCACAAGTTTTTTTTACTGCGCTTCAATAAAGTTATCGATAGCTTTTGACTGGCCAGGGTTGCTATTGTTGCTGCGCAAACGTTTGAAATTAAAACACAGTTTACTGGCTTTTTATTAAGAGATAACCAGAACCTCTAATTTGAAGGAAGTCTAGGTTCAAATCCGCTCTCTATGTGAAATGCTTGGTTTCTTTTTACCTACCTTAAGAACGAACTCATTCAACAAAGTTTAGTTCGGTATTTCCCCCTTTAAAAAGGGTAACAACATAACCACAATATTGATATTTTTGAACTGTTTTGCCTTTGCATTTAAACTCCTTATATTGGAAACCCTTCCGATTTCCACAAACCAAAACATTCTTATTTTTTACTTTATCGGCAAAGTTCATTCTTTTTTGTATACATTGGATATCTTTTTATTTATAACTGCAATAATATTTCAAAATTTTAACAAGAAAATTACAAAATTTGTAGCTGTAGCTGAACTACATGAATAATAAAATTCTACAATGGTATGTCAATAATTATATAATCTAGACAAACCTAACAACGGAATTGCCTACACGCTATATTTGTATACAAATGCAGAGATTCCCATGGGAGATTAAATATTGCTCGAATGTACGATCGATGTTTGAGATTCACGCTTCGTCTGGGGCGCCACTCACTTGGGTATCATGACCCGTGCAATGCCTGGTAGGATCTCCGCCTGGAGTGGTCCAAACTCAATACGTTCACCATCAACGGTGATGATGCCGTGATTGTCGTGTGGCTCCAAACGAAATGCACGCACTGGCAGCACCTTGATATATTCATTGTTCTTTTCGGGCAGATGATTACCCGTGCTCATGTTGTACAGGAAGCTAAAGAGATGCGGGCGACTAATGCCACCACGTATTAAAATCAGATAGATTTTGCCATCGTTCAATTGTGCCTTGGGCGCAAAGTGGCAATCGATGCCAAGATGTGATTGATATACGGCGTGCATCATGATAAATGCGCCCTCCTCCACCAGCCAGCCCGCGTCCGCGGGCAATGGCTCATCCAGGGCCGGTAGGCTGCTGCTTGGTCCAAAGTTCAGCTGGCTCTCTTCCAAGCCGGCTGCAGCGACAGTCGCCTGCTGTGTAAATTCGCTCTCATCCGCCAAACTGTGGTAGACACTTTCTGATATGGAATAGTAACAGCTGCGACGCGATCCACCTGAAAGCCAGCTGTCGCAGCGCGAACGAAACGATTGATTGATGGACGTTTCCAGCGAGATGACATCCTCGAATTCCTGTGACAAATACTCCGTGGACCGATGGCAGCTGGCATTGGATAGCTTGTCGATATGCATATTGCAGCTGCGACTGGACTGCATTTTACGCAACTGTTCCGACTGCTGGGTCTGTGTTGCTTGCTGTGGTTCCTCCTCTGCCAGCAGATAACTGATTTTTCCATTGTAAGTACGCAAATTGGCCAGACGATACAGTGTCCAAATAGTGAAACGCTGATAGCCAAACATGCGTATGCACTCGCTCTCAATATCCACGTCCGAGATGAGGCCCCAGCCAATGGACAGGAAGGAGAACATTACACGATTCTGTAGCTGCAAACGTACCACATCCATCGGCGAGCTGCGACCGCTGATGACGGTCAGAGCGGCGCCCAGCACGGGATTGCTAAAATAGGGCTCACTGCAAACGGAAAATAAAGTAATACAGTCTGAATAGGAAGCAATTGACTACCCACTCACTTGTAGCCATGTGATATGGAGCGCGCCAGCCCATTGCCAGAGCCACACGGTATAATACCCAACGCAATGCTGTCCATTACTTGAGCCCAATCCTCGCGGCGCAGCAGCCCGTTAATAACCTCGTGAAAGAGACCGTCTCCACCTACGGCTATTATGGTGGACCAGTCATCCAATCGGCGAGTGCTCATAAATTCGATGGCATAATTGGAATGCTTGGTTACATATAGATCATAGGGCACCTCGGCTTCGTTTAGCACAGGCACGACATGCATGTTGAATACTTCTCGAGCATTGCCCGATCCGGACTTTGGATTGAGCAACACTAGCGCGCGACGACGTCGTGCCTCATCCATGTGCTCTACAAAAATGTCCTCCAGTGTGTAGTGCAGCTGCCAGCGCAGAGCACGATACCAGCGATCCGCCTCATGCATATTATCCTCAAATGTATCAAAGGATCGAAAGCGTAGCGTAAGCACCGTTCTCTCCCGGTGGAGGCTGCTGCGCAGGCTCTTCTTCTTCAGCACATAAGCGAACAAATACAAATAGGCGCTGGCATCGCCCCCATCACAGGCATATTCCTCTTTGCTGGCTGTGCTGCATTTACTGGGCGTGCCCGCCTTGCGGCTGGAAGCGGCCGCTGCTGGAGTACCTGGATTGACGCAGGCACAGCTGGCCAGACTGCGTGTTGACTTCTTGAGGCGCATGCAGCGCGCACCCACAATATCACATATTTTAACCGTCTGCTCTTTGACCGTAACCCCACTTGGCGACTCGCGTTGCAGTGTGAAGCCCGTGGCGTCCAGGCGTACTCGGAATACGTGGCTGCCCTTTCGCTGGCTTGTGTAGAAGGTGTCGCTCACATTATGCAGTTGGTCACCAGCCATATTTGGTGTGGAGATATCGGAGCTTGTGCTCCGCTCCTGCGATTTGTTCATGCTTCAGAGAGATTCTCTTTTGACAGCATTTTGTATTTACTTTATGATGTTTTCAAAAAACTGAGGGCACTCCCTAGTTATCAAAAACTCACAAAGCGTTATCGATAAGCGTCAACCATACAAAAGTTACAGTAAAAGTGAATTATATTTTTTGAATTGATTTATTAAGCTGCTAAGCCAAGTCTGTCTCATTCTAAAGAATCTGAAATTTTTGAGTTGCTCATTTCAATTTTTTTTCCCGATTTTTGTGGAGTACCTGCCATTACGAGCATTGCTGTCGATAGCTAGCGATTGAAATTAGTGTTGTGAAATTTAAGCAGAGCTGTGCCTATCGATATACCAACGTTGCACTTGGAGTCGCTTGCGAACACTGAGCTCTAGCATGCGGTAGTGAAGTGAATTAATTACACATTTTTCGGATTTTCCAGACAAAATTCGAGGTGGTGCAGTGTGCTTTATGTAATTCTTTGGAGTATTTAGTTTTTGCCACACACACGCACCCGCACACACACACACACACAGACACAGAGACACATAATGACTTACAGCCTGGAATTAGAGTGTTCAGCGCTCAAGGTAGCGCGTCATAAAATCGAACGCGTTGGCTGCGCATATTTCAACGCACGCCGCCAAATTGGCGATGCGAACGGCGTGGAGCGCAGCGATTCAGATGAGAAATTGGCGGGCGCTGGCGAGGAAGTTGACATAAGCTACCTCAAATCTCTTGATCCCAAAGAGTGGAAGGATCAGGACCATTACAGCGTTCTCGGCCTTGGCAAATTAAGGTGCGTTTATTTCTCTCCCTCACGCCTCTCTCTCTCTCTCTCTTGCTATATGTACGTTTGTGCACGTGTATTAACTGAGCGTGTTTTTTGGCACAGATTTGAGGCCAGCGACGATGATATTCGTCGGGCCTACAGACGCATGGTTCTGCAGCATCATCCGGATAAGCGAAAAGCCAAAGGCGAGGAGGTTATTACCGACGACGACTACTTCACATGCATAACAAAGGCCTATGAAATACTCGGTGGGTTTATCAATCACAGATTAATTACTTCTGGCTCACATGCTTTTCACAAAACATGCGAGCAAAGCAGCATTTTGCACACAAAGTTGTTACAGTTTTATATAGAGCATATATTGTGATCTGTAAGCTAGTTATATGGCTATAATCCGTTCGATCCATTTCCTGAAAAACAAGTAATAGTATCGATAGTATCCTGTATGACCAGGCTTGCTCTTATCGATAACAATATTTTGGCATCGCCTCTAATTTTGAAAATTGCTTAATTAATTGACAGGAACTTCGAAAACGCGCCGCAGCTACGACTCAGTGGATCCCGAGTTTGACGATGCCTTTCCCACACAGACGGATATTGATAGCAACTTTTTCAATTCATTCAACAAGTATTTTAATCTGAATGCGCGCTGGAGCGAAAAGTCACAAGTGCCGCCGTTTGGCGAGGTGGACGCCAAGCGGGAGGAGGTGGAACGTTTTTACAACTTCTGGTATGAATTCAAGTCATGGCGCGAGTTCAGCTACATGGACGAGGAGGATAAGGAGAAGGGCCAGGATCGCGATGAGCGTCGCTGGATTGAGAAGGAGAACAAAGCGGCGCGCATTAAGCGTAAAAAGGAGGAAATGACGCGCATACGCGCCCTAGTCGATTTGGCATATAACAACGATAAGCGCATCCAAAGATTCAAGCAGGAGGAGAAGGATCGCAAGGCGGCGGCCAAGCGCGCCAAAATGGATGCTGCTCAGGCCCAAAAGGCCGAACAGGAGCGTGCGGTGCGTGAGGCGGCATTAGCCAAAGAGAAGGCCGATAAGGCTGAGCAAAAACGGATCGAGCTGATACGCATTGAGCGGGAGCAGCAGAAGAAGGTGATTAAGAAGGAGCGCAAAACGTTGCGCGACAAGCTAAAGGATTGCAAATACTATGCCAAAAATGACAAGGATCAACTGAAGCATATGGAGGGCGCCGAAAAGATTTGCGAAACCTTTAGCCTCACCGAGCTGCAGGCACTTAACAAGGCCATGGAAACCAAAGGCAGAGATTCCTTTGTCGCTGCGCTGCAAACGGCTGACCAAAAGATTGCCGCTGAGCTGGAGGAGTTAAACATGGCGCAGCAGAAGAAACAGGCTAGCACCACGCCCAAAGTGGGCGTCAAGGATGTGAAAAAGAGCGAACTGTGGAGCAATGAGAATGTACAGCTGCTGATCAAGGCGGTCAATCTGTTTCCCGCTGGCACTGCCCAACGCTGGGAGGTCATTGCCACGTTCATCAATCAGCATTGCAGTGGAGGCGCTAGCCAGGTGACCTCCCGCGATGTGCTCAACAAGGCAAAGGCGCTGCAGAACAGCGATCACTCCAAGAGCACGCTCAAAACGCATGCCAACGAGGCGGCCTTCCAGAGCTTTGAGAAATCCAAAAAGGAGGTGCAAACAACGAATGATATTACACTAGGCGACTCCCCAGCGGAAAGCAAGGAGAATGTCAAGCAGAATGGTGGCGATCATGTAAACAATCAACAGCAAGCGGAGCCTAAACAAAATGGCATCGCGGCTCCAGCTGCGAATTCGGCAGCCGCAGCCGCTCCGACAAGCAATGGCGTGGCGTCCAAGACTTGGACAAAGGAGGAGCAGGCCTTGCTGGAGCAGGCAATTAAAACGTATCCGACAACAACGGCTGATCGCTGGGATTGCATTGCAGCTTGCATACCGAATCGCAGTAAAAAGGATTGCTTGCGTCGCGTCAAGGAGCTCGTCGAACTGGTCAACTCGAAAAAGGAGGCGCAGGCGGCTGTTAAATGAGTGTCACTAATAAAGCTGTTGCCCTTCTTCTTCCTCTGCCCTAGCTGCTGTGTCCAATATACATTTTATTTAAATAAACGATAAAAAGTTTTGAACGTTTAGCGAAAAGTTACATCCAAACTGTTTTCACTGATTACTCGAACTATAAAACTACTGAAAGGCGGTCAAAGGAGAATCTTTGGGATTAGGATAGAATTTGTAGACTGTAAGTAGAACTTGTTTGCTGGAGAAATGCTTTTTAACAAAGAAAATTGTTAGATTTTATTGACAAACATAATTGTGGTGAAAAAGCTAAAACTATCGACAGTGAAAAAGCCAATACTTTCGATAGTGACTGGAAAAATTAAACTATATATACTAACGATGATAGACCGATAGACAATTGCAGCTCTAGTTGTAGAATTTGTTGTATATGATTCATCCTGGAAACCTTAAGTCTGCCCATGACAAGTGTCCAATTTTATGTCTGCTCTGCCACGCGTCGTCCGCCGCTCAGTTTTAAATCAAAAGCTTGGGGATTAGCAAGCGGATCCAGGTCGGCAAATAGTTCCAACCAGGCATTGTTGCTGTTGCTGCTCGGCTGCGACGGTTTGTTGTTACTTTTGGCCTGAGCTGGAGCTGGAGCTGGAACTGTTGGAGGTGCAGCAGCGGATGCCATGCTGCTGGGCATTGGCGTCTGCTGCTGATTGAACATGCGCGACCAGAATTTGTTATTGCTGCTGTTATCCAACGATGGTGTCTCCAGCAGCGGCGCCTCAATCAGCGGACTCTCGTCAAGCTGCTTGGACAGCTCAATGAGCAAGGATTCGTTGTCACCACAGGCAGCTGGTGACGCGGGCGTGTCTTCAGTGGGCGGCTGCGTCTTGGACTCGGGTTTGTCTTGATATTCCTCCTGAAAAATAACAAGATTAGTTCACAGAAAGTCATCAAATATTATATAAATACCGCAAAAAACAGAGATTGATCCTTATCTACGGTCTCAATAGGCGTAACTGCCTCCTGCGTCTCGGCGCCTTCATTTTGAGACAGTTCTTTGAGCACACAAAAGTCATACTTGGGCTTCATAACCAGCGCATTAGAAATGGTCTGAAATGTGGAGGTTGCCTTTTGGGCAAAGCTCTTTAGCTCCGCAAGATAGGCGACCAGGGCGTGGGAGTACATGTTGCAACGTGCAGCGGCCAGCAGATCGATCTGTGTGGAATGTTGAGGCTTTAATAAGGATAACTATGGATAATTTGTAGCTCTTAGGCACCTTTTGTATGGAGTCCAGAGAGTAGCCATCAAAGTTATGCTTGGCGGCACGCACATGAGCCTGAGCCGTGCGAAACTTATCCAAGCCCTTGCCAGTGTCCGGATCCATTTCCTGGCTGGCCGTATGCTTCATCCAGGACAATGCGGCGCGATATTCAGTGCGCTCCTTTTCCATTGTCTGTAGTGTTAGCTCCGTGTCCTTGACAGCGCGACAGCGATACACATCAACCTCGTGCTGTAGCCGCAGCAGCGGCACACGCACACACATTCGCTGTTGTCCTGCAAAGGACATGGCCTTGCCAGTGTTTGTTATGCTGCCGCCTGTCGTTTTGCTGCGCTTGCCCGCTTCCTTGAGGAACCGCCCGAAGACGCACTCCTCCTGCGACAATATGCATAGACGCTCCTGGTATTGGTCAATGATTTTGCACAGCTCCGAGCTGGTGTCGCTTATCGATTTGAACACCTCGATTTTGGCGTCCAGCTCGGCATCGGAGGATATTATGTGCTTGTCCTCCTTGCTGCCCAGCTTGCGCTGAACAACCTTCTTGGTTATCCAGTATTGGTGTTGCACCTCCGACTTTAACATATTTTCGTGTCAATTTTACTGAGCGATGAAAAAAACTTTCTACTACGATAAAGATAAAGCACACGTAAATTCAACGTTCTGCGCCGACGCAAAATTCAGTTACATTGGCGTTGCCATATCAATAGTGGCATCACTGGCAGAAAGAGCTTATCAAAATTTGGTGAATTATTGGCATTCAATTTTGAATGAGCATCCTTAAAATAAGTTTTGAGTTGCGATGGATTAAAACTATAATTCGAAAGCTATAAAACTTTGTTTCTTCTAAAATTGCATAAAATGCATAATCAATGGAAAATTTGTGCGATGTTTTCTATGCAGCAAAGACAAAGTAATTGAAAATTCCCGCACAACTTTAATTTAACTGCCGATCTGGCAAGCTCTTGAAGAAATACAGTTAAAAATACCATGTTGCTAACGGCTAGTTCGCCAAGTTCTCTACATAGACAATATGAGTATAACATTGAAGTTAACAGCTGTATCTCCCTACAGCAGCTGTGCTGTAAAGTGTCGGTAATATTTAAATTATTTGATTTATTTTGATTGAAAGCATACAATTCATTATTTTGGATGTAATTCAGAGTGTACTAATATAGTATTAAAAACTGGTTATTAAATAGTCAGAATTAGTCGGCGGCCAGCTTAGAAAAATTCGAATTTAAAGTTTATTAACAGAGCCGCAATATAACAGAATCATAAAAGTGGTTAAACAGATAAGGCAAAAAGTTCCGCCAGTCCCCATCAAACTGTGAAAGAGCGCATTCAGTGCGCTCGCTTAGCTGCATTTGTGTTGTTGCTTTCGTTTGGCGCTGCATTGAAGCGCGCGCCGCATACATTTTGCATAGAACTAACGCTGCTTTTCGTACGGCATCATCTCAGGTCTTGACATTATTTATTCGGACCAATATTTGTGCAAGTGTTTATTTGAATGCGTTCGCGCCGCGCGTGTTTACCAAATGTGTGCCTATGAATTGTATATGGATGAATGTGTGTGTGAGCGGCTGGGCTAAAGTTCGACCAAGTTGCAATTGCAATTGAAAGCGACACATACATATATGTATACTTTGTACATATGTATGCGGCCATATTGCTAATTCGCTGGACAGGTAAGCTAAAGTTGCAACGAGATACAGTTACTTTCAGCTTGTTGGGATGCTATTACACTAGTGTTGGAGCACTGTGTTCACTCGAAAGAATCAGTTTAGTAGTTCAGTTTTTGCTGAACGAACTGATCGTTCGTTCGTTCAGTCGTTCGTTCAGTCGTTCGCTTGCTTCGTTCGTTCTATTGTTTGGCTTGTTCGTTAGGTTGTTTCGTCGTTAAATTCCGTAAGTCCCCCTCTCGTTCGTGTTGTTCAATCGAAAAGCATTTTCGTTAGGTAAAATTTAACACAATAATTAACTAGTTTATTTGTTTATTTAGGCACAAAGTAAAAGACACTAAAATCTAATTCCAAATTCGACTCAAATTAACAAACCTACTTTTATTTAGTTGCATTTAAATTAACGATAATCAGGGTTATATTTAGTTCGTTCAGTTTCGATCGAACTTATTCTGAACGATTCGATGCAACTCTCTCACACACACACACATACACACATACAGGCTCGAACTTGCGAAGAAGCTGAAGAAGAAAGTGAACAAGTGTGTGCGAATGTTTCTGCTTCTTGTGGCAGCGACTACCTGACCAAAACGAGTTGAAGCTGCAGCTTTGGCACCTGCAGAAACGACAGCGTCACTCAACTCCGCTGCATGCGTGGGTGTGCGTGTGTATGCATCTGTGTGAGTGTGTTAGTGTGTGTCTACCCCCTGCCCAAATTGATTGTACATTTTGTTATGAAGATAATGTCTGCCCGCCTGTTAGCACCAACAGTGCGTGACACGCTGACTGAGCTTTTCTTGAGCACTTGAGGTTTTTTTCTTCTTTTTTTTTGTTGTAAACCGATTGCACTAACAATTAGATTCGGCTCTGCGCACACACACCAACAACAACAACTACATCTACAGAAAAACCACAACAACAACAACAAAAGATACATTCAGAATTGGAATTAAAACGAAAAGGTCATCCACGGGCACTTGCCGGCCTCAGGCCGGAGTTAAAGCTTAATGGGCGCAGCGCGAGGCCTTTTACATGCCAAAAAAAAAATAATATACACAAAACCAAAAAATATCTCAGTGCGCCGCTCGTTACCGACCCGTTATTGTTGTTGTTGTTGTTGGTTTTTTCCAGCTTCAAAGCCGCGCTCCGCCTTGAGGCTTACAACGCTGCGCAGTCGCACTTAACAATTGTTATTGAAAAGAGCAACAACAACAACAACAACAACGACAACTACAAAGATTTCACTGCACTTGATGCTGACACACTTGTTGTAGTTGTTGCTCTTGTTGTTGTTGTTGTCGTTGTACTGTGTGTTGTCAACGCCTGGTCACATTAATCAAAAGCGCTTCGATTGCATTCGATTGCAGCAGCAGCGCGTTATCGATATCAAAGCTTGCCCTGCTCTAACACTCGCTGTCTCTGTCTTTAGTCTGCCCGCCTTGTCAGTCACACATTTTGCATATGCATAAAAAAATCCCATGACTGGCGGTTGCCCGACAACAACAACACCAACAACAATCAAAGTTGTTGCATTGCAATTTTTCTCACAGGCCACAAAAGACGTATTCAAAAAAAAAAATACAAAAAAAATGTGAAAATTTTTACAAATATCTGGCTATACATAATTTTTGCCACCGCTGTTGTTGTTGCTTGTGTTGCTGTTGTTGTTGTTGGTAGCTTGTATCGAATTACTTTTGGTTGTTGCTCTGCTCTGCTCTGCTCTCATTTGCATGCAGCAGCTTTGTTTTGTCGCATTTGTTGTTGTTTTTGCCGTCGTTTTTCCAACTGATTATATTTTTATATTTTTTTGTGTCGCCGCTCGGCGTTGCTGCAACTAAATTGGCCTTAATTGGCTGCCTTTTTGCTGCCAATTTTGTTGTTGTTAGTGGCGCTCTTATCGGTCGTTGGTTGTTGCCGGCCGGCCACTTGTGGCATGCAGCCCAGCTGAGTTTTTTTTTGTTATTGTTTTTTGCGCTTTTCGTTTCGTTTTGTTTTTAGTTTAATTTTGTTGCGCTTATTTGATTTAATTATGCAGCAGTTTTCATTATTGTTTGCAAATTGTGGGAAAAATCAGTGAGCCAAAAAACGCATTTCGAGAATTTATAGCGCCTGGCTGGCTGGCTGGCTGGCTGACTGCATTTTATAGCCGGTTGCATAATTCAAGCCAAGTCGCAGCCGAAACTGAGCGCACAAACAAGCCAATAAATCAAAATGCCATTCTCAAGCCAACGGCAATAACGGCTGCTGCAAGTGCCTCAGAAATACCCAATAAGCTCGACTCTTAAATACCCTCTATCTTCGAACGATTGAACCTAATAATTGATTGTTGGAATATGCATTGTCTTGCGTGGAAACAATTGCGTGCATTTTATAACAATCATTCCATATATTCCTCGGGCTTTAGCATTTTATTTCTACGCAAGTTGCATCTAAGGATTAGACGGAAAATTGCACGCAGTATAAGTTCATGTTTACACGGTACAGGACGAGAGTTGCACAAAAGCTTCGTCTTGCAAGCGCTTTAAGTTCAATTGAAAGCTTTAACGCTATATACAAGTTAAGGATTCATATTGATATCATAACATGCTCAGAATCAACTCAATATTATATTATATAATATATTCATATATATTAAATGTATATGATATGAAATGAACATATAGAAACAATGCTCAACAGTTAAAGAAAGTTTAGTTTATATTCAAACAAGAATACCAGTTTCGCTTTTGCAATTTATTTGCAACTATTAAAGTGAAATTGCGCATTTTTGTATAATTATGCAAATTGAGAAAACGATAAGTAAGCTTCAGCTGCTAAAAGAAAACTTAAGATCTAAATAATGCGTTTATTAAATGCTCAATTAAATAAACATTTAATAAAACGGAAAATGCAATTCACAAATTCGACTTAACCACAAAACTCATGAAATGGAAAAGCGCAGCCAACTTAACTTTGTACTGTTAATGTGTATTTTTTAAAAGGTGGCAACTCTGAATTTGCAACATGTTTAAATTTACAGAGTAAAGATATAAACCATTAACTGAAAAGCTATAGTTATGCCAGAAAATGTTGGAATCTAAGTTAGATGGAACTTTAGGCACATATTTCCCAACTTTTCAAATCTTAAACTAAACGTATGTCTGTATATAGTTTACAGGGTATTACAGCAGCACTAGCATTTACAATGAGCGGCCAGGCCAGTATTCAGAGCATGTCAAAGCAGCTATCTCATACTACTTACACGTGAGCACTCTGCATGTACTTACCATATGTGGGCTATGGTAATGTTTGCCTGCCCACCCACCCCTGCCTGCCGACAGCTGCTGGCCCCACTCTCCCCCCCACACACACACACAGACATACGCTGAGTACAACATTTACCGTTTGGCAAGGTCTGTCAGGCCAGACCAGCTGGTGCTACGTCTCGGTATCCGTCTCCGTCTCCGTGTCCGGCTCAGGTCTCAGGCTCAGATTCTTGCCCACCCATTGCACAATCTCAATCTCAGAGCTCCGTGTGTGCTCTGTCAATAGGCCAGTGCTAGTTTATTGAGTCGTCGTCTAAGGGGGTTTACTAACTGTCATGCCCACGTGACGAGGCCAAGTAACCAAGCAGCCAAGCAGCCAAGTGGCCAGGCCGCCAAGCAGCCAAGTGGCCAAGTGTCCAAGTGGCAATTCATTTTTTATACCCTGTGCCCATTCCAAATGGCAAAAAAAGGGTATAATATAGTTGTGCCAAACGAGCAGCAACCCTATAAACTAAAAACATGTTCTGGTTCAGCATCAATAGCCGAGATTCCTGCAGGAAAATGTATAAAAAATTCATCAAATTTAAGCGGGATTCGGGATTGCTTCGCATCGGATAAAAAACTATTTTTAAGAACGGGATCGGGATTCAGTTTCTTATTCCCATATCTAATGTAATAACTAGAGTTGGTCTATGATTAAACTTAGAGACTATAAAAGGTAGAGATATCAAATTGCGTTCCTTTATAACCAATTAACTCCTGGATTTAGGTGAATTCCTAAAAATACAATAGAAACCGCATTTTTTCAAGAAACCTCATGATTTCTCCCACACTTCATATATTTGCTTGTCATTTTTCAATCTACAAAGATTTCCAAAGATTTTCGTACAAACATAAAAGTTATTTCAGCAATTGTTTTGGCTTTATCGCATTTTGTTATATACTTTATATTTGCTTGAGTTTAGATGGGGTTACAGGGCATTTCCTAGCCTAGCACGCTGTTAGTAAAGCATTCTTGCTTGTTTTATATTATTTTTGTTATATCTATTTATTTTGTTGTTATTGTATCTTTGCATTGTCTGCGTCTCACGTCGCCAAGTGGCGCTGATTAAATTTCAATTTCAGTTGCAGCCTTAAGTGGCAGGCAGGCCGAGCGGAAGCGGCTCTTGTATATCAATGCTTGGTAATGAGCTGGGCAACTGATTTGACCCAATTGGCTGCCCACCTCTCGCACACACACACCCCACACACACACACACATACACAGTCAGTTGTACACCTGAGGCCTCCTACATGAACGCCCGAGTGACCCACAAAGAGCCTTGCCGCTAGCATCGCTGTCCCCAACCCCTCCCCACTCCTACTGTTGCACTGGACTTAAATATAGCTATCAGCTTTAAGTGGCTGCCAGCGCCTGGCAAATTTATTGAATCTCATTGGGAGCAGCTTTCTATATTTCTATACTTTCCCAGTGCCAGAGCCGATGCGGAAGATGGAAGTGAAAAGTGCGCTAAGCAAATCAAAAACCAATGCAAATCTATCGCTCTGCTCTTTGGCCACTTCAAGACATAACGAGACTGAAAAGCTATCCTCGAGATATCGAAGATTTAATACTCTTGCTTGACAACTATACAAAAGAAAAACTGTCTGATGATTCCCTTAATATTTCCATCCATCGTATCCCAAATATATGAAGTATAAAAGCTTGCAATTGCAGAGTTTGTTTTGAGATATTTGTAAAAACAAAAAAGTTGTATTAACAACAACAAAATTTTATGTTTCTATGAGGCAACTATCAGTTACAAAGAAAAGTTGTATCTTGATTCCCTTTTTAATAATCTTATCCGAACTAAAAATTGAAATTGCAGAGTTTGCTTGAGATATTTGTAAAAACAAAAAGGTTGTTTATACGTACAACGAATTTTATGTTTCTACGACAGCTATATAGTTATCCAACTTCTGCTTTTATTATGTCAACTTGTATTAAACATAATAAAACTTTGTTTTATTGACTTTGATAGGGATATGTTAAAAAAAACAAAAAAGTTGTTCACATAACCTCTAAATTGTTGAGCAATCGTAGCTAGATGTTATAGTAGTCCGATCCAACCGTTTCCGACATATAATATGTAGTGTCTGTTGCAAAATAAACCATCTGTATCTGTATCTAAACTATTAGATAGCTTACAAACTGATAGATTGGCTTACAAAGATAAAGACAGATCCAATCAACTTGACTGTTGATGTTGAAGAATATATACACCTTTTAAAGTTCGAAACGCGTCCCAATGCATCTCACATTTCGTGACAATCTTATAATACCCTCGGCAAGGGTATCTAAAACATTTCAAAGGCATCTCACGGATGCGTCTCGTTTTGCGATTCGACGCGACGCTTTGCGGCTTTTGCGGCCGCGCAAATATTTACATAGTTACGAGTATATTTTGTGCACATATTGAGAGATACACTCGATAGATTTATAGAGACACTAAAGCAAAAAGTGCGTGGCTGGCGTTTTAATTAACCCATGAGCTCAACTGGCCAATTACTTTGGCTTTTGTCGGTTTGTTAAAGTGTGCGCGCCTGGGTGGAGGAGGGGTGGCAGCAGGAGGGTATCACATTTGCGCCAAGGCTTTCACTTTCAAGCACAGCACAGCACAGGAGCTGCATCGGAGGAGGGGGGCGACTGCAGGGGCACTGGGGTTGCAGTCTGGGTTAATGAGGATGCCACATTGCTGCACATTTCGTGCCGCTTCATTGTGATTATCTCTCCCGCCGCTCTAACTGTCTGCCGCCTCCCTCTCTCCATCTCCAGCTTGGCGTTGCACATTTTTCTTGCAAGAAAAACTGTGGCAGGCCGCTTTCATGTAATTTATTTGTTTATTGTCTTTGCCGGCCTACACCCACCCCAGCAGCTGTTGTTACACTTGCACTTGCCAAAGACTTTTTCCAAGCAATACCTGGCTTGTTACCCCGTCCACCTCCCGCCATGCAGCTCGTTAGCTGAAGATGAACAAGTTTGTTTTTATTTTCGTGCTTTTTCTTTTTGGGGGCCCAGGAAACCGGCGATTTTTCATTGTTATTGTACACCGTTCACCTCCTCCCACCCGTCCGTGCCTGCAACTCAAGCGAGTCGCTTAATTAGCTGAGGGCTGTAGGAGCAATGCTCCAAAAGGTCTATGCCTGTCTATCCATTTTTTATTTGGCATCTCGCTTCGCTTGCTTCACTTGCTTTCGTTCTCACAATAGTCAACGAATTTCCCAAGATTTTCCACATCCACATGTGCTTACTCGCAACTGTTTCCTGTGATTCACTTGTATCCACAACATCTGAGTGTTAGTCATACTATTTCTAGCTGCTGCTCCTGATACGCACAACTTTGCCAGCTTATCAGCTTAAAGAGCAGCTCAGCTCAGCTCCGCTCAGCGCATTTCCAGGAAATGACGTTTCCTCTTGTTTAGACTTGCCTCCTTCCAGTTGCCAGGCTGGCTATATGCCACGCTTCGTTAACTACCAAATCCGCAATTTGCCCTTACCAAGAAACGGGCACTCTGAAGTTTAAATTATGAAAGACTCCTTCTATAAACAGACCTATATCATTTTATCCATAGAAAGCTTAGAAGTTTGCCGAGATTAAATCATTTCTGCAGCTTTATTATTTATCCATAGAGTGTTCAGCAGCTTCAAACGACCTTAGGCATTTATTTAACATTTAAATGTAATAATATTTAATACAATTTATTGTTGAGAGTAAGAAATAAGCTTTACTTGACACACAATCGACGTAGCTACTTATGAAATTTCATAGGAAATTTCTTGGTAATAATATGTGTAGTTTATAGTTTTTTTCAAAGCAGGAATTTAATTACACATGCATTTTAATTTGCATTTCCCTCTCAGCAAAAGTTATCTTTGAGTTAAAACCAATTTGTAATAAAGTATAGAAAAATCAAGGCTTTCTTAAGATTTAAAGAGTGTTAAAAGCTAAGACCGATGAGAAATGAAGCAAGAAATATGGGAATACTTTTATAAAGGAAGGATTTGGGATCTTAGACCCAGAAGCCTTGCAAAAGCCAGGAAGATTCGGAATGTTAGAACCCAAATAGCCTATTAAGAAGCCTAACAATCTAGAAGAAAGTTTTCAATAAAATTTCAAGCATCTTCAAAAATGCTGTTTCCAAATTTTGGTAATCAAACTGCAAAGATTTTGACTGCAAGTGCAGTTAAATATATATAAATAAATTAGTCCCAGGCGGCCATGGCTAATTCCAATTGTTAATTTATAGTTTTAACTGTTTGTATAAGTAAATAAATATAATTAAGTTAAGAAAGCCAAGCGATTTACTTTCCCCAGTGTATCTCAGCTGCGACTCGTTGATCATATGGGAATATGTCTTGATGTTATTGTTTATACGAGTTTATATGGCTGAGAGCTGAGAGCTCTCAAGCTGGTTGAGTCATATGGAAGACCTGGTCAGAACAGACTGAGCCTTGTTGTCGTCATCATCATTGCAGAAAACTTGATTTTCATCAGAGTCTTTGTGTGTGTTTGTGTGTGGCAAGTTAGGTTTTGTTGTGGGTTGTGCATTGTTTTGTTTTTGGCTGATTGTTGTTTTTGGCTTGGTTAGTTGCTTTGAACGCTTCTCACATGATTAAGCCAGATTGCTTACAGCTAGCTGGCTCGGTTGGCCGCATCTTCAGCTTCAGCTTCAGCTTGTTCTGCTGGATTGTCTGTTGCCTGCAGTTGTTTTGCCTATTTATAGCACATTCGCATTTTGGACTTTGACTCCCTTTGGTACACAGAATCACGGGCCCATGACGCAGCGCCTTTGGCACTTTGGTTTTGTTTCTTGTAGTTGGTTTAGAGCCGATTGCTATTACGATTTACATGTACACTCGAGTGGCTGGCTGTTGGCTAAGTTCAAGCATTGTTTAATGCCAAAAGAGGAGAACGAATCACGCTGAAGTGGCCAAAAAGAAGCTCGTGCCCGCATAGATGACGAAACAACACAAGTCACTTGAGTTTGTAGATGGCTGATGGTTGTTGGTAGTTGGTTGGGATCTTTGGTTCTTGTGCCATGTGGTCTCAATTGCAAAATGCAAATATCAACAATGAAACAAATTTTCATTATTTGCCTGACAAAATGTTGCGCGCCAAATGGGCAAACAAAGCGATGAGCTGAGCAGATGCCTACTCGTTGGCTGTTACCTTGGAGTACCATATTCTGCACCCCCTGCTCCCCTTAACGCACCCCGTTGTGCAATTTGGTTGCATGATGATGATGAATGGTTGACCTAGTCGAGTGTTTACTCGGCTGCTGCTTTTGGCATTCTTGAGTCTCTTTGATTCAATTTATGCTAATTGCTAATTGCATAATAATTCAATTGTACCAACTGCAGTCTTAGCTAGCGACTAGTCAGCCACATTTCCGCGTTGTTAAGCAGCCTGCCTCAAAATGCTGCTGCTGCTACTGCTGCTGCTGCTGCATCTCCATCTGCATCTGCATCACCATTCAATTCAATTACACAATTTTTTCTATCCGCTCTTTGGTAATGCAAATTTTGTTCGTTTCCTTACTGCTTGTATTTGCTCTTTAATTAAAGCCACAAAACATTATTTGCATTGACCGGCGATTTGGTCATTAAAAACACTTTATAAGTGCCTCTCCAACCACTCGATTCTTCGCTCTGTCTGCCTTGAGACTGTCTAGGTCTGTCTATCTGTCTGTTTGTCTGTCTGGCCAGCCCACCGGGCGTATGGCTTGTAAGGTGTGTAAATTACTCATACGCCCCTTTGGCACTGCCTTAGTTCAGACAACACAGGTTTTTAATCACTTGCAGCGGCTATTCTAACTTTGCTGCGCTGTTTGACATTTCAAATACAGTAATAACTATTCTATTTTATTTAAATTCACAAAATGATATTTTTAAAACGTATTTTTTTTAATATTGCCTAAAAATATTAATAAAATGCAGTGTCAAACATTGAAATAAAGCATTTATTTTTAAAGTTGGGATCTTTTCTTTATATTTTTTATTTGTGGTGGTTGTGATTGGCAGCTTGCCATCTTACCCAACCTTGTATAGAGTTTAATAAGCCAAAGTTGTATAAAGAAAAGTATTTAAAGAAAAAAGGAATAAGAATTAAAATAATAAATAAATTTTTATATTAAAGTTTATTTTATTTGCGATCTGTCCTAGGAAAATAAACAAATTTTATTTATCTAATGTAACAAGATTGGTTGTGCTCCAGTGAGCGATTATAGTTATATCTTCCTTAAAATCTATGAGGAAGTTCTAGAACATGGTATCTTTTTAGACGCCTGGTGTCTCCAAATAAGTAATTGAAACAAAAATCATCCGTACATTATATTTATTAACATGTAAGCAAATGTTAAAGTTCTGTTAAAATAAACTATATTAAATCAATATCAGTTATGTTAGGGGTTTTTGCTGAGTTGTTGAATCTGAAGCAGTAAATGTCATTAATATCCTAAATAACATTATAATAACATCTGTATCAAGTTTCGCTTCCCTTAATGTGAAATGTTAATGTTAAAAGCATAATGTTAACTTAAGCTGTTATACCTAAAATAGTCTGTTATGTTACATAACATCTGTATTAAGTTTCGCTTCCCCTTATATGAAACGTTAACTGTAGCTGTTATTCCAAAAATAATCTGATATGTTACATAACATTTGTATTAAGTTTCGCTTCCCTTAATGTAAAATGTTAATGTTAACAGCAAAATGTTAACTTCAGCTGTTATACCTAAAGTAGTCTGATATGTTACAGTCCGCGCATACGAACTCTTCAACTCTAGAACTGCCTTTTTTCAGTTTGGTCGACAAATCTCGCATAAATCCCTTTGAAAATGCAAAAAGCAAATATAATAATTGTTCATTTTACCTAAAACTATTGAAATATTGGAGTAAATTTCGTAATTTAATTTAGAAACAGTCTTCAGGCACAAATATTGAATCACTTAAGTTCAGCTTTTAGCTAACAATATATATACTTATTTATTTATCCAAGTGCTCCAAAGCACTTTAAAGTCTGTCAATATTCTATGTAAAGTTCGCTTAAACCTATCTCAACATGACAAACAATAAGAAAACCTCTCACGTGCCACAATGTCATATGAATACCATAGTAACAATCAGTTGAACAATTTGTTGTATTGTAACAAAAGTTTAGCTTGTTTTGTTTATATTTAAGTAGATACTCAAGGGCATAAATGTTTCGGCGCATTGAAAATGAGTTTTTGTTAGAGCAAGAGAAAAGAAAAGGCTAAAAACAATAACAAGAATGGTTGTTAATTTTCACTTTGTCAGCGCGAAAAGGTAGAGAAGCAAAAAGCTAAACAAAAACCAATTTCAACATTATCATTTTCAAGTTCATGGCTAGAAGCAAACGAGTAACAGCAACAACAACAACAACAAGAGCGCGTCGATAGCTGCTATTTTTGAATTAGCCAAATTACTATTATTTGGCGCAGCGCACACATAGATACAATCATATGCAGACACACACACACACATAGATACACGTACTTATAGATACACTCGAAATTGTTAGCCTTGTTTGTCTGGCCTCGACCGTTGTGCAAGAGCCTTGGCCAGGGTCTGGCTTTTACGTGCTGAATGATTTAATGTCCTTTTTGGCAGCCACGTCACACCTAGCCCTCAACCCTTGCAACCACCCCCCAACCCCAACCCAACCCCCACACCCTTCCTTTGGCCATTGCAGTTGAAAATTGTTGTCTAGACTGCGGCAAATGAACTTTTTTCCTTATTTTTTGGGTTTTGAACTTCGTTTTGTCGCTCGAAAAGTGAGTTTGTTTTGTTCCTTTGGGTTTTGGGCTGGTACACGTAAGTTCCTGGGGGCGCTTAAGGACCTTCATACATTCATTTCCGCTCCAGGCGTTTCAATTTATTGCGCCGCGACATTTTGCACTTTAGTTTTGCGTGTTTCGCTGTCGGCTTTTGGCCAACAGCAAACAGTTAACAGCTAACAGCTAACAGCTAACGGCCAACGGCTTTCGACTTTTGTTTTCCTTTTGCATGCAGCAAAAATTAGCCAAAATGATAAAAATTTTAATTTCATTTGAAAGCGGATTTTGGCGTCGACTCTCTGCCCCTGCAGTTGTTGTGTGTTGACTTTTCTTTCTTTTGTGTGGGCGTGCGGTGCAGGGTGGGGTCACAGAGTTCAATGCAGTTTAGTTGCGGATACCCTGTAAAAGAGTTCACTCTCATTGTGTTTTCAAACATTTAAATTACTAAGCAGATACAAAGCCTAAAATTCAATAAAATACGAACTAAGCCACACCATTATTTATATTCCAATAGTAATATTTCAATTCAAGTTGTTTTTGCCAAAAAAATATTGAATATTTTGTTTTTTAGCAGATTTTGGAGTAATAGCGAAAAAAGTAATATTACTTGACAATTTTCTTTTGTAATTGTTCATTATTTATAGATTCTACGATATTATATAGAATTTTCATTATTATTTCCCTTTTTTAGTTAAGAATTTCTTAATTGAGAATAGTAAAAACTACATTTATTTGCTTTTAAAATTGAGAAAGAAATGTTATTTAAATTTTAGCGGTAATTCGGAATTGTTTACTTTTTATAGTATTTAGCTATTATTTAGTTATTTTCATTATAATATCTTTCTTTTCGGTATTTATTTAAATACATACTTATGTAAACATATTGTGCATATTATAAATTGTAACAATAGATCAAAATTTTTAAGTTTGATGTTTTTTTTGTAACCAGACTTACCAGGATCTTCAGTTCTCAATTGGGTAGATTTTATTTAATTTTTATTTTATTTTAATATTTTTTATTTTATTATTATTTTATTTTATTATTATTTTACATTTTTATTATTATTTTAAATTTTTATTATTTTATATTATTATTCTTTTCTTTTCTTTTATTATTAGTTTATTTTATTTTAATATTATTTTATTTTATTATTATTTTTATTTAAATCGCCTTCTTCAATTCTGAGTTTATTTGTTTTAAGTATAGTATGTTGTAGTTATGCTTACTAGGATGTCTCCTAGTCGGGCATGCCCTGTAGCTTTCATAATTGCCGTTGTTATTTAGCCCGCATTGCTTTTTGATATTTGCGTGCCTGAAACTGAACTTCAAAGCCAGCGATGCGCATAAGGCCGATAAGGTTGCAAAACTGAAAACTATAAACTAAAAACTGAAGTTTGGGGCAAGGGTTGCATTGCATAAGCACATCAATCGTTGGACCAGACAGGGGGGAGAGAGAGAGAGAGAGAGAGAGAGAGGAGAGTGTGTTGTAAATAGGCTGGCTGGGGGGTGGTATTTTGCCGCAGGCCATATATCAAACAGAGTATTGGGAGGCCTGTCCCAGCCGCTCCAAACAACTGGCAATTAAAGTCCATGAATTGACAAGAAATGCACAATAAAATAAAATCACGCACAATTATGCGCAAAAATGACAATCGAACCGCATGGCCAGGTGGGGCCCAGGTTGGGGCTCAGGTTGGGGCTGGTTCGATTGAATCAGAGTTGTGGACTTGGACTTGGCTCGGATTTCACATTCTCTGTTAGAAATGCCGGCAAATCTTGCGGCATGAATTGCCATTATTTCAAGCAGAGAAGTATTTACTTGAAGGCAACTCAAGCGACTGCCAAACAAAACAAAAACTTAAACCTAAAAATTGCGCACAACTTGCGATTAAGGTCAGCTCAGCGGCTTGACCCGATTTGTATTGCTGCACAACAACAGCAACAATAATAATTAAAAGAACCACAATAATGGGCCGAGCTGAGTTCGCAGTTTAATTACAAACGGAAACAAATTAATTTCAAACAATTGAAATGCGCCACATTATTAGCAAATGCCAAGCCACAAAAATAGTAAAAATATCTAAGACGAAGATTTTGGACACGTTCAGCAGTCTTATTTGCTCCCTGATCAGTTTTCTGATTGCTATGATCTTGCAGATAAACTGAAACTTTCTGTTATCGTATCGGGATAGTAAATTTCTTGGGGATGTATTATAGAAAAAGAAATTCTTTGAAGTGAGACTGAAATCTGTTTAATTATCTTTCACTTAAAGATAAAATTGGTCAGTTTGCATTTTTCACCCGATCGTTCCTATGGCAGCTATATGATATAGTCACCCGATTTTGATCAAATTTGGTCAAATTGTATAAACTCTTTAGAGACTCGGTTTGGGTGAGTTTGGTGAGGATATCTTTATAAACAACAAAGTTATTCATACAAAACAGTTTTATTATTTCGATCGCCCTCCTCTGCGATTCTCAAGAATTCAAGGGACCCCACTACAATTTAGCATTTTTGAGGTATATTTTGTGAATAGCAATAGCTTATTTTGGAGGTCTACTCTAGTGTGTGTGTGTGTGTGTGTGTGTGTGTATGTGTGAGCGAGAGAGAGAGAGAACGAGAGAGAGAGCGAGAGAGAGAGCGAGAGAGAGAGAGAGAGCGAGAGAGAGAGAGAGAGAGCGAGAGAGAGAAAAAAAGAGAAAGCGAGAGAGAGAGAGAGCGAGAGAGAGACAGAGAAAGAGAGAAAGAAAGAGAGAGAGAGCGAGAGAGAGAGAGACACATGTACTGCCTGCAGCAAAAGAAGGGCCTGTGCCAAGTTTCATTACGATAGCTTTAAAACTGAGAGACTAGTTCGCATAGAAATATATATACTTTGTTGGGTCGGAAACGTCTCCTTCAGTCCATTACACATTTCGAGACAAAATTTTAATACCCTCTGCTAGAGTATAAAGACATTGAAAAAATATACTAGAAATTATGCAATTGACGCAATTGCAATTGATGCTGAAATATGTATCAAAGCGTTCACCAGAACTCATCACTTTTTACTTTATTTGCGAGCTATGCTTTCAGTGATAGCTTGATGAGGCAGCAAGTTATGCTGGTGAACGTGTCCATTGCATGATGACGCTGTTAATAACGATGATGATGATGACGCTGCTATTGCAGAAAACAAACTCAAGATTTAGCAGTTTCCAAAAGAAAAGGCAACAAACTGCAATAACTTGGACACCAATTTCAACTCCCAACTCCCAGCTCCAAGCTTCAATTCCTAACTCCAAAACTCTCCAACTCTCGACTTCGTTTGCTTCGCTCATAAATTTTTGTTTTGTTTTTAATGGTGTGCTGACTTAGGGCAAACAACGGTTGTTGTTTTTATTGCTGTTTTTGTTGTTGTTATTGTTGTTGTTGTTGTTGTTAGTCTGCTCTGGGCAACGGAATGAGGAATGCAACATGCTGACTGAGATTTTGGCCAACATTTGAACGTTTAGTTAGCGCAGCTCAGCAAATGGCCAACATATGAAATACTCGTCTGGCAAGAACTTACTGAACGCTTGAGATATATTTATATAATATATATATAAGACTTAAATACTTCAACGAAAGAGCTTTTCTATCAGTCCAAGTCTGTAGTTTTTGGTTGTACTTTCATTGATCAGTATCAAGTATTACATTATCACAAGATAATTTTAAGCTGAATAAGATAGTTAAGTTTAAAGTTAAGAATGGTAAATTAGATAGAATAAGATACTTAAGTTAAAAGTTAAGAATGGTAAACTTTTTACTTAAGTATCTTATCTCAGAATGGTAAACTTTTAACTTAAGTATCTTATTCAGCTTTAAAGTATCTTGTGATAATGTAATACTTGACTGCTAAGTAGTCTTAAGTCTATCTATCTATGTCTCTATATTATCTCCCAAACATTGTTATTTAAAATATCACGTATAACGAGCTAGCACAAGAAATGTATTTATCTTTTTGTGTGATTTTAGACATCTGTTTGTTTGATATAACAACTAGTATATGTGTCAAGATTGTTTTCGATATTTTTTAAAACATTTTTTTCTTATGAAATATATTCTTTTTATGTGTATTAAAGCAAACTGCTCTTTTTTGTACAGTAATGAAATAAATATCTTTTTTATTTTCTTGATTTCCAGATCTAAATAAAGTTTTCGATATGATTGTTTAGTCAGGCTTTAAAAATATTGATAATTAACATTATTATCACATTACAATCAGTCCTATTTCCCTGCTCAAGAATTAATCAGCAAACGATTTTGCTGTTTGAAATTTTAATAGTTAGTATTCAATTATCGGAATTCAGAACGGCTAGCCAATTGGTTTTCAAATATTTTGATAGGAAACGAAAATCAGAAGAGCTTTATTATTATTATTGGGGCGTTGCACTGCGACCTATGAGATCTATTGTGCCCCTTCTGAGCCTAAAGCTCCCTCATCAGCCCTATTTCCTGCATGAATTCAAGGATCTAGGTTGGATCTAGAGTACCTATATCGCTTGTCTGAAAGAAAAACCCACCCAGTTGCCTGTTTCTTCTTCTGGCAAGGGCAGTGCCAACTGTTAGTATGTGTAATGAGGTTTCAGCCTCCATTTCACAAAACAGCTTTAAGTACTTATTATTTTATATTCTTAATTTGTATTCTTACTAAGCAAGTTAATAACGAATTGTTAAATTATATTCTTATGTATAGCCGAAGGCCCTGGCAACCAGTGCCATATTACACAAGTTAGGTATAGTTTTTATACGCTTTTCCCGAAGGGATGAAGAGTATATTGGGTTTGGGAAATGTCCGTATGAGTGCAATTTTACTCCACACCTTTTTAGCTAAAGCAACCAAACTTGGTAAGCATACCCCTCAGTTTATACCCCTCAGTTTATAAACTGTCAAGATCAATTATATAGCATCAAATTTAGCAGTTCTTCAACCTGTTGTATTAACTTTTCTTATTCTAATTTCTCTCTGTTAATAGAAGTATTATCGTATTGTTACCACTTCCAAAGCTAATTGCTCTCTTTTATGTCACAAATTTCTTTTTCATCTCTCTTTCAAGTTTCTCCCCTGCGCCTCTATTTCTGTCAGTGTATTTTCTATACGAATATATGAAGCATAACGAAACTTCTTGCATAAGCGCAACAAATTCAAGTTCGCTCTTAACAATCGCCATCGTTATAGCAATTGTCCAATTGCTTTCGCTGCTCCCCAACGACAACAGGCTGTCCCTGTGCCCCCCGTTACCCCGTTACCCTGCACATCTCCGCCCCACCTATTGGTAAGACGCAACAAACAATTTTCATTTAAATTTCCAATGCCAGCGCGTTGTTGGCAATGCGAGAAATCGCCAAACGCAAAAGACAAGCAATAAATGTTATAAATATTGAACAGATAACCCAGACCCCCCTACTCCACAACTCCCCTACTTCCCCTACCCCTCCCCCCGTAGAAAGAAAAACAAACGCTTTGGGGCCATGTGCATCGCTCCACGCCCACACGATGTTGGCGCTTTCATCAAAATGCACATAAATTTGAACAACTGCCGCGGCCAAGTGAGACGTTTGTAGCGCCAACATCCATGTGGGTGGTCAGCCGGTGGAACTGGACCCCGGACCCCGGACGTGGAGACAGTGCCCAGAGACCAGAGACCAGGGGTGGGGGGGGCCCCAGACTAGTCCAGAGCTCGTAGTATCTCCGCAGACATTTGCATCTTTTGAATTTCTTGGTTTCAGTTGCAGTTGCAGTTGCCGTTGGCAACGATTTCTAAAAAAAACAAAATTTGCATTTAATTGGACAGGCGGCAGGAGGAGAGTTGCACGAGCAGGGAGCGGAGGCGTGCCCAACAGGGGTGGTGGGGAGATTGTGGCGAGGTAGGCGTTGACAAATTTCGTTTGTTCTACTTTAAAGCGCCCCCTGGCGTACAGATCGGTGTTGTTTGTGTGTTTGGGGCATCAATCAGCGACATCTTTTAAATGTTTGTTTGTTTTGTGGTTGACGTTTTTTCAGAAATTAAAAGAGCGATGAGTGAAAGTGAATAGTATGTTGTTGTTGTTGTTGCTGTTGTCATTTCTTTTGCCTAGTTGTAATGTTTACAACAAACGAAACAACAACAACAACAACAACAAGTGCTGTCTGCGTCTTCGTTTCGCGTCTTTTGATTGTCTTGCGATAGCCAATTGAGTTTTCATTTGTCAGTCAAACAGAAAAACGACCCAACGTCTGTCAATGACACAGAAAGAGAGTTTTAAGCATGATATGTGGCTTGTTGTTGTTACTGTTGTTGTTGTGTGTACTTTTTGTTGTGTTTGTTTGCTTACTTACTTAGTTGCACTGATTAGACTTTTGTTGATATATCTGCGTTTTCACTTTCGTTCACTTTCAGTTAACGAGCTCAGATTTCCATTAGGTTTATCTATGGGCACGTGCCCATAAATAAACAAAAAAACGACACCCCAAACAGGCCCCCTCCCCTGTGGCAGATCGCACACGTTGGCCGGAAATGTTTGTGGCGCCAATCAGTGCCAGCTGTGGCCAAAAGAATCTTAGCCCGCTTGCAGCTGACTCAACTTGCAGTTGAACTCTTGTTGACCTGCCCAGCTTAAGCTGTCCTTCAAATTAGCCCTTTACTTCAACTCACAGCGCTGCTTTGAACTTTAAACTTGGCTTAAACACACACACACACACACACACACACACACATTGAAGTGGCACGCTAATTATGTCGGCAATCTTTTAATTATGCCCGCAATTTGGTTAAATACAAAAGGCGACCCACAAAAAACGTATCTTTTCATAGTTGGCTGTCTCAGTTTCAGTTTCAGTCTCATTACAAACAATTCTCGTCACTAATTACAATGTGGAAGAACAAATAAAAAATGAAAAATACAAAACAAAATTAAAGTCGAAAAAGAACCGAAAAAAACATCAACAAGTATAACTGGGTCAAGTCGTCGTCGTCGTCGTCGTCGTTGTCAGAGAAAAATTGTGGAAAAACTCAAGATTTGTATCTGCGGTTTTATTTCATTTTGTATTACTTTATTGTTGTTGTTGTTTATAATTTTAAATGCGCTTGGAGGTTGCTTAGCTCACGGGCGGCCCTTCCACAGCGCCACAAAATTGAAATTAAGCTCAATTTAAAGCACGAAGCGGCAAGTGTTTGGCGGCAGGGGACTTGCCCCATTTCATGTCCACGTAAACGTCCTTGAAGCTGCCTTTTTTGCATATGATTTAGCTGCACAACTTTCTTTGGCTAACAAAAACATTCGAAAGGTGACAATTGTCCAATTGATTGCCATCAAAAATAGTGGCAGCTTCGGCTTCGTCCGCTACAGTCTATAAAATTATTTCGCGAAAGTTGTCGCATAATATGGCAAATGTGTTTACGTTTATTATATTTGTTGCAGTTAGTTTCTTTTACTATTAGATTGTTTGGTTTATGCTCCACTCAGACGCTGCTGCCACTGCCGCTGCTCTGCCAGTTGTTGCCACATTTCACAGCCATAATTCAACTAATTAAATGCACATGAAAAATGAAAAAATTCAGCACTTCAAATGGCAAACCGGACGGGCGGACTGTCGTACTCTCAGACGGACGGAACAGTTCAAAATGCCAGCCAAGACAAGGCCAAAATGTTAACTCCTAACTAAATGAAAACGCACTGAGAAATATTTCAAATTTGAAATGTACATCAAATCACTGAATTTTCAGCAAGTGAAAGAGCCTCGTCAAAGCATTTGAGCCTGAAGCATTTCGCTTTGGCCATGGCCATGGGAAACAGCCACATTTAGACATTGTTAATTGAAATACTTTTCCAATCTATGGATGTTGCAAGTTGCCTGCGTTGCCGTCCAAATGGGTGGCAGTAGAGTGGTGTAATGGCGATTTTCAGGGTGGTCTTTGGATGAGAAAAACCCCAAAAACAGCAGCTCTGAAAACAACTTAGTTTTATTTCGTTTATATCTTTGTTTACTGCTCTTGTTAATGCCCTTAAATACTATTTTTCTTAATTATTTATAAAAACTATTTTAATAGTTTCCATAAATAATTGCTAAGCACTCAATAAAAATCTTATTATTTTCGTTTCGAATCGAACTGTATTCTAATTGATTATTCAATATTTAATCAATGACAATTTGAATTATTCGTTAACTACTGAATAAAGTATCAGTTAATAGTCTACCACATTTTTCAAATATACTTTATTAGAGTTAATAACCTTTAGAAAAGAACAGCATTCAACATTAATCACAATAGAAATTCAATAACAGTTTTGTTGTTTGATTAAAAATTGATATAAATGATGAATTTTTATTTGATTTGTCTAATCGTAAGACAAATTTGTGATATTTAATAATAGCTGAAGGCCCTGGCAGCCTTGGCTAGCTTTTATTGTTAAATTATAGTTTTAACTACAGGTTAACATTATAAACATAAGTAAATAAATAATAGAAATACAATAATAGCTTTGTTGTCTCATATTAATTTGTAGAAATGGTGATTTATTCTTAAGTTTTAAATTGTTGTCAAATTTATGAAATCTGTTAGCTTTTCTTATGCCAAATTTTAAGCGAACAACGGATTTAAATAATAGGTAGAACCGGTTGACCATCACATGGTGGTCACACATAGACCGAGCAGGTCCTTAGTGTCGCCGGATACTGAAGGTCGTTAGGAGGTTTGTTGATCCTGTAGGATTCGTGTGCGCTTGGCAAACGCCAGCAGCGCATTGGGAGTGTGTCCGGCCGCTTCTTCTAGTGATGCGAGCCAGTGTTTGTTGAAGTATCGATGTCTTAGTGTTGCGAGTGCTGGGCAGCTGCATATATACGGTGTTCCAAGGCTTCCACAACTCTTGGTTCCTTATATTTCCGGCAGCCGTCTTCCGTTAATATCCCCAGCTTTTTAGCATGAGCTGCTGCTAGGCAAGAGTAAACACATAGGAACCAATATATATATATATATATATAAAAAAAAAAAAATAAAAAAAAATTTAAGCGAACAACGGTTTTGAATCATAGTTCTTTTTTTCCCCTTTTCATCTATAGCTTTAGCTTTTAGTCATATGCAACTCTGATCATTTGATATATATGCTAGCTGACACATTGCTCAACTTGCCTACTGTTGGTTTTCAAATTATAGTTGATGGATTCTTGCGGAAATTGAATTAGTATGCACCTAAGGCATATCATTTTGATAATTGTGTGGACTTAGCTGTGGCAATTTGTATCTGGAGGCAGCCAATGGGCGACCTAAAAGCCTTTCCAAATCAATTAACGTTGACCCCAAGTGTTCCCCCCCTACCCACAGCTCGCATTTATACGTAAGCCCCCAATGAGCCGGAGCCAAAGTATTTTCCAAATCCCCCGCTGGCCACGGCTCAGTTTATTTTTCTTCTACTTTTTTTTGTTGGTTTTTATCAATTGAAACAATCGCCAACACGATATTGCCCTAGGTTGGGCTTGTGTATTGTAGTTGTTGTTGTTGTTGTTGTTGTAGCTACCGTTCAGATGAATAACAACAACAACAACAACAACAACAAGTACACTTGGCCGTAACTTTCACTGCCAATTCAAGTTTGAAACTGTTCCAAAGGACGCACTTGGAATCATTGTCTCTCAATGTCATTCTCAACGCTGCGTATGAGTAATATTTTTGCAGTGCAACAACTTGATACGGTCTTGGCCAGTTTTTGTTAGCCAACTTTAAACGCTAATTGCTGGCATGACTTTAATATTCTTCCCGGTTTACAGATGACTTGTTGTTTTTGTATTTTTTTGTTTTATTATTATTATTATAACTATGGCTGCTGCCACAATTTATTGCTTTATTATTGCACGCAAATGGCAAAATTAGCAGGCGGCAGGCAGCAGGCGGCATGCGGCAGGCAGCAGCAAGCGTCCAGCTGCAATTATAGATATGCCGCCGTATTGGCCGATGCCCCCGCCCCGCTGTAAGACCCCAACATGGTCAGCAAATCCCCAGTGTAGACCTGTTTTATATATTTTTTCCACAACTTCGCTGTGAGTTGCTTATAAAGTTGACCGAATCTTGGTGTTTTATTTTCATTTAATTACTGTTGCGGCTCTTGTTGTTGCTGCTGCTGCTGCTGCTGCTGCAGCAGCATTAATTGGCTTGTTTTGCTTAATAATGATTATTGGTTTTTATGGCTCTTTGATTATGCGATGATGCATCGAAAACGTTGCCACGGATTAGCGCAAAGTCCGGCCCAGGCAACGGGAAAGCCGTCGCCGTCGCCGTTGACGTTGTTGCCGTTGTTGTTGTTGTTGTTGTCGCTGTCGTTGTTGTTGTCCGTTTGGTGTTGAGCATTTTGTTGATGTTGATGGCCTGTCAGTCAGTTAGTCAGTCAAATGGGCAAGACAGAGAGACAGACAGACAGACAGCCAGGCGGACTGACAAACAGGCAGACTTTGTGGCCAGTTGCAAGTGCTGTCTTAATTATGCAATGGGCGCAATTGAAGACAATTTAAATGCCCGCCAGTTGTGAAAAACAAACATAAACTTCAACCATAATAGGAAAGGAAAAAGAAAAGCACTCAATGCAGCTACGACCTTTAAATACGCTTCTGCCTTTCAATTCATTCGAAATCGCCACTTGAGGTTCTGAAATCCGAAAAGCGAACTAAAACCATTCATACATAAGTTCAAAAAGTAAGGAAGTTTACTATTTCATGCAATAATGGGAACGGAAATACAATTCTCCATGTAAATCAACAAATTGGTAGCATTGCCGATTATCTTTAACGAAATAATAAGCTTCAACTTCTGACCCTGTTATATCAAGATCTATGAACGCTAGAGTTAGGAAATTTGGTATGTGGATGCCTGTATTCCCTATCTATATCTGTTTATATTCTAACATATTATAAAGTCTGATTTTCAACACGAAAACAGTTTGCAGTCACAGCTCAAACTCTTCCTAAATTCGAATTTTCAGTGCGGCAAGCACTTTCATATAGTCGTAATACCTGGTAATAGTGTATTAATCATTAATTACTTATGTGCATGTGCAAGTGGAGCTGGAGCTGGAGCTGTCTTCAACCTTTGCAGCTTGCACTTGATCAACTGACAAAAATAAAAAAAACCTAAATGCAGTTCAAGTGGACAGTTGGAACTTGTTGTTGATAATGATGATGATTATGCAATGGAAAGCAAGGCAAGAAAAATCCATCGATAAAGTGGGAGAATCGTCTGAATGAACTGAAGCTGCCGCTCCTGTCAGCTCTTGACCTCATTTCAGCGCCGTTTGCTCGTAAACTTCAACAGAAATAAATAAGTTTTGAATGCCGCAACCAAAACCAAAAAACAAAAAACCAAAAATATATCCAAAAATACGAAAATAAAATTGAATGCGTCGCATTTTAATTGCTTGTAATTAAGCAGCAATTACATAAAGAAAAAATAACAAAAGCCGCTGATTTTCAATTAAATGATTACAGCAGCAAACAGAGACGAACGCATCGCTGCACAAAGCTTATCGAAGGTTTTCAGTTTTCTTTGGGTTTTCCTTCAATTTTCTTGTAATTTCAAAACCAGAAGAAAGCGCCAGATCGCCCGGGGGGAGGAGGAGAAAAAGCCATTAGTTGCACGCGCTTAGCAAAATGTTGAATAATTAGCAATAATTATGATAATTAAAATAAATAAGTTGCGCGGGCGGTTGCATCAGCAAAAGTATCTCGCACCACTGCACCGCTGCACCGCTGCACCACTAACCGAACCGCACTTAGCTGCGTTAATTTATGTCATGACAAGCAAAGCCCAACGATTTACCAAATTCCGCACATAAATTCCATAGGAATTTTACTATAAATTTCTGCTTTGCAGTTGTTTGTTGTTAGCCAAGTTGTCAACGCATTTTCTTTATTTTTCTTTCGTCCGACAACATTACGAAATGATCTTTCGCCTCCCACTTTGAGATTTTCTCTATATATACTTAACAAAGCTGATCTTTTCTGGTTCTGATCACTTTCTCATTTAGCTTGCAACGCACCAAGTATGGCAGCTACTATAACCCCATGACAAACCCAATTATATTCATTATAAGAACAAGCTGTCTCTCTCTGAGTATTTCCTCAAAATATCATATAGTAATTCAAGTTGAAAAGCATGTTTTGATAGTCTTTATGTACCTTCTTTAATTAACTAATAGAAAACTATTCGTAATATAATAAAACTATGAAGAAATTAATTATATTTTCACCAATAATAAAAATATATTTATCAGTAAGAATCTGTTTTTATATAGAAGATTCTTACATAGTGCATTGTATCTTACTTAAATTTCTAAAATAAATACTTTTATTTGATATTGATAAATATGTTCTTCAGTAAGAATCCTTTCCATTTACTTTTTATAACAGCTTTTGGCTTAATGTCAGTATTTTGTATGAAAAAACAGTCTGCAAGAGTATTTATGCCTCGTCATGCGGTAAATGGGTTTTCTTGTTTCCACTTTTTGTTGGTGCCACACACAAATCAAACGCTCAAATGCCTGCAACAAGATGCATGTGACATTCTCAAATGGGGCCCTCTCAAAAATAAACGAGTACTTGGCATGCGCCGACACGAAAATATTCTTTTAGGCATCGTCAATAAATTTAGCTCATAACGCCGACTGACAGTAATGTGTCATCAGGAAAAATGTTTCCTAATGAAGTGGGGAGGGGAAGCCGCAAGTCGTGGGTGCTGTGGTATAGAAAGGTATATTCATTCAGAAATAGAGACGAGATGAGTTGAGTGAACAAGAATGAAATTGGTTATGGTCTTTGTTTTTGTGGCTCAATTTTGGTGCTTTTATTATGCTTACTTTACTATCCTACACTTTTCTTTGACTTTGTACGGAACTAAATTGATTATAAGGCCTTCAAGTACATATATACACGTATAAACTTGATCGCAAGAAGAAGCGACTTCAATATATATACTAGGTACGACTATTTTCATCTGTTTTCATCTCTCAGCTTGATGAAACTTGGTACAGATGGTGATTTTTGCTGCAGGTGGTACATATGTCGAAATCAGGCGGAACGGTAGTGGATCACTATAAAAATGGAAGAACAACATAATCATATACATATCTGACATAAAACAATCAATCCCAAATTGTGTGCAATGAACATCTTCAATATCTCTAAAGGTTGAAGAAATACACACATATTATAAAGTCATCAGCGCAAAATTGATTAATTTCAAATGGTTTAGTATCCATAAAGTCACCTGCTCACAATTTGATTAATTTTTAAAGGTTTATAAGCTTCAGTATCTGTTAAGTCACCAGCTTAAAAATTGATGAACTTCCAAAAGTGGATTATATCTTAGTGTAGATCAGATTACCATATATTTAAGCTGTCACTGATGCAATTTAATGAATATGTCTGCAAGGGTATTAAATCTACAACAAGCTGAGGATAACAATACACGCTTTTTAGTTCTGATGACACCTGTCAAACTGTGGTTAACTTTTGCTTTGATCTCTTGCTCCTCACAACTTCAGACTTCAGACTACAGACTTCAGCTGGTAATGAAATCATCAACTGCTGGCCCGACAATCCATCAAGCAAGCAATTGAAAAGCAAAAGTCTTTCAGCTTTTTGTTGGTGGTAGTATGTATTTTGTATATTTTGTATTTTAAAAATCGGTTTTCCACACATGCTATGCAAATGAACCCGTCGGATGCCTTTGACTTATGCGCTGCCCCTCGTTGGCCCCGGCGCGGCTCGGCTTGGCTCGGCTGCGTTCGCTCGTGCGCATAATTTAAAATAATGACCGGCATATGAAACTTAATGCGTTTCGTCTGCCACTCTGCCCCTCTGCGCCCCGTCTGACCTGCCTCGAACTGGCTTATCGATCATGGCCAGGGGCGATGCTGAGGCATCATGATGATGCTGATGCTGCTGCTGCTGATGTTGCCACATTTGATGGCTAACCAAGTGCATATTTCACGCACGCACCGCTCGCAACAGGTGTCACTCTCACTTTCGGGGCGCCAAAAACCAATTTGCCTGCCCCCACCCCCTCCTCCTCATATGCTGCCACATGCGTTACCCTATATACATAACAATTAGCATTTCGTGTTTAGACCGCAGACATAGCTTAAATTATCGCGTCGTTTGACGCCTGCAATCTTTTAAGGCAATTTTATACCGTAAGTTCGTCTAGCAACTGCACTTTTTTCTCACTTTCCATTTGGCCATGCAAATTTCTCGCCGACGACTATTAATTGGTAATGGCAGCCAGCTACAAAAAAAGTAGAGACAAATAAAATAACCATAAAAAATGCTCAACACGAGACTCGCGACGCTTTTTTGTTGCTATTGCTGTGGTTATCTGCATAAGCTGCCCAAAAGTCTTGGTCCTGACAGACAAAAAAACCAACTAACTTTCTTTGCATGGACACCAACTGCCACCAACTTGAGCTCCGGCTTCGTCTCCGTCTCCGGCTCCGTCTCCATCTCCGGCTCCTCTCCAGCTCTAGCTCCAGCTTCAGCTCCAGCTCCAGCTCCAACTCCAGCTCAGCTTATCAGCGATCGTCAGCCGTTGGCACGTTTCGTTCATTGCCTTGGCGTGATTGTTGTTGCTGTTGACGTGTTGCAAATAGCAATATTCAAGTTTTTATTGTGCTTTATATTAGATTGCCATGGCCAATACATAAATACATATTGTATATACACATGTATGCAAATACATGTGTATTCTCTCCATATTATTGACTGCGAATCAAATACAGTTCCAAGAAATAAAACCAAAGGCCAACAAGCGTTTGATACAAGAATGCAATGCTGTCAAACTTGGCTATAACGAATACTTAATGCCTTGGCTCAAATAGTGAAATTCTGTTAAAATGCTATTCGTTTGTTGGCCATAATTAATGCTGAAAATTCCAAAAATTTCGACTTGTACATTTCTAAATACCACAGAATCTTTATATTCTAGATAAGCCCATAACTTTGATTAAGCTTTTTACTCTAAATTGACTTGGCATTTTAGTTTTATTCATTATTATTATTACTTATTACCTTACACATTTTCAAACATTGTAATTTACGATTTATAATATAATAAAACTCTCACTTAGTTTGGATTTGCATAAACAAAAAGCTTGATATAGCGAAATAGTGGTTCTATTTTGACCAAATTTGGTCAGATTGCATTTTTCACCCGATGGTTCCTATGGCAGCTATATGATATAGTCACCCGATTTTGATCAAATTTGGTCAGATTGTTTAAACTATTTAGAGACTCGGTTTGGGAAAGTTTGGTGAGGATATCTTTATAAACAACAAAGTTATTCATACAAAACAGTTTTATAATTTCGATCGCCTTCCTCTGCGATTCTCAAGAATTCAAGGGACCCCACTACAATTTAGCATTTTGGAAGTCCACTTTAATATGTGTGTCTATGTGTATGTGTGTGTTTGTGTGGAGGTGTATGTGTGTGTGTGTGTGTGTGTGTGTGTATGTGTGTGAGCGAGAGAGAGAGAGAGAGAGAGAGCGAGAGAGAGAGAGAGAGAGAGAGAGAGAGAGAGAGAAAGAGAGAGAGAGAGAGAGACACATGTACTGCCTGCAGCAAAAGAAGGGCCGATCTGGCTTATTCCGAGAGACCTGTGTCAACTTTCATTACGATAGCTTTAAAACTGAGAGACTAGTTCGCATAGAAATATATATACTTTGTTGGGTCGGAAACGTCTCCTTGAGTTCATTACACATTTCGAGACAAAATTATAACACCCTCTGCTAGGGTATATAAATGTAATATCCTAAATATTATAAACAAATTAATGTAGAAGACAATTTATTTCGAATTTTAAAAAGAGTATTCAAATAAAGTCATATATTACAATGAAGTAAATCATACATACTCAGGAATTAAACATGAAATAGAACCTTAGCAAATGTTTTGCTTGACTTTTTCTTGCAGTGTAGTATTAGGAATACATGTTTTTGTGGCTTACTGCAAAAGGCCTATTGAGCGTATTGTTGTGTACCTTCGTTTCTAAGAACTGCGCTTAACTTACCTCTTTCTCACATATACTCCCTCTCTACCTCTCTTTTTCTCTCTCTCTCTTTCGCTCATTCTCATTCTAATAAGCCACCAATAAATCAACATTGATTCTTAGTTTTTTGCGCTTTTAGCTTTGCTGACTCACGATCCAGTCTCAGTTCCAGTCTGAGACTCAGTCCCAGTCTCAGACCCAGACCCAGACCCAGTTTGAGTTCGAATCCCAGGTTCCATCTTATGCCCATTCTTATTCCCAGTCTTCGATGGGCGCTTCGCTTTATGTTTCGTATTTCTTAAGCTAACAAATTCTGGCAAGGCGGCCATTTAGGCCCAAAAAAAAAGGCAAAACAAAAACAAAAAAACTGGCTTGGGCACATATTTGAGCAAAGTGTTGGCCAGCACGCGAAGGAGCCGTCGTTAGCCGGTTTTGGGCCACCGCCTGGCGCTGTCCGCATAAGGAGAAAGCCTTTGCCTGTGCCCAGCCTGAGAGATGGCAGCAGATTCGATTCCATGCCATTTCATACAATTTGATTCTTGTTCCGCGTAGGAACAGATTCTCTACTTGCCGCTGCCCCACCGTCCCACCTTACCACCTTCCCACCTTCGCTCGCAGCTGTTCGTTGCGCCAATTGAAATCCAGTTGCAAAATTTGTTATATGACTTACATTAGCGGGCGCTTGTATACCTACACAAGACTGCCCCCCTCTACAACACCCCAGCCCCCAGCCTCCCCCTCTCTCTTTGCTGACATTACACATTGGCCGCCGATGCCGCAAAATGTTTCGTGCATTGTTTTTGGCAAACGGGCAACAGAATTGACATTTCCTTTTACAACATCCAACAAGCTGCACAAGCTGTGCAAAATGAAAACTATAAATCAGCAGCAGCAACAACAACAGCAACAACAACAACAAGGTAACAACAACTACAACAACTACAACTGTTCCATGTGATTGTCACGCTTGAAGGACTCTTTCGCTCCGTGTCGAAAAAAAAGATATAAAAAGCGAAAATGAATTTGTTGCTTTTCTTGTTGTTTGTTGCAGTTGTTAACAGCGCTTGTTGTTGTTGTTTTTATGAAGTAGGTTACTATGTTTGTTGAGTAATTGAGTTTAGTTTTTCACACACGAGTGTGTGCCTGCTTTTGTTGTTGCTGCAGTTGTAGGAAGCTGCCTGCCTGCCGCACATGCAACTTGGCAACTTGGCAACTCGGCAGCTCGGCAACAGTTTTGCATGTCTTGAGACACAACAAGCGACTCGCTTGTCTCACTAACGGCGGCCCAACAGTTGCCACACTTGGCCACAGATTCTGCACGAGGCCCTACAGTGAAGCCTCGCTAAACTGGAGTTTTGTAGAAGGCATGCCCTTTAAGGAAATATATTTATGGCAAAGATATTTATGCGAGATATCTGCTAGAAACTGTGGCATGCTTATAGATCTTTACATCTATCAGTTTGTAACATAACAGACCCTTTGTGAACATAACAGCTATCTTGGAATGTGCATTAACATAGCATGTTAACAAAGAGCAGCGCTATATCAGGATGAAAACTCCACTTTTTTATGCTTAAAGCTAAAAGAAGTAAAGCATTCTAATTTATGAGTGCAAAAAGAGGTAAAGAACTCGAGTTTATGAGTGTTTCAGTTGAAGAAACCAAAGTTTGGTCATCTATCATAAGATGTGTCTAGGAATATGTTAGAAATGAGCTGAAAATGGGACAAATTTGTAGGAAAAAAGATGGGATAACTAAATACTAAATGAGTGAACTTAGAAACATATGCCACTTTTAGGATGAGGATGATAATGAGTATGAGGAAGTTCTTAAGTAGAGAATATGCTTAAAACAAGACATTTATTTATTTGAAGCTAACTTTATAGCAGGATGAAATCAGGATATATAAAAGGATGTCAGCTGAATAATGCATCCTAAGAAATTAGCTGATTTAAAGGCAGCTTTTATTCAACTTATTATAGTTTATAGTATACATAGAATCAGAGCTGCCACTTCTTATAGAATATACCCGTTTGATCTTCCGCTTACAGGGTATATGCACAAACAGATACAAAGTGCAGCCACTGTCCTCCTGAGTTTCTAATATTAACAACTTAGTTAGTCGGCTGCCCTGCTGTGCATCAAGCGAAGCAGCTAAAGCTAAGTGCATGGTCCTTGTTCAGCTACTCCTAACTTCCACTTCACTTCACTTCCTTCTACTCCTCCCCCCACAGCACCCCTTTGCAGTCACGTTTCTGCTGCTGCTGCTGCTGCTGAGTCCGCTGTCTGTTTGTGATCTAATTATTGTATTTGCTGTCCGTTTTTGCCAGTTGCCAGCAGAGTTGCCTCCTACAGCTAAAGCAGAGTTGAAGCCCCAACCCCCTAAACCCCCCAACCCCTCAATTCCCCTCTTACTCCACCCGTTCGCCTGTCGGCTCAACTGGCCAACAGCCTCCGCTCATTTGGCTGGCAAGCCTGTTTAGACATTCGCTGTGGCCGCCTCCGCTGGCCGCGTCTCTCTCTGTCTCCCACTTTCAGCTCTTAACTCCTTCACCACCTCAACACCCTCACCCTCACCCTGTTGGCCTGCTGCTTCTCCTGCTTCTCCTGCCTCTACCTCATCCACTTCACTCTTAGTTTGTGTTTCAATTTGGCGCATTTGCTTTGCTTAGTTTTGTGTTTAACGTGTACTAATTTGACTTTTTGGCGCGTCTCTTTGAGTTTTCAGTTCGCTTTTATTTGCCAGTTTATTATGACATCATTTTCTTGGCATTGGCTGCTGTTTTCTTGTTGTTGTTGTTGTTGTTGGCCAACTGAATAACATTTAATATTGCTTTTAGTATTTCTACGAACTGCGAAGCGACTCAATTAACATTTGTGTGTTCAATGTGAGTTAGGGTTTGTATTTTTTTATCGTGTATCTAGGAAATCTTTCGATCAATTGTTGTCACGCTAGATCTGCGCCCCGCTTACCCTGTCTCCCCCCCGTCAGTGTGCAGATGTGCACGTCTTTTGGCGCCTGCCTTATTTTCATTAAGGCTTTAAACGAATTTCCGTGACTGGCTTATAAAAAAATATTAAAATCCATAAGGAAATTGATGAGAGGCGGGGGTGTATTTGGCGGGGATAGCCTGCGATGAGGGGGGAGCGGGGGTGGCGGCTGCGGTGTCGCTTCCTTTATGCTTGAGCATGCATCAATTTTCAC
>JBAMCL010000326.1:0-249380 GCA_037075165.1 Hirtodrosophila histrioides
TACAAATACCTAAAAAACAAAAAAAACTTTCAATGGAATCGGTTAAGAATTGTAAAAGTTAGAGCAAAAACCGACCCAAATATCTCTCGTGTCGGACAAAATGGTCAATATCTCCGAAACGGTAAGAGATAGAGCAAATCTGAGCAAAAAACCGACTCAAAATCTTTCGTGTCGTACATAATGGTCAATATCTCCGAAACGGTAAGAGATCGAGCAAATCTGTAAATGCAGTTCGAAAGAGTATAAAAATACCTAAATAACAAAAAAACTTTCAATGGAATCGGTTAAGAATTGTAAAAGTTAGAGCAAAAACCGACCCAATATCTCTCGTGTCGGACAAATTGGTCAATATCTCCGAAACGGTAAGAGATAGAGCAAATCTGAGCAAAAAAACCGACCCAAAATATCTCGTGTCGGACAAAATGGTAAATATCTCCGAAACGGTAAGAGATCGAGCAAATCTGTAAATGCAGTTCGAAAGAGTATAAAAATACCTAAAAAGCAAAAAAACTTTCAATGGAATCGGTTAAGAATTGTAAAAGTTAGAGCAAAAACCGACCCAAATTCTCTCGTGTCGGACATAATGGTCAATATCTCCGAAACGGTAAGAGATAGAGCAAATCTGAGCAAAAAACCGACCCAAAATCTCTCGTGTCGGACAAAATGGTCAATATCTCCGAAACGGTAAGAGATCGAGCAAATCTGTAAATGCAGTTCGAAAGAGTATAAAAATACCTAAAAAGCAAAAAAAACTTTCAATGGAATCGGTTAAGAATTGTAAAAGTTAGAGCAAAAACCGACCCAAATTCTCTCGTGTCGGACATAATGGTCAATATCTCCGAAACGGTAAGAGATAGAGCAAATCTGAGCAAAAAACCGACCCAAAATCTCTCGTGTCGGACAAAATGGTCAATATCTCCGAAACGGTAAGAGATAGAGCAAATATGTAAATGCAGTTCGAAAGAGTATAAAAATACCTAAAAAACAAAAAAACTTTCAATGGAATCGGTTAAGAATTGTAAAAGTTAGAGCAAAAACCGACCCAAAATCTCTCGTGTCGGACAAAATGGTCAATATCTCCGAAACGGTAAGAGATAGAGCAAATCTGAGCAAAAAACCGACCCAAAATCTCTCGTGTCGGACAAAATGGTAAATATCTCCGAAACGGTAAGAGATCGAGCAAATCTGTAAATGCAGTTCGAAAGAGTATAAAAATACCTAAAAAGCAAAAAAACGTTCAATGGAATCGGTTAAGAATTGTAAAAGTTAGAGCAAAAACCGACCCAAAATCTCTCGTGTCGGACAAAATGGTCAATATCTCCGAAACGGTAAGAGATAGAGCAAATCTGAGCAAAAAACCGACTCAAAATCTTTCGTGTCGTACATAATGGTCAATATCTCCGAAACGGTAAGAGATCGAGCAAATCTGTAAGTGCAGTTCGAAAGAGTATAAAAATACCTAAAAAACAAAAAAACTTTCAATGGAATCGGTTAAGAATTGTAAAAGTTAGAGCAAAAACCGACCCAAAATCTCTCGTGTCGGACAAAGTGGTCAATATATCCGAAACGGTAAAAGATAGAGCAAATCTGTAAATGCAGTTCGAAAGAGTATACAAATACCTAAATAACAAAAAAACTTTCAATGGAATCGGTTAAGAATTGTAAAAGTTAGAGCAAAAACCGACCCAAATATCTCTCGTGTCGGACAAAATGGTCAATATCTCCGAAACGGTAAGAGATAGAGCAAATCTGAGCAAAAAACCGACTCAAAATCTTTCGTGTCGTACATAATGGTCAATATCTCCGAAACGGTAAGAGATCGAGCAAATCTGTAAATGCAGTTCGAAAGAGTATAAAAATACCTAAATAACAAAAAAACTTTCAATGGAATCGGTTAAGAATTGTAAAAGTTAGAGCAAAAACCGACCCAATATCTCTCGTGTCGGACAAATTGGTCAATATCTCCGAAACGGTAAGAGATAGAGCAAATCTGAGCAAAAAAACCGACCCAAAATATCTCGTGTCGGACAAAATGGTAAATATCTCCGAAACGGTAAGAGATCGAGCAAATCTGTAAATGCAGTTCGAAAGAGTATAAAAATACCTAAAAAGCAAAAAAACTTTCAATGGAATCGGTTAAGAATTGTAAAAGTTAGAGCAAAAACCGACCCAAATTCTCTCGTGTCGGACATAATGGTCAATATCTCCGAAACGGTAAGAGATAGAGCAAATCTGAGCAAAAAACCGACCCAAAATCTCTCGTGTCGGACAAAATGGTCAATATCTCCGAAACGGTAAGAGATAGAGCAAATATGTAAATGCAGTTCGAAAGAGTATAAAAATACCTAAAAAACAAAAAAACTTTCAATGGAATCGGTTAAGAATTGTAAAAGTTAGAGCAAAAACCGACCCAAAAAATCTCTCGTGTCGGACAAAATGGTCAATATCTCCGAAACGGTAAGAGATAGAGCAAATCTGAGCAAAAAACCGACCCAAAATCTCTCGTGTCGGACAAAATGGTCAATATCTCCGAAACGGTAAGAGATCGAGCAAATCTGTAAATGCAGTTCGAAAGAGTATAAAAATACCTAAAAAACAAAAAAACTTTCAATGGAATCGGTTAAGAATTGTAAAAGTTAGAGCAAAAACCGACCCAAAATCTCTCGTGTCGGACAAAATGGTCAATATCTCCGAAACGGTAAGAGATAGAGCAAATCTGAGCAAAAAACCGACTCAAAATCTTTCGTGTCGTACATAATGGTCAATATCTCCGAAACGGTAAGAGATCGAGCAAATCTGTAAGTGCAGTTCGAAAGAGTATAAAAATACCTAAAAAACAAAAAAACTTTCAATGGAATCGGTTAAGAATTGTAAAAGTTAGAGCAAAAACCGACCCAAAATCTCTCGTGTCGGACAAAATGGTCAATATCTCCGAAACGGTAAGAGATCGAGCAAATCTGTAAATGCAGTTCGAAAGAGTATAAAAATACCTAAATAACAAAAAAACTTTCAATGGAATCGGTTAAGAATTGTAAAAGTTAGAGCAAAAACCGACCCAATATCTCTCGTGTCGGACAAAATGGTCAATATCTCCGAAACGGTAAGAGATAGAGCAAATCTGAGCAAAAAACCGACCCAAAATCTCTCGTGTCGGACATAATGGTAAATATCTCCGAAACGGTAAGAGATCGAGCAAATCTGTAAATGCAGTTCGAAAGAGTATAAAAATACCTAAAAAACAAAAAAACTTTCAATGGAATCGGTTAAGAATTGTAAAAGTTAGAGCAAAAACCGACCCAAATTCTCTCGTGTCGGACATAATGGTCAATATCTCCGAAACGGTAAGAGATAGAGCAAATCTGAGCAAAAAACCGACCCAAAATCTCTCGTGTCGGACAAAATGGTCAATATCTCCGAAACGGTAAGAGATAGAGCAAATCTGAGCAAAAAACCGACCCAAAATCTCTCGTGTCGGACAAAATGGTCAATATCTCCGAAACGGTAAGAGATAGAGCAAATCTGTAAATGCAGTTCGAAAGAGTATAAAAATACCTAAAAAACAAAAAAACTTTCAATGGAATCGGTTAAGAATTGTAAAAGTTAGAGCAAAAACCGACCCAAAATCTCTCGTGTCGGACAAAATGGTCAATATCTCCGAAACGGTAAGAGATAGAGCAAATCTGAGCAAAAAACCGACTCAAAATCTTTCGTGTCGTACATAATGGTCAATATCTCCGAAACGGTAAGAGATCGAGCAAATCTGTAAGTGCAGTTCGAAAGAGTATAAAAATACCTAAAAAACAAAAAAACTTTCAATGGAATCGGTTAAGAATTGTAAAAGTTAGAGCAAAAACCGACCCAAAATCTCTCGTGTCGGACAAAATGGTCAATATCTCCGAAACGGTAAGAGATAGAGCAAATCTGTAAATGCAGTTCGAAAGAGTATAAAAATACCTAAAAAGCAAAAAAACTTTCAATGGAATCGGTTAAGAATTGTAAAAGTTAGAGCAAAAACCGACCCAAAATCTCTCGTGTCGGACAAAATGGTCAATATCTCCGAAACGGTAAGAGATAGAGCAAATCTGAGCAAAAAACCGACTCAAAATCTTTCGTGTCGTACATAATGGTCAATATCTCCGAAACGGTAAGAGATCGAGCAAATCTGTAAATGCAGTTCGAAAGAGTATAAAAATACCTAAAAAACAAAAAAACTTTCAATGGAATCGGTTAAGAATTGTAAAAGTTAGAGCAAAAACCGACCCAAAATCTCTCGTGTCGGACAAAATGGTCAATATCTCCGAAACGGTAAGAGATAGAGCAAATCTGAGCAAAAAACCGACTCAAAATCTTTCGTGTCGTACATAATGGTCAATATCTCCGAAACGGTAAGAGATCGAGCAAATCTGTAAGTGCAGTTCGAAAGAGTATAAAAATACCTAAAAAACAAAAAAACTTTCAATGGAATCGGTTAAGAATTGTAAAAGTTAGAGCAAAAACCGACCCAAATTCTCTCGTGTCGGACAAAATGGTCAATATCTCCGAAACGGTAAGAGATACAGCAAATCTGAGCAAAAAACCGACCCAAAATCTCTCGTGTCGGACAAAATGGTCAATATCTCCGAAACGGTAAGAGATAGAGCAAATCTGTAAATGCAGTTCGAAAGAGTATAAAAATACCTAAAAAACAAAAAACTTTCAATGGAATCGGTTAAGAATTGTAAAAGTTAGAGCAAAAACCGACCCAAAATCTCTCGTGTCGGACAAAATGGTCAATATCTCCGAAACGGTAAGAGATAGAGCAAATCTGAGCAAAAAACCGACCCAAAATCTCTCGTGTCGGACAAAATGGTCAATATCTCCGTAACGGTAAGAGATCGAGCAAATCTGTAAATGCAGTTCGAAAGAGTATAAAAATACCTAAAAAAACAAAAAAACTTTCAATGGAATCGGTTAAGAATTGTAAAAGTTAGAGCAAAAACCGACCCAATATCTCTCGTGTCGGACAAAATGGTCAATATCTCCGTAACGGTAAGAGATCGAGCAAATCTGTAAATGCAGTTCGAAAGAGTATAAAAATACCTAAAAAAACAAAAAAAATTTTCAATGGAATCGGTTAAGAATTGTAAAAGTTAGAGCAAAAACCGACCCAATATCTCTCGTGTCGGACAAAATGGTCAATATCTCCGAAACGGTAAGAGATCGAGCAAATCTGTAAAATGCAGTTCGAAAGAGTATAAAAATACCTAAAAAGCAAAAAAACTTTCAATGGAATCGGTTAAGAATTGTAAAAGTTAGAGCAAAAACCGACACAAAAATCTCTCGTGTCGGACATAATGGTCAATATCTCCGAAACGGTAAGAGATAGAGCAAATCTGAGCAAAAAACCGACACAAAATCTCTCGTGTCGGACATAATGGTCAATATCTCCGAAACGGTAAGAGATCGAGCAAATCTGTAAATGCAGTTCGAAAGAGTATAAAAATACCTAAAAAACAAAAAAAACTTTCAATGGAATCGGTTAAGAATTGTAAAAGTTAGAGCAAAAACCGACCCAAAATCTCTCGTGTCGGACATAATGGTCAATATCTCCAAAACGGTAAGAGATAGAGCAAATCTGTAAATGCAGTTCGAAAAAAAAAAAACCTAAAAAAACAAAAAAACTTTCAATGGAATCGGTTAAGAATTGTAAAAGTTAGAGCAAAAACCGACCCAATATCTCTCGTGTCGGACAAATTGGTCAATATCTCCGAAACGGTAAGAGATAGAGCAAATCTGAGCAAAAAACCGACCCAAAATCTCTCGTGTCGGACAAAATGGTAAATATCTCCGAAACGGTAAGAGATCGAGCAAATCTGTAAATGCAGTTCGAAAGAGTATAAAAATACCTAAAAAACAAAAAAACTTTCAATGGAATCGGTTAAGAATTGTAAAAGTTAGAGCAAAAACCGACCCAAAATTCTCTCGTGTCGGACATAATGGTCAATATCTCCGAAACGGTAAGAGATAGAGCAAATCTGAGCAAAAAACCGACCCAAAATCTCTCGTGTCGGACATAATGGTCAATATCTCCGAAACGGTAAGAGATCGAGCAAATCTGTAAATGCAGTTCGAAAGAGTATAAAAATACCTAAAAAACAAAAAGAACTTTCAATGGAATCGGTTAAGAATTGTAAAAGTTAGAGCAAAAACCGACCCAAAATCTCTCGTGTCGGACAAAATGGTCAATATCTCCGAAACGGTAAGAGATAGAGCAAATCTGTAAATGCAGTTCGAAAGAGTATAAAAATACCTAAATAACAAAAAAACTTTCAATGGAATCGGTTAAGAATTGTAAAAGTTAGCGCAAAAACCGACCCAAAATCTCTCGTGTCGGATAAAATGGTCAATATCTCCGAAACGGTAAGAGATAGAGCAAATCTGAGCAAAAAACCGACCCAAAATCTTTCGTGTCGTACATAATGGTCAATATCTCCGTAACGGTAAGAGATCGAGCAAATATGTAAATGCAGTTCGAAAGAGTATAAAAATACCTAAAAAACAAAAAAACTTTCAATGGAATCGGTTAAGAATTGTAAAAGTTAGAGCAAAAACCGACCCAATATCTCTCGTGTCGGACAAAATGGTCAATATCTCCGAAACGGTAAGTGATAGAGCAAATCTGTAAATGCAGTTCGAAAGAGTATAAAAATACCTAAAAAGCAAAAAACTTTCAATGGAATCGGTTAAGAATTGTAAAAGTTAGAGCAAAAACCGACCCAAAATCTCTCGTGTCGGACAAAATGGTCAATATCTCCGAAACGGTAAGAGATAGAGCAAATCTGGGCAAAAAACCGACTCAAAATCTCTCGTGTCGGACAAAATGGTCAATATCTCCGAAACGGTAAGAGATGGAGCAAATCTGAGCAAAAAACCGACCCAAAATCTCTCGTGTCGGACAAAATGGTCAATATCTCCGAAACGGTAAGAGATCGAGCAAATCTGTAAGTGCAGTTCGAAAGAGTATAAAAATACCTAAAAAACAAAAAAACTTTCAATGGAATCGGTTAAGAGTTGTAAAAGTTAGAGCAAAAACCGACCCAAAATCTCTCGTGTCGGACAAAATGGTCAATATCTCCAAAACGGTAAGAGATAGAGCAAATCTGAGCAAAAAACCGACACAAAATCTCTCGTGTCGGACATAATGGTCAATATCTCCGAAACGGTAAGAGATAGAGCAAATCTGAGCAAAAAACCGACCCAAAATCTCTCGTGTCGGACATAATGGTCAATATCTCCGAAACGGTAAGAGATAGAGCAAATATGTAAATGCAGTTCGAAAAAAAAAAAACCTACAAAACAAAAAAAACTTTCAATGGAATCGGTTAAGAATTGTAAAAGTTAGAGCAAAAACCGACCCAATATCTCTCGTGTCGGACAAATTGGTCAATATCTCCGAAACGGTAAGAGATAGAGCAAATCTGAGCAAAAAACCGACCCAAAATCTCTCGTGTCGGACAAAATGGTAAATATCTCCGAAACGGTAAGAGATCGAGCAAATCTGTAAATGCAGTTCGAAAGAGTATAAAAATACCTAAAAAGCAAAAAAACTTTCAATGGAATCGGTTAAGAATTGTAAAAGTTAGAGCAAAAACCGACCCAAATTCTCTCGTGTCGGACATAATGGTCAATATCTCCGAAACGGTAAGAGATAGAGCAAATCTGAGCAAAAAACCGACCCAAAATCTTTCGTGTCGTACATAATGGTCAATATCTCCGAAACGGTAAGAAATAGAGCAAATCTGTAAATGCAGTTCGAAAGAGTATAAAAATACCTTAAAAAACAAAAAAACTTTCAATGGAATCGGTTAAGAATTGTAAAAGTTAGAGCAAAAACCGACCCAAAATCTCTCGTGTCGGACAAAATGGTCAATATCTCCGAAACGGTAAGAGATAGAGCAAATCTGTAAATGCAGTTCGAAAGAGTATAAAAATACCTAAATAACAAAAAAACTTTCAATGGAATCGGTTAAGAATTGTAAAAGTTAGCGCAAAAACCGACCCAAAATCTCTCGTGTCGGATAAAATGGTCAATATCTCCGAAACGGTAAGAGATAGAGCAAATCTGAGCAAAAAACCGACCCAAAATCTTTCGTGTCGTACATAATGGTCAATATCTCCGTAACGGTAAGAGATCGAGCAAATATGTAAATGCAGTTCGAAAGAGTATAAAAATACCTAAAAAACAAAAAAAACTTTCAATGGAATCGGTTAAGAATTGTAAAAGTTAGAGCAAAAACCGACCCAATATCTCTCGTGTCGGACAAAATGGTCAATATCTCCGAAACGGTAAGAGATAGAGCAAATCTGAGCAAAAAACCGACCCAAAATCTCTCGTGTCGGACAAAATGGTCAATATCTCCGAAACGGTAAGAGATCGAGCAAATCTGTAAATGCAGTTCGAAAGAGTATAAAAATACCTAAAAAACAAAAAAACTTTCAATGGAATCGGTTAAGAATTGTAAAAGTTAGAGCAAAAACCGACCCAATATCTCTCGTGTCGGACAAAATGGTCAATATCTCCGAAACGGTAAGAGATAGAGCAAATCTGAGCAAAAAACCGACCCAAAATCTCTCGTGTCGGACAAAATGGTAAATATCTCCGAAACGGTAAGAGATCGAGCAAATCTGTAAATGCAGTTCGAAAGAGTATAAAAATACCTAAAAAGCAAAAAAACTTTCAATGGAATCGGTTAAGAATTGTAAAAGTTAGAGCAAAAACCGACCCAAAATCTCTCGTGTCGGACAAAATGGTCAATATCTCCGAAACGGTAAGAGATAGAGCAAATCTGAGCAAAAAACCGACCCAAAATCTCTCGTGTCGGACAAAATGGTAAATATCTCCGAAACGGTAAGAGATCGAGCAAATCTGTAAGTGCAGTTCGAAAGAGTATAAAAATACCTAAATAACAAAAAAAACTTTCAATGGAATCGGTTAAGAATTGTAAAAGTTAGCGCAAAAACCGACCCAATATCTCTCGTGTCGGACAAAATGGTCAATATCTCCGAAACGGTAAGAGATCGAGCAAATCTGTAAATGCAGTTCGAAAGAGTATAAAAATACCTAAAAAGCAAAAAAACTTTCAATGGAATCGGTTAAGAATTGTAAAAGTTAGAGCAAAAACCGACCCAAAATCTCTCGTGTCGGACAAAATGGTCAATATCTCCGAAACGGTAAGAGATAGAGCAAATCTGAGCAAAAAACCGACTCAAAATCTTTCGTGTCGTACATAATGGTCAATATCTCCGAAACGGTAAGAGATCGAGCAAATCTGTAAATGCAGTTCGAAAGAGTATAAAAATACCTAAAAAGCAAAAAAACTTTCAATGGAATCGGTTAAGAATTGTAAAAGTTAGAGCAAAAACCGACCCAAATTCTCTCGTGTCGGACATAATGGTCAATATCTCCGAAACGGTAAGAGATAGAGCAAATCTGAGCAAAAAACCGACCCAAAATCGCTCGTGTCGGACAAAATGGTCAATATCTCCGAAACGGTAAGAGATAGAGCAAATCTGTAAATGCAGTTCGAAAGAGTATAAAAATACCTAAAAAGCACAAAAACTTTCAATGGAATCGGTTAAGAATTGTAAAAGTTAGAGCAAAAACCGACCCAAAATCTCTCGTGTCGGATAAAATGGTCAATATCTCCGAAACGGTAAGAGATAGAGCAAATCTGAGCAAAACCCGACCCAAAATCTTTCGTGTCGTACATAATGGTCAATATCTCCGTAACGGTAAGAGATAGAGCAAATATGTAAATGCAGTTCGAAAGAGTATAAAAATACCTAAAAAACAAAAAAACTTTCAATGGAATCGGTTAAGAATTGTAAAAGTTAGAGCAAAAACCGACCCAAAATCTTTCGTGTCGGACAAAATGGTCAATATCTCCGAAACGGTAAGAGATAGAGCAAATCTGAGCAAAAAACCGACTCAAAATCTTTCGTGTCGTACATAATGGTCAATATCTCCGAAACGGTAAGAGATCGAGCAAATCTGTAAGTGCAGTTCGAAAGAGTATAAAAATACCTAAAAAACAAAAAAACTTTCAATGGAATCGGTTAAGAATTGTAAAAGTTAGAGCAAAAACCGACCCAAAATCTCTCGTGTCGGACAAAATGGTCAATATCTCCAAAACGGTAAGAGATAGAGCAAATCTGAGCAAAAAACCGACACAAAATCTCTCGTGTCGGACATAATGGTCAATATCTCCGAAACGGTAAGAGATAGAGCAAATCTGAGCAAAAAACCGACACAAAATCTCTCGTGTCGGACATAATGGTCAATATCTCCGAAACGGTAAGAGATAGAGCAAATCTGTAAATGCAGTTCGAAAGAGTATAAAAATACCTAAAAAACAAAAAAACTTTCAATGGAATCGGTTAAGAATTGTAAAAGTTAGAGCAAAAACCGACCCAAAATCTCTCGTGTCGGACAAAATGGTCAATATCTCCAAAACGGTAAGAGATAGAGCAAATCTGAGCAAAAAACCGACCCAAAATTTCTCGTGTCGGACAAAATGGTAAATATCTCCGAAACGGTAAGAGATCGAGCAAATCTGTAAATGCAGTTCGAAAGAGTATAAAAATACCTAAAAAGCAAAAAAACTTTCAATGGAATCGGTTAAGAATTGTAAAAGTTAGAGCAAAAACCGACCCAAAATCTCTCGTGTCGGACATAATGGTCAATATCTCCAAAACGGTAAGAGATAGAGCAAATCTGTAAATGCAGTTCGAAAAAAAAAAAACCTAAAAAACAAAAAAACTTTCAATGGAATCGGTTAAGAATTGTAAAAGTTAGAGCAAAAACCGACACAAAATCTCTCGTGTCGGACATAATGGTCAATATCTCCGAAACGGTAAGAGATAGAGCAAATCTGAGCAAAAAACCGACACAAAATCTCTCGTGTCGGACATAATGGTCAATATCTCCGAAACGGTAAGAGATAGAGCAAATCTGTAAATGCAGTTCGAAAGAGTATAAAAATACCTAAAAAACAAAAAAAACTTTCAATGGAATCGGTTAAGAATTGTAAAAGTTAGAGCAAAAACCGACCCAAAATCTCTCGTGTCGGACAAAATGGTCAATATCTCCAAAACGGTAAGAGATAGAGCAAATCTGAGCAAAAAACCGACCCAAAATTTCTCGTGTCGGACAAAATGGTAAATATCTCCGAAACGGTAAGAGATAGAGCAAATCTGTAAATGCAGTTCGAAAGAGTATAAAAATACCTAAAAAAACAAAAAAACTTTCAATGGAATCGGTTAAGAATTGTAAAAGTTAGAGCAAAAACCGACCCAATATCTCTCGTGTCGGACAAAATGGTCAATATCTCCGAAACGGTAAGAGATCGAGCAAATCTGTAGATGCAGTTCGAAAGAGTATAAAAATACCTAAAAAGCAAAAAAACTTTCAATGGAATCGGTTAAGAATTGTAAAAGTTAGAGCAAAAACCGACCCAAAATCTCTCGTGTCGGACAAAATGGTCAATATCTCCGAAACGGTAAGAGATAGAGCAAATCTGAGCAAAAAACCGACTCAAAATCTTTCGTGTCGTACATAATGGTCAATATCTCCGAAACGGTAAGATATCGAGCAAATCTGTAAGTGCAGTTCGAAAGAGTATAAAAATACCTAAAAAACAAAAAAACTTTCAATGGAATCGGTTAAGAATTGTAAAAGTTAGAGCAAAAACCGACCCAAAATCTCTCGTGTCGGACAAAATGGTCAATATCTCCAAAACGGTAAGAGATCGAGCAAATCTGTAAATGCAGTTCGAAAGAGTATAAAAATACCTAAAAAACAAAAAAACTTTCAATGGAATCGGTTAAGAATTGTAAAAGTTAGAGCAAAAACCGACCCAATATCTCTCGTGTCGGACAAATTGGTCAATATCTCCGAAACGGTAAGAGATAGAGCAAATCTGAGCAAAAAACCGACACAAAATCTCTCGTGTCGGACATAATGGTCAATATCTCCGAAACGGTAAGAGATCGAGCAAATCTGTAAATGCAGTTCGAAAGAGTATAAAAATACCTAAAAAACAAAAAAAACTTTCAATGGAATCGGTTAAGAATTGTAAAAGTTAGAGCAAAAACCGACCCAAAATCTCTCGTGTCGGACAAAATGGTCAATATCTCCGAAACGGTAAGAGATAGAGCAAATCTGAGCAAAAAACCGACCCAAAATCTCTCGTGTCGGACAAAATGGTCAATATCTCCGAAACGGTAAGAGATAGAGCAAATCTGTAAATGCAGTTCGAAAGAGTATAAAAATACCTAAAAAACAAAAAAAACTTTCAATGGAATCGGTTAAGAATTGTAAAAGTTAGAGCAAAAACCGACCCAAAATCTCTCGTGTCGGACAAAATGGTCAATATCTCCGAAACGGTAAGAGATCGAGCAAATCTGTAGATGCAGTTCGAAAGAGTATAAAAATACCTAAAAAGCAAAAAAACTTTCAATGGAATCGGTTAAGAATTGTAAAAGTTAGAGCAAAAACCGACCCAAATTCTCTCGTGTCGGACATAATGGTCAATATCTCCGAAACGGTAAGAGATAGAGCAAATCTGAGCAAAAAACCGACCCAAAATCTCTCGTGTCGGACAAAATGGTCAATATCTCCGAAACGGTAAGAGATCGAGCAAATCTGTAAATGCAGTTCGAAAGAGTATAAAAATACCTAAAAAAACAAAAAAACTTTCAATGGAATCGGTTAAGAATTGTAAAAGTTAGAGCAAAAACCGACCCAAAATCTCTCGTGTCGGACAAAATGGTCAATATCTCCGAAACGGTAAGACATAGAGCAAATCTGTAAATGCAGTTCGAAAGAGTATAAAAATACCTAAATAACAAAAAAACTTTCAATGGAATCGGTTAAGAATTGTAAAAGTTAGCGCAAAAACCGACCCAAAATCTCTCGTGTCGGATAAAATGGTCAATATCTCCGAAACGGTAAGAGATAGAGCAAATCTGTAAATGCAGTTCGAAAGAGTATAAAAATACCTAAAAAACAAAAAAACTTTCAATGGAATCGGTTAAGAATTGTAAAAGTTAGAGCAAAAACCGACCCAAAATCTCTCGTGTCGGACAAAATGGTCAATATCTCCGAAACGGTAAGAGATAGAGCAAATCTGAGCAAAAAACCGACCCAAAATCTTTCGTGTCGGACATAATGGTCAATATCTCCGAAACGGTAAGAGATCGAGCAAATCTGTAAATGCAGTTCGAAAGAGTATAAAAATACCTAAAAAACAAAAAAACTTTCAATGGAATCGGTTAAGAATTGTAAAAGTTAGAGCAAAAACCGACCCAATATCTCTCGTGTCGGACAAAATGGTCAATATCTCCGAAACGGTAAGAGATAGAGCAAATCTGAGCAAAAAACCGACCCAAAATCTCTCGTGTCGGACAAAATGGTCAATATCTCCGAAACGGTAAGAGATAGAGCAAATCTGTAAATGCAGTTCGAAAGAGTATAAAAATACCTAAAAAGCAAAAAAAACTTTCAATGGAATCGGTTAAGAATTGTAAAAGTTAGAGCAAAAACCGACCCAAAATCTCTCGTGTCGGACAAAATGGTCAATATCTCCGAAACGGTAAGAGATAGAGCAAATCTGAGCAAAAAACCGACCCAAAATCTTTCGTGTCGTACATAATGGTCAATATCTCCGAAACGGTAAGAGATCGAGCAAATCTGTAAGTGCAGTTCGAAAGAGTATAAAAATACCTAAAAAACAAAAAAACTTTCAATGGAATCGGTTAAGAATTGTAAAAGTTAGAGCAAAAACCGACCCAAAATTTTTCGTGTCGGACAAAATGGTCAATATCTCCGAAACGGTAAGAGATAGAGCAAATCTGAGCAAAAAACCGACCCAAAATCTCTCGTGTCGGACAAAATGGTCAATATCTCCGAAACGGTAAGAGATCGAGCAAATCTGTAAATGCAGTTCGAAAGAGTATAAAAATACCTAAAAAAGCAAAAAAACTTTCAATGGAATCGGTTAAGAATTGTAAAAGTTAGAGCAAAAACCGACCCAAAATCTCTCGTGTCGGACAAAATGGTCAATATCTCCGAAACGGTAAGAGATAGAGCAAATCTGAGCAAAAAACCGACCCAAAATCTCTCGTGTCGGACAAAATGGTCAATATCTCCGAAACGGTAAGAGATCGAGCAAATCTGTAAATGCAGTTCGAAAGAGTATAAAAATACCTAAAAAGCAAAAAAACTTTCAATGGAATCGGTTAAGAATTGTAAAAGTTAGAGCAAAAACCGACCCAAAATCTCTCGTGTCGGACAAAATGGTCAATATCTCCGAAACGGTAAGAGATAGAGCAAATCTGAGCAAAAAACCGACCCAAAATCTCTCGTGTCGGACATAATGGTCAATATCTCCGAAACGGTAAGAGATCGAGCAAATCTGTAAATGCAGTTCGAAAGAGTATAAAAATACCTAAAAAAACAAAAAAACTTTCAATGGAATCGGTTAAGAATTGTAAAAGTTAGAGCAAAAACCGACCCAAAATCTCTCGTGTCGGACAAAATGGTCAATATCTCCGAAACGGTAAGAGATAGAGCAAATCTGTAAATGCAGTTCGAAAGAGTATAAAAATACCTAAATAACAAAAAAACTTTCAATGGAATCGGTTAAGAATTGTAAAAGTTAGCGCAAAAACCGACCCAAAATCTCTCGTGTCGGACAAAATGGTCAATATCTCCGAAACGGTAAGAGATAGAGCAAATCTGAGCAAAAAACCGACCCAAAATCTTTCGTGTCGTACATAATGGTCAATATCTCCGAAACGGTAAGAGATCGAGCAAATCTGTAAATGCAGTTCGAAAGAGTATAAAAATACCTAAAAAACAAAAAAAACTTTCAATGGAATCGGTTAAGAATTGTAAAAGTTAGAGCAAAAACCGACCCAAAATCTCTCGTGTCGGACAAAATGGTCAATATCTCCGAAACGGTAAGAGATAGAGCAAATCTGAGCAAAAAACCGACCCAAAATCTCTCGTGTCGGACAAAATGGTCAATATCTCCGAAACGGTAAGAGATCGAGCAAATCTGTAAATGCAGTTCGAAAGAGTATAAAAATACCTAAAAAACAAAAAAAACTTTCAATGGAATCGGTTAAGAATTGTAAAAGTTAGAGCAAAAACCGACCCAAAATCTCTCGTGTCGGACAAAATGGTCAATATCTCCGAAACGGTAAGAGATAGAGCAAATCTGAGCAAAAAACCGACTCAAAATCTTTCGTGTCGTACATAATGGTCAATATCTCCGAAACGGTAAGAGATCGAGCAAATCTGTAAATGCAGTTCGAAAGAGTATAAAAATACCTAAAAAACAAAAAAACTTTCAATGGAATCGGTTAAGAATTGTAAAAGTTAGAGCAAAAACCGACCCAAAATCTCTCGTGTCGGACAAAATGGTCAATATCTCCGAAACGGTAAGAGATAGAGCAAATCTGAGCAAAAAACCGACTCAAAATCTTTCGTGTCGTACATAATGGTCAATATCTCCGAAACGGTAAGAGATCGAGCAAATCTGTAAATGCAGTTCGAAAGAGTATAAAAATACCTAAAAAACAAAAAAACTTTCAATGGAATCGGTTAAGAATTGTAAAAGTTAGAGCAAAAACCGACCCAAAATCTCTCGTGTCGGACAAAATGGTCAATATCTCCGAAACGGTAAGAGATACAGCAAATCTGAGCAAAAAACCGACCCAAAATCTCTCGTGTCGGACAAAATGGTCAATATCTCCGAAACGGTAAGAGATCGAGCAAATCTGTAAATGCAGTTCGAAAGAGTATAAAAATACCTAAAAAACAAAAAAACTTTCAATGGAATCGGTTAAGAATTGTAAAAGTTAGAGCAAAAACCGACCAAAAACAAAATAAAAATCTCTCGTGTCGGACAAAATGGTCAATATCTCCGAAACGGTAAGAGATAGAGCAAATCTGAGCAAAAAACCGACCCAAAATCTTTCGTGTCGTACATAATGGTCAATATCTCCGAAACGGTAAGAGATCGAGCAAATCTGTAAATGCAGTTCGAAAGAGTATAAAAATACCTAAAAAACAAAAAAACTTTCAATGGAATCGGTTAAGAATTGTAAAAGTTAGAGCAAAAACCGACCCAAATATCTCTCGTGTCGGACAAAATGGTCAATATCTCCGAAACGGTAAGAGATAGAGCAAATCTGAGCAAAAAACCGACCCAAAATCTCTCGTGTCGGACAAAATGGTAAATATCTCCGAAACGGTAAGAGATCGAGCAAATCTGTAAATGCAGTTCGAAAGAGTGTAAAAATACCTAAAAAACAAAAAAACTTTCAATGGAATCGGTTAAGAATTGTAAAAGTTAGAGCAAAAACCGACCCAAAAATCTCTCGTGTCGGACAAAATGGTCAATATCTCCGAAACGGTAAGAGATAGAGCAAATCTGAGCAAAAAACCGACTCAAAATCTTTCGTGTCGTACATAATGGTCAATATCTCCGAAACGGTAAGAGATCGAGCAAATCTGTAAATGCAGTTCGAAAGAGTATAAAAATACCTAAAAAACAAAAAAACTTTCAATGGAATCGGTTAAGAATTGTAAAAGTTAGAGCAAAAACCGACCCAAAATCTCTCGTGTCGGACAAAATGGTCAATATCTCCGAAACGGTAAGAGATAGAGCAAATCTGAGCAAAAAACCGACTCAAAATCTTTCGTGTCGTACATAATGGTCAATATCTCCGAAACGGTAAGAGATCGAGCAAATCTGTAAATGCAGTTCGAAAGAGTATAAAAATACCTAAAAAACAAAAAAACTTTCAATGGAATCGGTTAAGAATTGTAAAAGTTAGAGCAAAAACCGACCCAAATATCTCTCGTGTCGGACAAAATGGTCAATATCTCCGAAACGGTAAGAGATAGAGCAAATCTGAGCAAAAAACCGACCCAAAATCTCTCGTGTCGGACAAAATGGTAAATATCTCCGAAACGGTAAGAGATCGAGCAAATCTGTAAATGCAGTTCGAAAGAGTATAAAAATACCTAAAAAACAAAAAAACTTTCAATGGAATCGGTTAAGAATTGTAAAAGTTAGCGCAAAAACCGACCCAAAATCTCTCGTGTCGGATAAAATGGTCAATATCTCCGAAACGGTAAGAGATAGAGCAAATCTGAGCAAAAAACCGACCCAAAATCTTTCGTGTCGTACATAATGGTCAATATCTCCGTAACGGTAAGAGATCGAGCAAATATGTAAATGCAGTTCGAAAGAGTATAAAAATACCTAAAAAACAAAAAAACTTTCAATGGAATCGGTTAAGAATTGTAAAAGTTAGAGCAAAAACCGACCCAATATCTCTCGTGTCGGACAAAATGGTCAATATCTCCGAAACGGTAAGAGATAGAGCAAATCTGAGCAAAAAACCGACCCAAAATCTCTCGTGTCGGACAAAATGGTCAATATCTCCGAAACGGTAAGAGATCGAGCAAATCTGTAAATGCAGTTCGAAAGAGTATAAAAATACCTAAAAAGCAAAAAAACTTTCAATGGAATCGGTTAAGAATTGTAAAAGTTAGAGCAAAAACCGACCCAAAATCTCTCGTGTCGGACAAAATGGTCAATATCTCCGAAACGGTAAGAGATAGAGCAAATCTGAGCAAAAAACCGACTCAAAATCTTTCGTGTCGTACATAATGGTCAATATCTCCGAAACGGTAAGAGATCGAGCAAATCTGTAAGTGCAGTTCGAAAGAGTATAAAAATACCTAAAAAACAAAAAAACTTTCAATGGAATCGGTTAAGAATTGTAAAAGTTAGAGCAAAAACCGACCCAAAATCTCTCGTGTCGGACAAAATGGTCAATATCTCCGAAACGGTAAGAGATAGAGCAAATCTGAGCAAAAAACCGACTCAAAATCTTTCGTGTCGTACATAATGGTCAATATCTCCGAAACGGTAAGAGATCGAGCAAATCTGTAAGTGCAGTTCGAAAGAGTATAAAAATACCTAAAAAACAAAAAAACTTTCAATGGAATCGGTTAAGAATTGTAAAAGTTAGAGCAAAAACCGACCCAAATTCTCTCGTGTCGGACAAAATGGTCAATATCTCCGAAACGGTAAGAGATACAGCAAATCTGAGCAAAAAACCGACCCAAAATCTCTCGTGTCGGACAAAATGGTAAATATCTCCGAAACGGTAAGAGATCGAGCAAATCTGTAAATGCAGTTCGAAAGAGTATAAAAATACCTAAAAAGCAAAAAAACTTTCAATGGAATCGGTTAAGAATTGTAAAAGTTAGAGCAAAAACCGACCCAAATTCTCTCGTGTCGGACATAATGGTCAATATCTCCGAAACGGTAAGAGATAGAGCAAATCTGTAAATGCAGTTCGAAAGAGTATAAAAATACCTAAATAACAAAAAAACTTTCAATGGAATCGGTTAAGAATTGTAAAAGTTAGCGCAAAAACCGACCCAAAATCTCTCGTGTCGGATAAAATGGTCAATATCTCCGAAACGGTAAGAGATAGAGCAAATCTGAGCAAAAAACCGACCCAAAATCTTTCGTGTCGTACATAATGGTCAATATCTCCGTAACGGTAAGAGATCGAGCAAATATGTAAATGCAGTTCGAAAGAGTATAAAAATACCTAAAAAACAAAAAAACTTTCAATGGAATCGGTTAAGAATTGTAAAAGTTAGAGCAAAAACCGACCCAATATCTCTCGTGTCGGACAAAATGGTCAATATCTCCGAAACGGTAAGAGATAGAGCAAATCTGAGCAAAAAACCGACCCAAAATCTCTCGTGTCGGACAAAATGGTAAATATCTCCGAAACGGTAAGAGATCGAGCAAATCTGTAAATGCAGTTCGAAAGAGTATAAAAATACCTAAAAAGCAAAAAAACTTTCAATGGAATCGGTTAAGAATTGTAAAAGTTAGAGCAAAAACCGACCCAAAATCTCTCGTGTCGGACAAAATGGTCAATATCTCCGAAACGGTAAGAGATAGAGCAAATCTGAGCAAAAAACCGACTCAAAATCTTTCGTGTCGTACATAATGGTCAATATCTCCGAAACGGTAAGAGATCGAGCAAATCTGTAAGTGCAGTTCGAAAGAGTATAAAAATACCTAAAAAACAAAAAAACTTTCAATGGAATCGGTTAAGAATTGTAAAAGTTAGAGCAAAAACCGACCCAAAATCTCTCGTGTCGGACAAAATGGTCAATATCTCCGAAACGGTAAGAGATAGAGCAAATCTGAGCAAAAAACCGACTCAAAATCTTTCGTGTCGTACATAATGGTCAATATCTCCGAAACGGTAAGAGATAGAGCAAATCTGTAAATGCAGTTCGAAAGAGTATAAAAATACCTAAAAAACAAAAAAACTTTCAATGGAATCGGTTAAGAATTGTAAAAGTTAGAGCAAAAACCGACCCAAATTCTCTCGTGTCGGACATAATGGTCAATATCTCCGAAACGGTAAGAGATAGAGCAAATCTGAGCAAAAAACCGACCCAAAATCTCTCGTGTCGGACAAAATGGTCAAGTATAAAAATACCTAAAAAACAAAAAAACTTTCAATGGAATCGGTTAAGAATTGTAAAAGTTAGAGCAAAAACCGACCCAATATCTCTCGTGTCGGACAAAATGGTCAATATCTCCGAAACGGTAAGAGATAGAGCAAATCTGAGCAAAAAACCGACCCAAAATCTCTCGTGTCGGACAAAATGGTAAATATCTCCGAAACGGTAAGAGATCGAGCAAATCTGTAAATGCAGTTCGAAAGAGTATAAAAATACCTAAAAAGCAAAAAAAACTTTCAATGGAATCGGTTAAGAATTGTTAAAGTTAGAGCAAAAACCGACCCAATATCTCTCGTGTCGGACAAAATGGTCAATATCTCCGAAACGGTAAGAGATCGAGCAAATCTGTAAATGCAGTTCGAAAGAGTATAAAAATACCTAAAAAGCAAAATAACTTTCAATGGAATCGGTTAAGAATTGTAAAATTTAGAGCAAAAACCGACCCAAAATCTCTCGTGTCGGACAAAATGGTCAATATCTCCGAAACGGTAAGAGATAGAGCAAATCTGAGCAAAAAACCGACTCAAAATCTTTCGTGTCGTACGTAATGGTCAATATCTCCGAAACGGTAAGAGATCGAGCAAATCTGTAAGTGCAGTTCGAAAGAGTATAAAAATACCTAAAAAACAAAAAAACTTTCAATGGAATCGGTTAAGAATTGTAAAAGTTAGAGCAAAAACCGACCCAAAATCTCTCGTGTCGGACATAATGGTCAATATCTCCGAAACGGTAAGAGATAGAGCAAATCTGAGCAAAAAACCGACACAAAATCTCTCGTGTCGGACATAATGGTCAATATCTCCGAAACGGTAAGAGATAGAGCAAATCTGTAAATGCAGTTCGAAAGAGTATAAAAATACCTAAAAAAACAAAAAAACTTTCAATGGAATCGGTTAAGAATTGTAAAAGTTAGAGCAAAAACCGACCCAAAATCTCTCGTGTCGGACAAAATGGTCAATATCTCCGAAACGGTAAGACATAGAGCAAATCTGTAAATGCAGTTCGAAAGAGTATAAAAATACCTAAATAACAAAAAAACTTTCAATGGAATCGGTTAAGAATTGTAAAAGTTAGCGCAAAAACCGACCCAAAATCTCTCGTGTCGGATAAAATGGTCAATATCTCCGAAACGGTAAGAGATAGAGCAAATCTGAGCAAAAAACCGACCCAAAATCTTTCGTGTCGTACATAATGGTCAATATCTCCGTAACGGTAAGAGATCGAGCAAATATGTAAATGCAGTTCGAAAGAGTATAAAAATACCTAAAAAACAAAAAAACTTTCAATGGAATCGGTTAAGAATTGTAAAAGTTAGAGCAAAAACCGACCCAATATCTCTCGTGTCGGACAAAATGGTCAATATCTCCGAAACGGTAAGAGATAGAGCAAATCTGAGCAAAAAACCGACCCAAAATCTCTCGTGTCGGACAAAATGGTAAATATCTCCGAAACGGTAAGAGATCGAGCAAATCTGTAAATGCAGTTCGAAAGAGTATAAAAATACCTAAAAAGCAAAAAAAACTTTCAATGGAATCGGTTAAGAATTGTAAAAGTTAGAGCAAAAACCGACCCAAAATCTCTCGTGTCGGACAAAATGGTCAATATCTCCGAAACGGTAAGAGATAGAGCAAATCTGAGCAAAAAACCGACCCAAAATCTCTCGTGTCGTACATAATGGTCAATATCTCCGTAACGGTAAGAGATCGAGCAAATCTGTAAATGCAGTTCGAAAGAGTATAAAAATACCTAAAAAGCAAAAAAACTTTCAATGGAATCGGTTAAGAATTGTAAAAGTTAGAGCAAAAACCGACCCAAAATCTCTCGTGTCGGACAAAATGGTCAATATCTCCGAAACGGTAAGAGATAGAGCAAATCTGAGCAAAAAACCGACTCAAAATCTTTCGTGTCGTACATAATGGTCAATATCTCCGAAACGGTAAGAGATCGAGCAAATCTGTAAGTGCAGTTCGAAAGAGTATAAAAATACCTAAAAAACAAAAAAAACTTTCAATGGAATCGGTTAAGAATTGTAAAAGTTAGAGCAAAAACCGACCCAAAATCTCTCGTGTCGGACAAAATGGTCAATATCTCCGAAACGGTAAGAGATAGAGCAAATCTGTAAATGCAGTTCGAAAGAGTATAAAAATACCTAAAAAACAAAAAAAACTTTCAATGGAATCGGTTAAGAATTGTAAAAGTTAGAGCAAAATACCGACCCAAAATCTCTCGTGTCGGACAAAATGGTCAATATCTCCGAAACGGTAAGAGATAGAGCAAATCTGAGCAAAAAACCGACTCAAAATCTCTCGTGTCGGACATAATGGTCAATATCTCCGAAACGGTAAGAGATCGAGCAAATCTGTAAATGCAGTTCGAAAGAGTATAAAAATACCTAAAAAACAAAAAAAACTTTCAATGGAATCGGTTAAGAATTGTAAAAGTTAGAGCAAAAACCGACCCAAAATCTCTCGTGTCGGACAAAATGGTTCAATATCTCCGAAACGGTAAGAGATAGAGCAAATCTGTAAATGCAGTTCGAAAGAGTATAAAAATACCTAAATAACAAAAAAACTTTCAATGGAATCGGTTAAGAATTGTAAAAGTTAGAGCAAAAACCGACCCAAAATCTCTCGTGTCGGATAAAATGGTCAATATCTCCGAAACGGTAAGAGATAGAGCAAATCTGAGCAAAAAACCGACCCAAAATCTCTCGTGTCGGACAAAATGGTCAATATCTCCGAAACGGTAAGAGATCGAGCAAATCTGTAAATGCAGTTCGAAAGAGTATAAAAATACCTAAAAAACAAAAAAAACTTTCAATGGAATCGGTTAAGAATTGTAAAAGTTAGAGCAAAAACCGACCCAAAATCTCTCGTGTCGGACAAAATGGTCAAATATCTCCGAAACGGTAAGAGATAGAGCAAATCTGAGCAAAAAACCGACTCAAAATCTTTCGTGTCGTACATAATGGTCAATATCTCCGAAACGGTAAGAGATCAGAGCAAATCTGTAAATGCAGTTCGAAAGAGTATAAAAATACCTAAAAAACAAAAAAACTTTCAATGGAATCAGTTAAGAATTGTAAAAGTTAGAGCAAAAACCGACCCAAAATCTCTCGTGTCGGACAAAATGGTCAATATCTCCGAAACGGTAAGAGATAGAGCAAATCTGTAAATGCAGTTCGAAAGAGTATAAAAATACCTAAAAAACAAAAAAACTTTCAATGGAATCGGTTAAGAATTGTAAAAGTTAGAGCAAAAACCGACCCAAAATCTCTCGTGTCGGACAAAATGGCCAATATCTCCAAAACGGTAAGAGATAGAGCAAATCTGAGCAAAAAACCGACACAAAATCTCTCGTGTCGGACATAATGGTCAATATCTCCGAAACGGTAAGAGATAGAGCAAATCTGAGCAAAAAACCGACACAAAATCTCTCGTGTCGGACATAATGGTCAATATCTCCGAAACGGTAAGAGATAGAGCAAATCTGAGCAAAAAACCGACTCAAAATCTTTCGTGTCGTACATAATGGTCAATATCTCCGAAACGGTAAGAGATCGAGCAAATCTGTAAATGCAGTTCGAAAGAGTATAAAAATACCTAAAAAACAAAAAAACTTTCAATGGAATCGGTTAAGAATTGTAAAAGTTAGAGCAAAAACCGACCCAAAATCTCTCGTGTCGGACAAAATGGTCAATATCTCCGAAACGGTAAGAGATAGAGCAAATCTGAGCAAAAAACCGACCCAAAATCTCTCGTGTCGTACATAATGGTCAATATCTCCGTAACGGTAAGAGATCGAGCAAATCTGTAAATGCAGTTCGAAAGAGTATAAAAATACCTAAAAAAACAAAAAAAACTTTCAATGGAATCGGTTAAGAATTGTAAAAGTTAGACCAAAAACCGACCCAAAATCTCTCGTGTCGGACAAAATGGTCAATATCTCCGAAACGGTAAGAGATAGAGCAAATCTGAGCAAAAAACCGACCCAAAATCTCTCGTGTCGGACAAAATGGTCAATATCTCCGAAACGGTAAGAGATAGAGCAAATCTGTAAATGCAGTTCGAAAGAGTATAAAAATACCTAAAGAACAAAAAAACTTTCAATGGAATCGGTTATGAATTGTAAAAGTTAGAGCAAAAACCGACCCAAAATCTCTCGTGTCGGACAAAATGGTCAATATCTCCGAAAATGTAAGAGATAGACCAAATCTGAGCAAAAAACCGACCCAAAATCTCTCGTGTCGGACATAATATTCAATATCTCCGAAACGGTAAGAGATAGAGCAAATCTGTAAATGCATTTCGAAAGAGTATAAAAATACCTAAAAAACAAGAAAACTTTCAATGGAATCGGTTAAGAATTGTAAAAGTTAGAGCAAAAACCGACCCAAAATCTCTCGTGTCGGACAAAATGGTCAATATCTCCGAAACGGTAAGAGATAGAGCAAATCTGAGCAAAAAACCGACCCAAAATCTCTCGTGTCGGACATAATGGTAAATATCTCCGAAACGGTAAGAGATCGAGCAAATCTGTAAATGCAGTTCGAAAGAGTATAAAAATACCTAAAAAACAAAAAAACTTTCAATGGAATCGGTTAAGAATTGTAAAAGTTAGAGCAAAAACCGACCCAAAATCTCTCGTGTCGGACAAAATGGTCAATATCTCCGAAACGGTAAGAGATAGAGCAAATCTGAGCAAAAAACCGACTCAAAATCTTTCGTGTCGTACATAATGGTCAATATCTCCGAAACGGTAAGAGATCGAGCAAATCTGTAAATGCAGTTCGAAAGAGTATAAAAATACCTAAAAAACAAAAAAAACTTTCAATGGAATCGGTTAAGAATTGTAAAAGTTAGAGCAAAAACCGACCCAAAATCTCTCGTGTCGGACAAAATGGTCAATATCTCCGAAACGGTAAGAGATAGAGCAAATCTGAGCAAAAAACCGACACAAAATCTCTCGTGTCGGACATAATGGTCAATATCTCCGAAACGGTAAGAGATAGAGCAAATCTGAGCAAAAAACCGACCCAAAATCTCTCGTGTCGGACAAAATGGTCAATATCTCCGAAACGGTAAGAGATCGAGCAAATCTGTAAATGCAGTTCGAAAGAGTATAAAAATACCTAAAAAACAAAAAAACTTTCAATGGAATCGGTTAAGAATTGTAAAAGTTAGAGCAAAAACCGACCCAAAATCTCTCGTGTCGGACAAAATGGTCAATATCTCCGAAACGGTAAGAGATAGAGCAAATCTGAGCAAAAAACCGACTCAAAATCTCTCGTGTCGGACATAATGGTCAATATCTCCGAAACGGTAAGAGATAGAGCAAATCTGTAAATGCAGTTCGAAAGAGTATAAAAATACCTAAAAAACAAAAAAACTTTCAATGGAATCGGTTAAGAATTGTAAAAGTTAGAGCAAAAACCGACCCAAAATCTCTCGTGTCGGACAAAATGGTCAATATCTCCGAAACGGTAAGAGATAGAGCAAATCTGTAAATGCAGTTCGAAAGAGTATAAAAATACCTAAATAACAAAAAAACTTTCAATGGAATCGGTTAAGAATTGTAAAAGTTAGAGCAAAAACCGACCCAAAATCTCTCGTGTCGGACAAAATGGTCAATATCTCCGAAACGGTAAGAGATAGAGCAAATCTGAGCAAAAAACCGACTCAAAATCTTTCGTGTCGTACATAATGGTCAATATCTCCGAAACGGTAAGAGATCGAGCAAATCTGTAAATGCAGTTCGAAAGAGTATAAAAATACCTAAAAAACAAAAAAAACTTTCAATGGAATCGGTTAAGAATTGTAAAAGTTAGAGCAAAAACCGACCCAAAATCTCTCGTGTCGGACAAAATGGTCAAATATCTCCGAAACGGTAAGAGATAGAGCAAATCTGAGCAAAAAACCGACTCAAAATCTTTCGTGTCGTACATAATGGTCAATATCTCCGAAACGGTAAGAGATCGAGCAAATCTGTAAATGCAGTTCGAAAGAGTATAAAAATACCTAAAAAACAAAAAAACTTTCAATGGAATCGGTTAAGAATTGTAAAAGTTAGAGCAAAAACCGACCCAAAATCTCTCGTGTCGGACAAAATGGTCAATATCTCCGAAACGGTAAGAGATAGAGCAAATCTGTAAATGCAGTTCGAAAGAGTATAAAAATACCTAAAAAACAAAAAAACTTTCAATGGAATCGGTTAAGAATTGTAAAAGTTAGAGCAAAAACCGACCCAAAATCTCTCGTGTCGGACAAAATGGTCAATATCTCCGAAACGGTAAGAGATAGAGCAAATCTGAGCAAAAAACCGACTCAAAATCTTTCGTGTCGTACATAATGGTCAATATCTCCGAAACGGTAAGAGATCGAGCAAATCTGTAAATGCAGTTCGAAAGAGTATAAAAATACCTAAAAAACAAAAAAACTTTCAATGGAATCGGTTAAGAATTGTAAAAGTTAGAGCAAAAACCGACCCAAAATCTCTCGTGTCGGACAAAATGGTCAAATATCTCCGAAACGGTAAGAGATAGAGCAAATCTGAGCAAAAAACCGACTCAAAATCTTTCGTGTCGTACATAATGGTCAATATCTCCGAAACGGTAAGAGATCGAGCAAATCTGTAAATGCAGTTCGAAAGAGTATAAAAATACCTAAAAAACAAAAAAACTTTCAATGGAATCAGTTAAGAATTGTAAAAGTTAGAGCAAAAACCGACCCAAAATCTCTCGTGTCGGACAAAATGGTCAATATCTCCGAAACGGTAAGAGATAGAGCAAATCTGTAAATGCAGTTCGAAAGAGTATAAAAATACCTAAAAAACAAAAAAACTTTCAATGGAATCGGTTAAGAATTGTAAAAGTTAGAGCAAAAACCGACCCAAAATCTCTCGTGTCGGATAAAATGGCCAATATCTCCAAAACGGTAAGAGATAGAGCAAATCTGAGCAAAAAACCGACACAAAATCTCTCGTGTCGGACATAATGGTCAATATCTCCGAAACGGTAAGAGATAGAGCAAATCTGAGCAAAAAACCGACTCAAAATCTTTCGTGTCGTACATAATGGTCAATATCTCCGAAACGGTAAGAGATAGAGCAAATCTGTAAATGCAGTTCGAAAGAGTATAAAAATACCTAAAAAACAAAAAAACTTTCAATGGAATCGGTTAAGAATTGTAAAAGTTAGAGCAAAAACCGACCCAAAATCTCTCGTGTCGGACAAAATGGTCAATATCTCCGAAACGGTAAGAGATAGAGCAAATCTGAGCAAAAAACCGACCCAAAATCTCTCGTGTCGTACATAATGGTCAATATCTCCGAAACGGTAAGAGATCGAGCAAATCTGTAAATGCAGTTCGAAAGAGTATAAAAATACCTAAAAAACAAAAAAAACTTTCAATGGAATCGGTTAAGAATTGTAAAAGTTAGAGCAAAAACCGACCCAAAATCTCTCGTGTCGGACAAAATGGTCAATATCTCCGAAACGGTAAGAGATAGAGCAAATCTGAGCAAAAAACCGACCCAAAATCTCTCGTGTCGGACAAAATGGTCAATATCTCCGAAACGGTAAGAGATAGAGCAAATCTGTAAATGCAGTTCGAAAGAGTATAAAAATACCTAAAAAACAAAAAAACTTTCAATGGAATCGGTTAAGAATTGTAAAAGTTAGAGCAAAAACCGACCCAAAATCTCTCGTGTCGGACAAAATGGTCAATATCTCCGAAAATGTAAGAGATAGACCAAATCTGAGCAAAAAACCGACCCAAAATCTCTCGTGTCGGACAAAATGGTCAATATCTCCGAAACGGTAAGAGATCGAGCAAATCTGTAAATGCAGTTCGAAAGAGTATAAAAATACCTAAAAAACAAAAAAACTTTCAATGGAATCGGTTAAGAATTGTAAAAGTTAGAGCAAAAACCGACCCAAAATCTCTCGTGTCGGACAAAATGGTCAATATCTCCGAAACGGTAAGAGATAGAGCAAATCTGAGCAAAAAACCGACCCAAAATCTCTCGTGTCGGACAAAATGGTAAATATCTCCGAAACGGTAAGAGATCGAGCAAATCTGTAAATGCAGTTCGAAAGAGTATAAAAATACCTAAAAAACAAAAAAACTTTCAATGGAATCGGTTAAGAATTGTAAAAGTTAGAGCAAAAACCGACCCAAAATCTCTCGTGTCGGACAAAATGGTCAATATCTCCGAAACGGTAAGAGATAGAGCAAATCTGAGCAAAAAACCGACTCAAAATCTCTCGTGTCGGACAAAATAGTCAATATCTCCGAAACGGTAAGAGATAGAGCAAATCTGTAAATGCAGTTCGAAAGAGTATAAAAATACCTAAAAAACAAAAAAACTTTCAATGGAATCGGTTAAGAATTGTAAAAGTTAGAGCAAAAACCGACCCAAAATCTCTCGTGTCGGACAAAATGGTCAATATCTCCGAAACGGTAAGAGATAGAGCAAATCTGTAAATGCAGTTCGAAAGAGTATAAAAATACCTAAATAACAAAAAAACTTTCAATGGAATCGGTTAAGAATTGTAAAAGTTAGAGCAAAAACCGACCCAAAATCTCTCGTGTCGGATAAAATGGTCAATATCTCCGAAACGGTAAGAGATAGAGCAAATCTGAGCAAAAAACCGACTCAAAATCTTTCGTGTCGTACATAATGGTCAATATCTCCGAAACGGTAAGAGATCGAGCAAATCTGTAAATGCAGTTCGAAAGAGTATAAAAATACCTAAAAAACAAAAAAACTTTCAATGGAATCGGTTAAGAATTGTAAAAGTTAGAGCAAAAACCGACCCAAAATCTCTCGTGTCGGATAAAATGGCAAATATCTCCGAAACGGTAAGAGATAGAGCAAATCTGAGCAAAAAACCGACTCAAAATCTTTCGTGTCGTACATAATGGTCAATATCTCCGAAACGGTAAGAGATCGAGCAAATCTGTAAATGCAGTTCGAAAGAGTATAAAAATACCTAAAAAACAAAAAAACTTTCAATGGAATCAGTTAAGAATTGTAAAAGTTAGAGCAAAAACCGACCCAAAATCTCTCGTGTCGGACAAAATGGTCAATATCTCCGAAACGGTAAGAGATAGAGCAAATCTGTAAATGCAGTTCGAAAGAGTATAAAAATACCTAAAAAACAAAAAAACTTTCAATGGAATCGGTTAAGAATTGTAAAAGTTAGAGCAAAAACCGACCCAAAATCTCTCGTGTCGGATAAAATGGCCAATATCTCCAAAACGGTAAGAGATAGAGCAAATCTGAGCAAAAAACCGACACAAAATCTCTCGTGTCGGACATAATGGTCAATATCTCCGAAACGGTAAGAGATAGAGCAAATCTGAGCAAAAAACCGACACAAAATCTCTCGTGTCGGACATAATGGTCAATATCTCCGAAACGGTAAGAGATAGAGCAAATCTGAGCAAAAAACCGACTCAAAATCTTTCGTGTCGTACATAATGGTCAATATCTCCGAAACGGTAAGAGATCGAGCAAATCTGTAAATGCAGTTCGAAAGAGTATAAAAATACCTAAAAAACAAAAAAAACTTTCAATGGAATCGGTTAAGAATTGTAAAAGTTAGAGCAAAAACCGACCCAAAATCTCTCGTGTCGGACAAAATGGTCAATATCTCCGAAACGGTAAGAGATAGAGCAAATCTGAGCAAAAAACCGACCCAAAATCTCTCGTGTCGTACATAATGGTCAATATCTCCGTAACGGTAAGAGATCGAGCAAATCTGTAAATGCAGTTCGAAAGAGTATAAAAATACCTAAAAAAACAAAAAAACTTTCAATGGAATCGGTTAAGAATTGTAAAAGTTAGAGCAAAAACTGACCCAAAATCTCTCGTGTCGGACAAAATGGTCAATATCTCCGAAACGGTAAGAGATAGAGCAAATCTGAGCAAACAACCGACCCAAAATCTCTCGTGTCGGACAAAATGGTCAATATCTCAGAAACGGTAAGAGATAGAGCAAATCTGTAAATGCAGTTCGAAAGAGTATAAAAATACCTAAAAAACAAAAAAACTTTCAATGGAATCGGTTAAGAATTGTAAAAGTTAGAGCAAAAACCGACCCAAAATCTCTCGTGTCGGACAAAATGGTCAATATCTCCGAAAATGTAAGAGATAGACCAAATCTGAGCAAAAAACCGACCCAAAATCTCTCGTGTCGGACATAATGGTCAATATCTCCGAAACGGTAAGAGATAGAGCAAATCTGTAAATGCATTTCGAAAGAGTATAAAAATACCTAAAAAACAAAAAAACTTTCAATGGAATCGGTTAAGAATTGTAAAAGTTAGAGCAAAAACCGACCCAAAATCTCTCGTGTCGGACATAATGGTCAATATCTCCGAAACGGTAAGAGATAGAGCAAATCTGAGCAAAAAACCGACCCAAAATCTCTCGTGTCGGACAAAATGGTCAATATCTCCGAAACGGTAAGAGATCGAGCAAATCTGTAAATGCAGTTCGAAAGAGTATAAAAATACCTAAAAAGCAAAAAAACTTTCAATGGAATCGGTTAAGAATTGTAAAAGTTAGAGCAAAAACCGACCAAACAAAATCTCTCGTGTCGGACAAAATGGTCAATATCTCCGAAACGGTAAGAGATAGAGCAAATCTGAGCAAAAAACCGACTCAAAATCTTTCGTGTCGTACATAATGGTCAATATCTCCGAAACGGTAAGAGATCGAGCAAATCTGTAAATGCAGTTCGAAAGAGTATAAAAATACCTAAAAAACAAAAAAACTTTCAATGGAATCGGTTAAGAATTGTAAAAGTTAGAGCAAAAACCGACCCAAAATCTCTCGTGTCGGACAAAATGGTCAATATCTCCGAAACGGTAAGAGATAGAGCAAATCTGAGCAAAAAACCGACACAAAATCTCTCGTGTCGGACATAATGGTCAATATCTCCGAAACGGTAAGAGATAGAGCAAATCTGAGCAAAAAACCGACCCAAAATCTCTCGTGTCGGACAAAATGGTCAATATCTCCGAAACGGTAAGAGATAGAGCAAATCTGTAAATGCAGTTCGAAAGAGTATAAAAATACCTAAAAAACAAAAAAACTTTCAATGGAATCGGTTAAGAATTGTAAAAGTTAGAGCAAAAACCGACCCAAAATCTCTCGTGTCGGATAAAATGGCCAATATCTCCAAAACGGTAAGAGATAGAGCAAATCTGAGCAAAAAACCGACACAAAATCTCTCGTGTCGGACATAATGGTCAATATCTCCGAAACGGTAAGAGATAGAGCAAATCTGAGCAAAAAACCGACACAAAATCTCTCGTGTCGGACATAATGGTCAATATCTCCGAAACGGTAAGAGATAGAGCAAATCTGTAAATGCAGTTCGAAAGAGTATAAAAATACCTAAAAAACAAAAAAACTTTCAATCGGTTAAGAATTGTAAAAGTTAGAGCAAAAACCGACCCAAAATCTCTCGTGTCGGACATAATGGTCAATATCTCCGAAACGGTAAGAGATAGAGCAAATCTGAGCAAAAAACCGACCCAAAATCTCTCGTGTCGGACAAAATGGTCAATATCTCCGAAACGGTAAGAGATAGAGCAAATCTGTAAATGCAGTTCGAAAGAGTATAAAAATACCTAAAAAACAAAAAAAACTTTCAATGGAATCAGTTAAGAATTGTAAAAGTTAGAGCAAAAACCGACCCAAAATCTCTCGTGTCGGACAAAATGGTCAATATCTCCGAAACGGTAAGAGATAGAGCAAATCTGTAAATGCAGTTCGAAAGAGTATAAAAATACCTAAATAACAAAAAAACTTTCAATGGAATCGGTTAAGAATTGTAAAAGTTAGAGCAAAAACCGACCCAAAATCTCTCGTGTCGGACAAAATGGTCAATATCTCCGAAACGGTAAGAGATAGAGCAAATCTGTAAATGCAGTTCGAAAGAGTATAAAAATACCTAAAAAAACAAAAAAACTTTCAATGGAATCGGTTAAGAATTGTAAAAGTTAGAGCAAAAACCGACCCAAAATCTCTCGTGTCGGACAAAATGGTCAATATCTCCGAAACTGTAAGAGATAGACCAAATCTGAGCAAAAAACCGACCCAAAATCTCTCGTGTCGGACATAATGGTCAATATCTCCGAAACGGTAAGAGATAGAGCAAATCTGTAAATGCAGTTCGAAAGAGTATAAAAATACCTAAAAAACAAAAAAACTTTCAATGGAATCGGTTAAGAATTGTAAAAGTTAGAGCAAAAACCGACCAACAAAATCTCTCGTGTCGGACAAAATGGTCAATATCTCCGAAACGGTAAGAGATAGAGCAAATCTGAGCAAAAAACCGACCCAAAATCTCTCGTGTCGGACAAAATGGTCAATATCTCCGAAACGGTAAGAGATCGAGCAAATCTGTAAATGCAGTTCGAAAGAGTATAAAAATACCTAAAAAACAAAAAAACTTTCAATGGAATCGGTTAAGAATTGTAAAAGTTAGAGCAAAAACCGACCCAAAATCTCTCGTGTCGGACAAAATGGTCAATATCTCCGAAACGGTAAGAGATAGAGCAAATCTGAGCAAAAAACCGACTCAAAATCTTTCGTGTCGTACATAATGGTCAATATCTCCGAAACGGTAAGAGATCGAGCAAATCTGTAAATGCAGTTCGAAAGAGTATAAAAATACCTAAAAAACAAAAAAACTTTCAATGGAATCGGTTAAGAATTGTAAAAGTTAGAGCAAAAACCGACCCAAAATCTCTCGTGTCGGACAAAATGGTCAATATCTCCGAAACGGTAAGAGATAGAGCAAATCTGAGCAAAAAACCGACACAAAATCTCTCGTGTCGGACATAATGGTCAATATCTCCGAAACGGTAAGAGATAGAGCAAATCTGAGCAAAAAACCGACCCAAAATCTCTCGTGTCGGACAAAATGGTCAATATCTCCGAAACGGTAAGAGATAGAGCAAATCTGTAAATGCAGTTCGAAAGAGTATAAAAATACCTAAAAAACAAAAAAAACTTTCAATGGAATCGGTTAAGAATTGTAAAAGTTAGAGCAAAAACCGACCCAAAATCTCTCGTGTCGGATAAAATGGCCAATATCTCCAAAACGGTAAGAGATAGAGCAAATCTGAGCAAAAAACCGACACAAAATCTCTCGTGTCGGACATAATGGTCAATATCTCCGAAACGGTAAGAGATAGAGCAAATCTGAGCAAAAAACCGACACAAAATCTCTCGTGTCGGACATAATGGTCAATATCTCCGAAACGGTAAGAGATAGAGCAAATCTGTAAATGCAGTTCGAAAGAGTATAAAAATACCTAAAAAACAAAAAAACTTTCAATGGAATCGGTTAAGAATTGTAAAAGTTAGAGCAAAAACCGACCCAAAATCTCTCGTGTCGGACATAATGGTCAATATCTCCAAAACGGTAAGAGATAGAGCAAATCTGTAAATGCAGTTCGAAAGAGTATAAAAATACCTAAAAAGCAAAAAAAAACTTTCAATGGAATCGGTTAAGAATTGTAAAAGTTAGAGCAAAAACCGACCCAAATTCTCTCGTGTCGGACATAATGGTCAATATCTCCGAAACGCTAAGAGATAGAGCAAATCTGAGCAAAAAACCGACCCAAAATCTCTCGTGTCGGACAAAATGGTCAATATCTCCGAAACGGTAAGAGATCGAGCAAATCTGTAAATGCAGTTCGAAAAAGTATAAAAATACCTAAAAAACAAAAAAACTTTCAATGGAATCGGTTAAGAATTGTAAAAGTTAGAGCAAAAACCGACCAAAAAAAACAAAATCTCTCGTGTCGGATAAAATGGTCAATATCTCCGAAACGGTAAGAGATAGAGCAAATCTGAGCAAAAAACCGACTCAAAATCTTTCGTGTCGGACATAATGGTCAATATCTCCGAAACGGTAAGAGATCGAGCAAATCTGTAAATGCAGTTCGAAAGAGTATAAAAATACCTAAAAAACAAAAAAACTTTCAATGGAATCGGTTAAGAATTGTAAAAGTTAGAGCAAAAACCGACCAAAACAAAATCTCTCGTGTCGGACAAAATGGCCAATATCTCCGAAACGGTAAGAGATAGAGCAAATCTGAGCAAAAAACCGACCCAAAATCTTTCGTGTCGGACATAATGGTCAATATCTCCGAAACGGTAAGAGATCGAGCAAATCTGTAAATGCAGTTCGAAAGAGTATAAAAATACCTAAAAAACAAAAAAACTTTCAATGGAATCAGTTAAGAATTGTAAAAGTTAGAGCAAAAACCGACCCAAAATCTCTCGTGTCGGACAAAATGGTCAATATCTCCGAAACGGTAAGAGATAGAGCAAATCTGTAAATGCAGTTCGAAAGAGTATAAAAATACCTAAAAAACAAAAAAACTTTCAATGGAATCGGTTAAGAATTGTAAAAGTTAGAGCAAAAACCGACCAACAAAATCTCTCGTGTCGGACAAAATGGTCAATATCTCCGAAACGGTAAGAGATAGAGCAAATCTGAGCAAAAAACCGACCCAAAATCTCTCGTGTCGGACAAAATGGTCAATATCTCCGAAACGGTAAGAGATAGAGCAAATCTGTAAATGCAGTTCGAAAGAGTATAAAAATACCTAAAAAGCAAAAAAAAACTTTCAATGGAATCGGTTAAGAATTGTAAAAGTTAGAGCAAAAACCGACCAAACAAAATCTCTCGTGTCGGACAAAATGGTCAATATCTCCGAAACGGTAAGAGATAGAGCAAATCTGAGCAAAAAACCGACTCAAAATCTTTCGTGTCGTACATAATGGTCAATATCTCCGAAACGGTAAGAGATCGAGCAAATCTGTAAATGCAGTTCGAAAGAGTATAAAAATACCTAAAAAACAAAAAAACTTTCAATGGAATCAGTTAAGAATTGTAAAAGTTAGAGCAAAAACCGACCCAAAATCTCTCGTGTCGGACAAAATGGTCAATATCTCCGAAACGGTAAGAGATAGAGCAAATCTGTAAATGCAGTTCGAAAGAGTATAAAAATACCTAAAAAACAAAAAAACTTTCAATGGAATCGGTTAAGAATTGTAAAAGTTAGAGCAAAAACCGACCCAAAATCTCTCGTGTCGGATAAAATGGTCAATATCTCCGAAACGGTAAGAGATAGAGCAAATCTGAGCAAAAAACCGACTCAAAATCTTTCGTGTCGTACATAATGGTCAATATCTCCGAAACGGTAAGAGATCGAGCAAATCTGTAAATGCAGTTCGAAAGAGTATAAAAATACCTAAAAAACAAAAAAACTTTCAATGGAATCGGTTAAGAATTGTAAAAGTTAGAGCAAAAACCGACCAACAAAATCTCTCGTGTCGGACAAAATGGTCAATATCTCCGAAACGGTAAGAGATAGAGCAAATCTGAGCAAAAAACCGACTCAAAATCTTTCGTGTCGTACATAATGGTCAATATCTCCGAAACGGTAAGAGATCGAGCAAATCTGTAAGTGCAGTTCGAAAGAGTATAAAAATACCTAAAAAACAAAAAAACTTTCAATGGAATCGGTTAAGAATTGTAAAAGTTAGAGCAAAAACCGACCCAAAATCTCTCGTGTCGGACAAAATGGTCAATATCTCCAAAACGGTAAGAGATAGAGCAAATCTGAGCAAAAAACCGACCCAAAATCTCTCGTGTCGGACAAAATGGTAAATATCTCCGAAACGGTAAGAGATCGAGCAAATCTGTAAATGCAGTTCGAAAGAGTATAAAAATACCTAAAAAACAAAAAAAACTTTCAATGGAATCGGTTAAGAATTGTAAAAGTTAGAGCAAAAACCGACCCAATATCTCTCGTGTCGGACAAAATGGTCAATATCTCCGAAACGGTAAGAGATCGAGCAAATCTGTAAATGCAGTTCGAAAGAGTATAAAAATACCTAAAAAGCAAGAAAACTTTCAATGGAATCGGTTAAGAATTGTAAAAGTTAGAGCAAAAACCGACCCAAAATCTCTCGTGTCGGACAAAATGGTCAATATCTCCGAAACGGTAAGAGATAGAGCAAATCTGAGCAAAAAACCGACTCAAAATCTTTCGTGTCGTACATAATGGTCAATATCTCCGAAACGGTAAGAGATCGAGCAAATCTGTAAGTGCAGTTCGAAAGAGTATAAAAATACCTAAAAAACAAAAAAAACTTTCAATGGAATCGGTTAAGAATTGTAAAAGTTAGAGCAAAAACCGACCCAAAATCTCTCGTGTCGGACAAAATGGTCAATATCTCCAAAACGGTAAGAGATCGAGCAAATCTGTAAATGCAGTTCGAAAGAGTATAAAAATACCTAAAAAGCAAAAAAAACTTTCAATGGAATCGGTTAAGAATTGTAAAAGTTAGAGCAAAAACCGACCCAAAATCTCTCGTGTCGGACAAAATGGTCAATATCTCCGAAACGGTAAGAGATAGAGCAAATCTGAGCAAAAAACCGACACAAAATCTCTCGTGTCGGACATAATGGTCAATATCTCCGAAACGGTAAGAGATAGAGCAAATCTGAGCAAAAAACCGACCCAAAATCTCTCGTGTCGGACATAATGGTCAATATCTCCGAAACGGTAAGAGATCGAGCAAATCTGTAAATGCAGTTCGAAAGAGTATAAAAATACCTAAAAAACAAAAAAAACTTTCAATGGAATCGGTTAAGAATTGTAAAAGTTAGAGCAAAAACCGACCAAAAACAAAATCTCTCGTGTCGGACAAAATGGTCAATATCTCCGAAACGGTAAGAGATAGAGCAAATCTGAGCAAAAAACCGACTCAAAATCTTTCGTGTCGTACATAATGGTCAATATCTCCGAAACGGTAAGAGATCGAGCAAATCTGTAAATGCAGTTCGAAAGAGTATAAAAATACCTAAAAAACAAAAAAACTTTCAATGGAATCGGTTAAGAATTGTAAAAGTTAGAGCAAAAACCGACCCAAAATCTCTCGTGTCGGACAAAATGGTCAATATCTCCGAAACGGTAAGAGATAGAGCAAATCTGAGCAAAAAACCGACTCAAAATCTTTCGTGTCGTACATAATGGTCAATATCTCCGTAACGGTAAGAGATCGAGCAAATCTGTAAGTGCAGTTCGAAAGAGTATAAAAATACCTAAAAAACAAAAAAACTTTCAATGGAATCGGTTAAGAATTGTAAAAGTTAGAGCAAAAACCGACCAAACAAAATCTCTCGTGTCGGACAAAATGGTCAATATCTCCGAAACGGTAAGAGATAGAGCAAATCTGAGCAAAAAACCGACCCAAAATCTCTCGTGTCGGACAAAATGGTCAATATCTCCGAAACGGTAAGAGATCGAGCAAATCTGTAAATGCAGTTCGAAAGAGTATAAAAATACCTAAAAAACAAAAAAACTTTCAATGGAATCGGTTAAGAATTGTAAAAGTTAGAGCAAAAACCGACCCAATATCTCTCGTGTCGGACAAAATGGTCAATATCTCCGAAACGGTAAGAGATCGAGCAAATCTGTAAATGCAGTTCGAAAGAGTATAAAAATACCTAAAAAGCAAGAAAATTTTCAATGGAATCGGTTAAGAATTGTAAAAGTTAGAGCAAAAACCGACCCAAAATCTCTCGTGTCGGACAAAATGGTCAATATCTCCGAAACGGTAAGAGATAGAGCAAATCTGAGCAAAAAACCGACCCAAAATCTTTCGTGTCGTACATAATGGTCAATATCTCCGAAACGGTAAGAGATCGAGCAAATCTGTAAATGCAGTTCGAAAGAGTATAAAAATACCTAAAAAACAAAAAAACTTTCAATGGAATCGGTTAAGAATTGTAAAAGTTAGAGCAAAAACCGACCAAAAACAAAATCTCTCGTGTCGGACAAAATGGTCAATATCTCCGAAACGGTAAGAGATAGAGCAAATCTGAGCAAAAAACCGACACAAAATCTCTCGTGTCGGACATAATGGTCAATATCTCCGAAACGGTAAGAGATCGAGCAAATCTGTAAATGCAGTTCGAAAGAGTATAAAAATACCTAAAAAACAAAAAAAACTTTCAATGGAATCGGTTAAGAATTGTAAAAGTTAGAGCAAAAACCGACCAAAAAACAATATCTCTCGTGTCGGACAAATTGGTCAATATCTCCGAAACGGTAAGAGATAGAGCAAATCTGAGCAAAAAACCGACCCAAAATCTCTCGTGTCGGACAAAATGGTAAATATCTCCGAAACGGTAAGAGATCGAGCAAATCTGTAAATGCAGTTCGAAAAAAAAAAAAAAACCTAAAAAACAAAAAAACTTTCAATGGAATCGGTTAAGAATTGTAAAAGTTAGAGCAAAAACCGACCAAAAACAAATTCTCTCGTGTCGGACATAATGGTCAATATCTCCGAAACGGTAAGAGATAGAGCAAATCTGAGCAAAAAACCGACCCAAAATCTCTCGTGTCGGACAAAATGGTCAATATCTCCGAAACGGTAAGAGATAGAGCAAATCTGTAAATGCAGTTCGAAAGAGTATAAAAATACCTAAAAAACAAAAAACGTAAGAGATAGAGCAAATCTGTAAATGCAGTTCGAAAGAGTATAAAAATACCTAAAAAACAAAAAACTTTCAATGGAATCGGTTAAGAATTGTAAAAGTTAGAGCAAAAACCGACCCGAAATCTCTCGTGTCGGACAAAATGGTCAAGAGATAGAGCAAATCTGTAAATGCAGTTCGAAAGAGTATAAAAATACCTAAAAAACAAAAAACGTAAGAGATAGAGCAAATCTGTAAATGCAGTTCGAAAGAGTATAAAAATACCTAAAAAACAAAAAAACTTTCAATCGAATCGGTTAAGAATTGTAAAAGTTAGAGCAAAAACCGACCCAAAATCTCTCGTGTCGGACATAATGGTCAAAATCTCCAAAACGGTTAGAGATAGAGCAAATCTTTAAATGCAGTTCGAAAAAAAAAAAAACCTAAAAAACAAAAAAACTTTCAATGGAATCGGTTAAGAATTGTAAAAGTTAGAGCAAAAACCGACCCAAATTCTCTCGTGTCGGACATAATGGTCAATATCTCCGAAACGGTAAGAGATAGAGCAAATCTGAACAAAAAACCGACCCAAAATCTTTCGTGTCGTACATAATGGTCAATATCTCCGAAACGGTAAGAGATCGAGCAAATCTGTAAATGCAGTTCGAAAGAGTATAAAAATACCTAAAAAACAAAAAAACTTTCAATGGAATCGGTTAAGAATTGTAAAAGTTAGAGCAAAAACCGACCCAAAATCTCTCGTGTCGGATAAAATGGTCAATATCTCCGAAACGGTAAGAGATAGAGCAAATCTGAGCAAAAAACCGACTCAAAATCTCTCGTGTCGGACAAAATGGTCAATATCTCCGAAACGGTAAGAGATAGAGCAAATCTGTAAATGCAGTTCGAAAGAGTATAAAAATACCTAAAAAACAAAAAAAACTTTCAATGGAATCGGTTAAGAATTGTAAAAGTTAGAGCAAAAACCGACCAAAACAAAATCTCTTGTGTCGGACAAAATGGTCAATATCTCCGAAACGGTAAGAGATAGAGCAAATCTGAGCAAAAAACCGACCCAAAATCTCTCGTGTCGGACAAAATGGTCAATATCTCCGAAACGGTAAGAGATCGAGCAAATCTGTAAATGCAGTTCGAAAGAGTATAAAAATACCTAAAAAACAAAAAAACTTTCAATGGAATCGGTTAAGAATTGTAAAAGTTAGAGCAAAAACCGACCAAAAAACAAAATCTCTCGTGTCGGACAAAATGGTCAATATCTCCGAAACGGTAAGAGATAGAGCAAATCTGAGCAAAAAACCGACTCAAAATCTTTCGTGTCGTACATAATGGTCAATATCTCCGAAACGGTAAGATATCGAGCAAATCTGTAAGTGCAGTTCGAAAGAGTATAAAAATACCTAAAAAACAAAAAAACTTTCAATGGAATCGGTTAAGAATTGTAAAAGTTAGAGCAAAAACCGACCAAAACAAAATCTCTCGTGTCGGACAAAATGGTCAATATCTCCGAAACGGTAAGAGATAGAGCAAATCTGAGCAAAAAACCGACCCAAAATCTCTCGTGTCGGACAAAATGGTAAATATCTCCGAAACGGTAAGAGATCGAGCAAATCTGTAAATGCAGTTCGAAAGAGTATAAAAATACCTAAAAAGCAAAAAAAACTTTCAATGGAATCGGTTAAGAATTGTAAAAGTTAGAGCAAAAACCGACCAAAACAATATCTCTCGTGTCGGACAAAATGGTCAATATCTCCGAAACGGTAAGAGATCGAGCAAATCTGTAAATGCAGTTCGAAAGAGTATAAAAATACCTAAAAAGCAAGAAAACTTTCAATGGAATCGGTTAAGAATTGTAAAAGTTAGAGCAAAAACCGACCCAAAATCTCTCGTGTCGGACAAAATGGTCAATATCTCCGAAACGGTAAGAGATAGAGCAAATCTGAGCAAAAAACCGACTCAAAATCTTTCGTGTCGTACATAATGGTCAATATCTCCGAAACGGTAAGATATCGAGCAAATCTGTAAGTGCAGTTCGAAAGAGTATAAAAATACCTAAAAAACAAAAAAACTTTCAATGGAATCGGTTAAGAATTGTAAAAGTTAGAGCAAAAACCGACCCAAAATCTCTCGTGTCGGACAAAATGGTCAATATCTCCAAAACGGTAAGAGATCGAGCAAATCTGTAAATGCAGTTCGAAAGAGTATAAAAATACCTAAAAAGCAAAAAAACTTTCAATGGAATCGGTTAAGAATTGTAAAAGTTAGAGCAAAAACCGACCCAAAATCTCTCGTGTCGGACAAAATGGTCAATATCTCCGAAACGGTAAGAGATAGAGCAAATCTGAGCAAAAAACCGACACAAAATCTCTCGTGTCGGACATAATGGTCAATATCTCCGAAACGGTAAGAGATAGAGCAAATCTGAGCAAAAAACCGACACAAAATCTCTCGTGTCGGACATAATGGTCAATATCTCCGAAACGGTAAGAGATAGAGCAAATCTGTAAATGCAGTTCGAAAGAGTATAAAAATACCTAAAAAACAAAAAAACTTTCAATGGAATCGGTTAAGAATTGTAAAAGTTAGAGCAAAAACCGACCAAAAACAATATCTCTCGTGTCGGACAAAATGGTCAATATCTCCGAAACGGTAAGAGATAGAGCAAATCTGAGCAAAAAACCGACCCAAAATCTCTCGTGTCGGACATAATGGTCAATATCTCCGAAACGGTAAGAGATCGAGCAAATCTGTAAATGCAGTTCGAAAGAGTATAAAAATACCTAAAAAACAAAAAAAACTTTCAATGGAATCGGTTAAGAATTGTAAAAGTTAGAGCAAAAACCGACCAAAAAAAAAAAATTCTCTCGTGTCGGACAAAATGGTCAATATCTCCGAAACGGTAAGAGATAGAGCAAATCTGAGCAAAAAACCGACCCAAAATCTCTCGTGTCGGACAAAATGGTCAATATCTCCGAAACGGTAAGAGATCGAGCAAATCTGTAAATGCAGTTCGAAAGAGTATAAAAATACCTAAAAAACAAAAAAACTTTCAATGGAATCGGTTAAGAATTGTAAAAGTTAGAGCAAAAACCGACCCAAAATCTCTCGTGTCGGATAAAATGGTCAATATCTCCGAAACGGTAAGAGATAGAGCAAATCTGAGCAAAAAACCGACACAAAATCTCTCGTGTCGGACATAATGGTCAATATCTCCGAAACGGTAAGAGATAGAGCAAATCTGAGCAAAAAACCGACACAAAATCTCTCGTGTCGGACATAATGGTCAATATCTCCGAAACGGTAAGAGATCGAGCAAATCTGTAAATGCAGTTCGAAAGAGTATAAAAATACCTAAAGAACAAAAAAACTTTCAATGGAATCGGTTAAGAATTGTAAAAGTTAGAGCAAAAACCGACCAAAAAAACAAAAATCTCTCGTGTCGGACAAAATGGTCAATATCTCCGAAACGGTAAGAGATAGAGCAAATCTGAGCAAAAAACCGACCCAAAATCTCTCGTGTCGGACATAATGGTCAATATCTCCGAAACGGTAAGAGATCGAGCAAATCTGTAAATGCAGTTCGAAAGAGTATAAAAAAACCTAAAAAACAAAAAAACTTTCAATGGAATCGGTTAAGAATTGTAAAAGTTAGAGCAAAAACCGACCAAAAAAAAAAAAAAATTCTCTCGTGTCGGACATAATGGTCAATATCTCCGAAACGGTAAGAGATAGAGCAAATCTGAGCAAAAAACCGACCCAAAATCTCTCGTGTCGGACATAATGGTCAATATCTCCGAAACGGTAAGAGATCGAGCAAATCTGTAAATGCAGTTCGAAAGAGTATAAAAATACCTAAATAACAAAAAAAACTTTCAATGGAATCGGTTAAGAATTGTAAAAGTTAGAGCAAAAACCGACCAAAAAAACAAAATCTCTCGTGTCGGATAAAATGGTCAATATCTCCGAAACGGTAAGAGATAGAGCAAATCTGAGCAAAAAACCGACTCAAAATCTTTCGTGTCGTACATAATGGTCAATATCTCCGAAACGGTAAGAGATCGAGCAAATCTGTAAGTGCAGTTCGAAAGAGTATAAAAATACCTAAAAAACAAAAAAACTTTCAATGGAATCGGTTAAGAATTGTAAAAGTTAGAGCAAAAACCGACCAAAAACAAAATCTCTCGTGTCGGACAAAATGGTCAATATCTCCGAAACGGTAAGAGATAGAGCAAATCTGAGCAAAAAACCGACTCAAAATCTTTCGTGTCGTACATAATGGTCAATATCTCCGAAACGGTAAGAGATCGAGCAAATCTGTAAGTGCAGTTCGAAAGAGTATAAAAATACCTAAAAAACAAAAAAAACTTTCAATGGAATCGGTTAAGAATTGTAAAAGTTAGAGCAAAAACCGACCCAAAATCTCTCGTGTCGGACAAAATGGTCAATATCTCCAAAACGGTAAGAGATAGAGCAAATCTGAGCAAAAAACCGACCCAAAATCTCTCGTGTCGGACAAAATGGTCAATATCTCCGAAACGGTAAGAGATCGAGCAAATCTGTAAATGCAGTTCGAAAGAGTATAAAAATACCTAAAAAACAAAAAAACTTTCAATGGAATCGGTTAAGAATTGTAAAAGTTAGAGCAAAAACCGACCCAATATCTCTCGTGTCGGACAAAATGGTCAATATCTCCGAAACGGTAAGAGATCGAGCAAATCTGTAAATGCAGTTCGAAAGAGTATAAAAATACCTAAAAAACAAAAAAACTTTCAATGGAATCGGTTAAGAATTGTAAAAGTTAGAGCAAAAACCGACCAAAAAAAAAAATCTCTCGTGTCGGACAAAATGGTCAATATCTCCGAAACGGTAAGAGATAGAGCAAATCTGAGCAAAAAACCGACCCAAAATCTTTCGTGTCGGACATAATGGTCAATATCTCCGAAACGGTAAGAGATCGAGCAAATCTGTAAATGCAGTTCGAAAGAGTATAAAAATACCTAAAAAACAAAAAAACTTTCAATGGAATCGGTTAAGAATTGTAAAAGTTAGAGCAAAAACCGACCCAAAATCTCTCGTGTCGGACATATTGGTCAATATCTCCGAAACGGTAAGAGATCGAGCAAATCTGTAAATGCAGTTCGAAAGAGTATAAAAATACCTAAAAAACAAAAAAACTTTCAATGGAATCGGTTAAGAATTGTAAAAGTTAGAGCAAAAGCCGACCAAAAATCTCTCTGTCGGACAAAATGGTCAATATCCCGAAACGGTAAGAGATAGAGCAAATCTGAGCAAAAAACCGACACAAAATCTCTCGTGTCGGACAAAATGGTCAATATCTCCGAAACGGTAAGAGATAGAGCAAATCTGAGCAAAAAACCGACCCAAAATCTCTCGTGTCGGACATATTGGTCAATATCTCCGAAACGGTAAGAGATCGAGCAAATCTGTAAATGCAGTTCGAAAGAGTATAAAAATACCTAAAAAACAAAAAAACTTTCAATGGAATCGGTTAAGAATTGTAAAAGTTAGAGCAAAAGCCGACCAAAAAAAAAAATCTCTCGTGTCGGACAAAATGGTCAATATCTCCGAAACGGTAAGAGATAGAGCAAATCTGAGCAAAAAACCGACCCAAAATTTCTCGTGTCGGACATATTGGTCAATATCTCCGAAACGGTAAGAGATCGAGCAAATCTGTAAATGCAGTTCGAAAGAGTATAAAAATACCTAAAAAACAAAAAAACTTTCAATGGAATCGGTTAAGAATTGTAAAAGTTAGAGCAAAAGCCGACCAAAAAAAAAAAAAAAATCTCTCGTGTCGGACAAAATGGTCAATATCTCCGAAACGGTAAGAGATAGAGCAAATCTGAGCAAAAAACCGACCCAAAATCTCTCGTGTCGGACATATTGGTCAATATCTCCGAAACGGTAAGAGATCGAGCAAATCTGTAAATGCAGTTCGAAAGAGTATAAAAATACCTAAAAAACAAAAAACGTAAGAGATAGAGCAAATCTGTAAATGCAGTTCGAAAGAGTATAAAAATACCTAAAAAACAAAAAAACTTTCAATGGAATCGGTTAAGAATTGTAAAAGTTAGAGCAAAAGCCGACCAAAAAAAAAAAAAAAAAATCTCTCGTGTCGGACAAAATGGTCAATATCTCCGAAACGGTAAGAGATAGAGCAAATCTGTAAATGCAGTTCGAAAGAGTATAAAAATACCTAAAAAACAAAAAAACTTTCAATGGAATCGGTTAAGAATTGTAAAAGTTAGAGCAAAAACCGACCCAAAATTTCTCGTGTCGGACATATTGGTCAATATCTCCGAAACGGTAAGAGATCGAGCAAATCTGTAAATGCAGTTCGAAAGAGTATAAAAATACCTAAAAAACAAAAAAACTTTCAATGGAATCGGTTAAGAATTGTAAAAGTTAGAGCAAAAGCCGACCAAAAAAAAAAAAATCTCTCGTGTCGGACAAAATGGTCAATATCTCCGAAACGGTAAGAGATAGAGCAAATCTGAGCAAAAAACCGACCCAAAATTTCTCGTGTCGGACATATTGGTCAATATCTCCGAAACGGTAAGAGATCGAGCAAATCTGTAAATGCAGTTCGAAAGAGTATAAAAATACCTAAAAAACAAAAAAAACTTTCAATGGAATCGGTTAAGAATTGTAAAAGTTAGAGCAAAAGCCGACCAAAAAAAAAAAAATCTCTCGTGTCGGACAAAATGGTCAATATCTCCGAAACGGTAAGAGATAGAGCAAATCTGAGCAAAAAACCGACCCAAAATCTCTCGTGTCGGACATATTGGTCAATATCTCCGAAACGGTAAGAGATCGAGCAAATCTGTAAATGCAGTTCGAAAGAGTATAAAAATACCTAAAAAACAAAAAAAAACTTTCAATGGAATCGGTTAAGAATTGTAAAAGTTAGAGCAAAAGCCGACCAAAAAAAAAAAAAAATCTCTCGTGTCGGACAAAATGGTCAATATCTCCGAAACGGTAAGAGATAGAGCAAATCTGAGCAAAAAACCGACCCAAAATCTCTCGTGTCGGACATATTGGTCAATATCTCCGAAACGGTAAGAGATCGAGCAAATCTGTAAATGCAGTTCGAAAGAGTATAAAAATACCTAAAAAACAAAAAAACTTTCAATGGAATCGGTTAAGAATTGTAAAAGTTAGAGCAAAAGCCGACCAAAAAAAAAAAAAAAAAAAATCTCTCGTGTCGGACAAAATGGTCAATATCTCCGAAACGGTAAGAGATAGAGCAAATCTGAGCAAAAAACCGACCCAAAATCTCTCGTGTCGGACATATTGGTCAATATCTCCGAAACGGTAAGAGATCGAGCAAATCTGTAAATGCAGTTCGAAAGAGTATAAAAATACCTAAAAAACAAAAAAACTTTCAATGGAATCGGTTAAGAATTGTAAAAGTTAGAGCAAAAGCCGACCAAAAAAAAAAAAAAAAATCTCTCGTGTCGGACAAAATGGTCAATATCTCCGAAACGGTAAGAGATAGAGCAAATCTGAGCAAAAAACCGACCCAAAATCTCTCGTGTCGGACATATTGGTCAATATCTCCGAAACGGTAAGAGATCGAGCAAATCTGTAAATGCAGTTCGAAAGAGTATAAAAATACCTAAAAAACAAAAAAACTTTCAATGGAATCGGTTAAGAATTGTAAAAGTTAGAGCAAAAGCCGACCAAAAAAAAAAAAAAAATCTCTCGTGTCGGACAAAATGGTCAATATCTCCGAAACGGTAAGAGATAGAGCAAATCTGAGCAAAAAACCGACCCAAAATCTCTCGTGTCGGACATATTGGTCAATATCTCCGAAACGGTAAGAGATCGAGCAAATCTGTAAATGCAGTTCGAAAGAGTATAAAAATACCTAAAAAACAAAAAAAACTTTCAATGGAATCGGTTAAGAATTGTAAAAGTTAGAGCAAAAGCCGACCAAAAAAAAAAAAAACTCTCGTGTCGGACAAAATGGTCAATATCTCCGAAACGGTAAGAGATAGAGCAAATCTGAGCAAAAAACCGACCCAAAATTTCTCGTGTCGGACATATTGGTCAATATCTCCGAAACGGTAAGAGATCGAGCAAATCTGTAAATGCAGTTCGAAAGAGTATAAAAATACCTAAAAAACAAAAAAAACTTTCAATGGAATCGGTTAAGAATTGTAAAAGTTAGAGCAAAAGCCGACCAAAAAAAAAAAAAATCTCTCGTGTCGGACAAAATGGTCAATATCTCCGAAACGGTAAGAGATAGAGCAAATCTGAGCAAAAAACCGACCCAAAATCTCTCGTGTCGGACATATTGGTCAATATCTCCGAAACGGTAAGAGATCGAGCAAATCTGTAAATGCAGTTCGAAAGAGTATAAAAATACCTAAAAAACAAAAAAAACTTTCAATGGAATCGGTTAAGAATTGTAAAAGTTAGAGCAAAAGCCGACCAAAAAAAAAAAAAATCTCTCGTGTCGGACAAAATGGTCAATATCTCCGAAACGGTAAGAGATAGAGCAAATCTGAGCAAAAAACCGACCCAAAATTTCTCGTGTCGGACATATTGGTCAATATCTCCGAAACGGTAAGAGATCGAGCAAATCTGTAAATGCAGTTCGAAAGAGTATAAAAATACCTAAAAAACAAAAAAAACTTTCAATGGAATCGGTTAAGAATTGTAAAAGTTAGAGCAAAAGCCGACCAAAAAAAAAAAAAAATCTCTCGTGTCGGACAAAATGGTCAATATCTCCGAAACGGTAAGAGATAGAGCAAATCTGAGCAAAAAACCGACCCAAAATCTCTCGTGTCGGACATATTGGTCAATATCTCCGAAACGGTAAGAGATCGAGCAAATCTGTAAATGCAGTTCGAAAGAGTATAAAAATACCTAAAAAACAAAAAAACTTTCAATGGAATCGGTTAAGAATTGTAAAAGTTAGAGCAAAAGCCGACCAAAAAAAAAAAAAATCTCTCGTGTCGGACAAAATGGTCAATATCTCCGAAACGGTAAGAGATAGAGCAAATCTGAGCAAAAAACCGACCCAAAATTTCTCGTGTCGGACATATTGGTCAATATCTCCGAAACGGTAAGAGATCGAGCAAATCTGTAAATGCAGTTCGAAAGAGTATAAAAATACCTAAAAAACAAAAAAAACTTTCAATGGAATCGGTTAAGAATTGTAAAAGTTAGAGCAAAAGCCGACCAAAAAAAAAAAAAAATCTCTCGTGTCGGACAAAATGGTCAATATCTCCGAAACGGTAAGAGATAGAGCAAATCTGAGCAAAAAACCGACCCAAAATCTTCTCGTGTCGGACATATTGGTCAATATCTCCGAAACGGTAAGAGATCGAGCAAATCTGTAAATGCAGTTCGAAAGAGTATAAAAATACCTAAAAAACAAAAAAACTTTCAATGGAATCGGTTAAGAATTGTAAAAGTTAGAGCAAAAGCCGACCAAAAAAAAAAAAAAATCTCTCGTGTCGGACAAAATGGTCAATATCTCCGAAACGGTAAGAGATAGAGCAAATCTGAGCAAAAAACCGACCCAAAATCTTTCGTGTCGGACATATTGGTCAATATCTCCGAAACGGTAAGAGATCGAGCAAATCTGTAAATGCAGTTCGAAAGAGTATAAAAATACCTAAAAAACAAAAAAACTTTCAATGGAATCGGTTAAGAATTGTAAAAGTTAGAGCAAAAGCCGACCAAAAAAAAAAAAAAAAATCTCTCGTGTCGGACAAAATGGTCAATATCTCCGAAACGGTAAGAGATAGAGCAAATCTGAGCAAAAAACCGACCCAAAATCTCTCGTGTCGGACATATTGGTCAATATCTCCGAAACGGTAAGAGATCGAGCAAATCTGTAAATGCAGTTCGAAAGAGTATAAAAATACCTAAAAAACAAAAAAACTTTCAATGGAATCGGTTAAGAATTGTAAAAGTTAGAGCAAAAGCCGACCAAAAAAAAAAAAAAAAAATCTCTCGTGTCGGACAAAATGGTCAATATCTCCGAAACGGTAAGAGATAGAGCAAATCTGAGCAAAAAACCGACCCAAAATCTCTCGTGTCGGACATATTGGTCAATATCTCCGAAACGGTGAGAGATCGAGCAAATCTGTAAATGCAGTTCGAAAGAGTATAAAAATACCTAAAAACAAAAAAACTTTCAATGGAATCGGTTAAGAATTGTAAAAGTTAGAGCAAAAGCCGACCAAAAAAAAAAAAAAAAATCTCTCGTGTCGGACAAAATGGTCAATATCTCCGAAACGGTAAGAGATAGAGCAAATCTGAGCAAAAAACCGACCCAAAATTTCTCGTGTCGGACATATTGGTCAATATCTCCGAAACGGTAAGAGATCGAGCAAATCTGTAAATGCAGTTCGAAAGAGTATAAAAATACCTAAAAACAAAAAAACTTTCAATGGAATCGGTTAAGAATTGTAAAAGTTAGAGCAAAAGCCGACCAAAAAAAAAAAAAAAATCTCTCGTGTCGGACAAAATGGTCAATATCTCCGAAACGGTAAGAGATAGAGCAAATCTGAGCAAAAAACCGACCCAAAATTTCTCGTGTCGGACATATTGGTCAATATCTCCGAAACGGTAAGAGATCGAGCAAATCTGTAAATGCAGTTCGAAAGAGTATAAAAATACCTAAAAAACAAAAAAACTTTCAATGGAATCGGTTAAGAATTGTAAAAGTTAGAGCAAAAGCCGACCAAAAAAAAAAAAAAAAATCTCTCGTGTCGGACAAAATGGTCAATATCTCCGAAACGGTAAGAGATAGAGCAAATCTGAGCAAAAAACCGACCCAAAATCTCTCGTGTCGGACATATTGGTCAATATCTCCGAAACGGTAAGAGATCGAGCAAATCTGTAAATGCAGTTCGAAAGAGTATAAAAATACCTAAAAAACAAAAAAACTTTCAATGGAATCGGTTAAGAATTGTAAAAGTTAGAGCAAAAGCCGACCAAAAAAAAAAAAAAAATCTCTCGTGTCGGACAAAATGGTCAATATCTCCGAAACGGTAAGAGATAGAGCAAATCTGAGCAAAAAACCGACCCAAAATCTCTCGTGTCGGACATATTGGTCAATATCTCCGAAACGGTAAGAGATCGAGCAAATCTGAGCTAAATGCAGTTCGAAAGAGTATAAAAATACCTAAAAAACAAAAAAACTTTCAATGGAATCGGTTAAGAATTGTAAAAGTTAGAGCAAAAGCCGACCAAAAAAAAAAAAAAAATCTCTCGTGTCGGACAAAATGGTCAATATCTCCGAAACGGTAAGAGATAGAGCAAATCTGAGCAAAAAACCGACCCAAAATCTCTCGTGTCGGACATATTGGTCAATATCTCCGAAACGGTAAGAGATCGAGCAAATCTGTAAATGCAGTTCGAAAGAGTATAAAAATACCTAAAAAACAAAAAAACTTTCAATGGAATCGGTTAAGAATTGTAAAAGTTAGAGCAAAAGCCGACCAAAAAAAAAAAAAAAATCTCTCGTGTCGGACAAAATGGTCAATATCTCCGAAACGGTAAGAGATAGAGCAAATCTGAGCAAAAAACCGACCCAAAATCTCTCGTGTCGGACATATTGGTCAATATCTCCGAAACGGTAAGAGATCGAGCAAATCTGAGCTAAATGCAGTTCGAAAGAGTATAAAAATACCTAAAAAACAAAAAAACTTTCAATGGAATCGGTTAAGAATTGTAAAAGTTAGAGCAAAAGCCGACCAAAAAAAAAAAAAAATCTCTCGTGTCGGACAAAATGGTCAATATCTCCGAAACGGTAAGAGATAGAGCAAATCTGAACAAAAAACCGACCCAAAATCTTTCGTGTCGGACATATTGGTCAATATCTCCGAAACGGTAAGAGATCGAGCAAATCTGTAAATGCAGTTCGAAAGAGTATAAAAATACCTAAAAAACAAAAAAACTTTCAATGGAATCGGTTAAGAATTGTAAAAGTTAGAGCAAAAACCGACCAAAAAAAAAAAAAAATCTCTCGTGTCGGACAAAATGGTCAATATCTCCGAAACGGTAAGAGATAGAGCAAATCTGAGCAAAAAACCGACCCAAAATTTCTCGTGTCGGACATAATGGTCAATATCTCCGAAACGGTAAGAGATCGAGCAAATCTGAGCTAAATGCAGTCCGAAAGAGTATAAAAATACCTAAAAAACAAAAAAACTTTCAATGGAATCGGTTAAGAATTGTAAAAGTTAGAGCAAAAACCGACCAAAAAAAAAAAAAATCTCTCGTGTCGGACATAATGGTCAATATCTCCGAAACGGTAAGAGATAGAGCAAATCTGAACAAAAAACCGACCCAAAATCTTTCGTGTCGTACATAATGGTCAATATCTCCGAAACGGTAAGAGATCGAGCAAATCTGTAAATGCAGTTCGAAAGAGTATAAAAATACCTAAAAAACAAAAAAAACTTTCAATGGAATCGGTTAAGAATTGTAAAAGTTAGAGCAAAAGCCGACCAAAAAAAAAAAAAAATCTCTCGTGTCGGATAAAATGGTCAATATCTCCGAAACGGTAAGAGATAGAGCAAATCTGAGCAAAAAACCGACTCAAAATCTCTCGTGTCGGACATATTGGTCAATATCTCCGAAACGGTAAGAGATCGAGCAAATCTGTAAATGCAGTTCGAAAGAGTATAAAAATACCTAAAAAACAAAAAAACTTTCAATGGAATAGGTTAAGAATTGTAAAAGTTAGAGCAAAAGCCGACCAAAAAAAAAAAAAAAAATCTCTTGTGTCGGACAAAATGGTCAATATCTCCGAAACGGTAAGAGATAGAGCAAATCTGAGCAAAAAACCGACCCAAAATCTCTCGTGTCGGACATAATGGTCAATATCTCCGAAACGGTAAGAGATCGAGCAAATCTGTAAATGCAGTTCGAAAGAGTATAAAAATACCTAAAAAACAAAAAAAACTTTCAATGGAATCGGTTAAGAATTGTAAAAGTTAGAGCAAAAACCGACCCAAAATCTCTCGTGTCGGACAAAATGGTCAATATCTCCGAAACGGTAAGAGATCGAGCAAATCTGTAAATGCAGTTCGAAAGAGTATAAAAATACCTAAAAAGCAAAAAAAACTTTCAATGGAATCGGTTAAGAATTGTAAAAGTTAGAGCAAAAACCGACCAAAAAAACAAAATCTCTCGTGTCGGACAAAATGGTCAATATCTCCGAAACGGTAAGAGATAGAGCAAATCTGAGCAAAAAACCGACTCAAAATCTTTCGTGTCGGACATAATGGTCAATATCTCCGAAACGGTAAGAGATCGAGCAAATCTGTAAGTGCAGTTCGAAAGAGTATAAAAATACCTAAAAAACAAAAAAAAACTTTCAATGGAATCGGTTAAGAATTGTAAAAGTTAGAGCAAAAGCCGACCAAAAAAACAAATTCTCTCGTGTCGGACATAATGGTCAATATCTCCGAAACGGTAAGAGATAGAGCAAATCTGAGCAAAAAACCGACCCAAAATCTCTCGTGTCGGACATAATGGTCAATATCTCCGAAACGGTAAGAGATCGAGCAAATCTGTAAATGCAGTTCGAAAGAGTATAAAAATACCTAAAAAACAAAAAAACTTTCAATGGAATCGGCTAAGAATTGTAAAAGTTAGAGCAAAAACCGACCAAAAAAAATATCTCTCGTGTCGGACAAAATGGTCAATATCTCCGAAACGGTAAGAGATAGAGCAAATCTGAGCAAAAAACCGACCCAAAATCTTTCGTGTCGGACAAAATGGTCAATATCTCCGAAACGGTAAGAGATCGAGCAAATCTGTAAATGCAGTTCGAAAGAGTATAAAAATACCTAAAAAACAAAAAAACTTTCAATGGAATCGGTTAAGAATTGTAAAAGTTAGAGCAAAAACCGACCAAAAAAAAACAAAATCTCTCGTGTCGGACAAAATGGTCAATATCTCCGAAACTGTAAGAGATAGAGCAAATCTGAGCAAAAAACCGACCCAAAATCTCTCGTGTCGGACAAAATGGTCAATATCTCCGAAACGGTAAGAGATCGAGCAAATCTGTAAATGCAGTTCGAAAGAGTATAAAAATACCTAAAAAGCAAAAAAACTTTCAATGGAATCGGTTAAGAATTGTAAAAGTTAGAGCAAAAACCGACCAAAAAAAAAAAAAAAATCTCTCGTGTCGGACAAAATGGTCAATATCTCCGAAACGGTAAGAGATAGAGCAAATCTGAGCAAAAAACCGACCCAAAATCTCTCGTGTCGGACAAAATGGTCAATATCTCCGAAACGGTAAGAGATCGAGCATATCTGTAAATGCAGTTCGAAAGAGTATAAAAATACCTAAAAAACAAAAAAACTTTCAATGGAATCGGTTAAGAATTGTAAAAGTTAGAGCAAAAACCGACCAAAAAAAAACAAAATCTCTCGTGTCGGACAAAATGGTCAATATCTCCGAAACGGTAAGAGATAGAGCAAATCTGAGCAAAAAACCGACCCAAAATATCTCGTGTCGGACATAATGGTCAATATATCCAAAACGGTAAGAGATCGAGCAAATCTGTAAATGCAGTTCGAAAGAGTATAAAAATACCTAAAAAACAAAAAACTTTCAATGGAATCGGTTAAGAATTGTAAAAGTTAGAGCAAAAACCGACCAAAAAAACAAAATCTCTCGTGTCGGACAAAATGGTCAATATCTCCGAAACGGTAAGAGATAGAGCAAATCTGAGCAAAAAACCGACCCAATATCTGTCGTGTCGGACATAATGGTCAATATCTCCGAAACGGTAAGAGATCGAGCAAATCTGTAAATGCAGTTTGAACGAGTATAAAAATACCTAAAAAACAAAAAAACTTTCAATGGAATCGGTTAAGAATTGTAAAAGTTAGAGCAAAAACCGACCCAAAATCTCTCGTGTCGGACAAAATGGTCAATATCTCCGAAAATGTAAGAGATAGAGCAAATCTGAGCAAAAAACCGACCCAAAATATCTCGTGTCGGACATAATGGTCAATATCTCCGAAACGGTAAGAGATCGAGCAAATCTGTAAATGCAGTTCGAAAGAGTATAAAAATACCTAAAAAACAAAAAAACTTTCAATGGAATCGGTTAAGAATTGTAAAAGTTAGAGCAAAAGCCGACCAAAAAAACAAAATCTCTCGTGTCGGACAAAATGGTCAATATCTCCGAAACGGTAAGAGATAGAGCAAATCTGAGCAAAAAACCGACCCAATATCTGTCGTGTCGGACATAATGGTCAATATCTCCGAAACGGTAAGAGATAGAGCAAATCTGAGCAAAAAACCGACACAAAGAGTATAAAAATACCTAAAAAACAAAAAAACTTTCAATGGAATCGGTTAAGAATTGTAATAGTTAGAGCAAAAACCGACCACAATATCTCTCGTGTCGGACAAAATGGTCAATATCTCCGAAACGGTAAGAGATCGAGCAAATCTGAGCAAAAAACCGACCCAAAATCTCTCGTGTCGGACAAAATGGTAAATATCTCCGAAACGGTAAGAGATAGAGCAAATCTGTAAATGCAGTTCGAAAGAGTATAAAAATACCTAAAAAGCAAAGAAACTTTCAATGGAATCGGTTAAGAATTGTAAAAGTTAGAGCAAAAACCGACCAAAAAAACAAAATCTCTCGTGTCGGACAAAATGGTCAATATCTCCGAAACGGTAAGAGATAGAGCAAATCTGAGCAAAAAACCGACCCAAAATATCTCGTGTCGGACATAATGGTCAATATATCCAAAACGGTAAGAGATCGAGCAAATCTGTAAATGCAGTTCGAAAGAGTATAAAAATACCTAAAAAACAAAAAAACTTTCAATGGAATCGGTTAAGAATTGTAAAAGTTAGAGCAAAAACCGACCAAAAAAAAACAAAATCTCTCGTGTCGGACAAAATGGTCAATATCTCCGAAACGGTAAGAGATAGAGCAAATCTGAGCAAAAAACCGACCCAAAATCTGTCGTGTCGGACATAATGGTCAATATCTCCGAAACGGTAAGAGATCGAGCAAATCTGTAAATGCAGTTTGAACGAGTATAAAAATACCTAAAAAACAAAAAAACTTTCAATGGAATCGGTTAAGAATTGTAAAAGTTAGAGCAAAAACCGACCAAAAAAAAACAAAATCTCTCGTGTCGGACAAAATGGTCAATATCTCCGAAACGGTAAGAGATAGAGCAAATCTGAGCAAAAAACCGACCCAAAATCTCTCGTGCCGGACATAATGGTCAATATCTCCGAAACGGTAAGAGATAGAACAAATCTGTAAATGCAGTTCGAAAGAGTATACAAATACCTAAAAAACAGAAAAACTTTCAATGGAATCGGTTAAGAATTGTAAAAGTTAGAGCAAAAACCGACCCAAAATCTCTCGTGTCGGACAAAATGGTCAATATCTCCGAAAATGTAAGAGATAGAGCAAATCTGAGCAAAAAACCGACACAAAATCTCTCGTGTCGGACATAATGGTCAATATCTCCGAAACGGTAAGAGATAGAGCAAATCTGAGCAAAAAACCGACACAAAGAGTATAAAAATACCTAAAAAACAAAAAAACTTTCAATGGAATCGGTTAAGAATTGTAATAGTTAGAGCAAAAACCGACCCAATATCTCTCGTGTCGGACAAAATGGTCAATATCTCCGAAACGGTAAGAGATCGAGCAAATCTGAGCAAAAAACCGACCCAAAATCTCTCGTGTCGGACAAAATGGTCAATATCTCCGAAACGGTAAGAGATAGAGCAAATCTGTAAATGCAGTTCGAAAGAGTATAAAAATACCTAAAAAGCAAAGAAACTTTCAATGGAATCGGTTAAGAATTGTAAAAGTTAGAGCAAAAACCGACCCAAAATCTCTCGTGTCGGACAAAATGGTCAATATCTCCGAAACGGTAAGAGATAGAGCAAATCTGTAAATGCAGTTCGAAAGAGTATACAAATACCTAAAAAACAGAAAAACTTTCAATGGAATCGGTTAAGAATTGTAAAAGTTAGAGCAAAAACCGACCCAAAATCTCTCGTGTCGGACAAAATGGTCAATATCTCCGAAAATGTAAGAGATAGAGCAAATCTGAGCAAAAAACCGACCCAAAATCTCTCGTGTCGGACAAAATGGTCAATATCTCCGAAACGTTAAGAGATAGAGCAAATCTGAGCAAAAAACCGACCCAAAATCTCTCGTGCCGGACATAATGGTCAATATCTCCGAAACGGTAAGAGATCGAGCAAATCTGTAAATGCAGTTCGAAAGAGTATAAAAATACCTAAAAAACAAAAAAAACTTTCAATGGAATCGGTTAAGAATTGTAAAAGTTAGAGCAAAAACCGACCAAAAAAACAAAATCTCTTGTGTCGGACAAAATGGTCAATATCTCCGAAACGGTAAGAGATAGAGCAAATCTGAGCAAAAAACCGACCCAAAATCTTTCGTGTCGTACATAATGGTCAATATCTCCGAAACGGTAAGAGATATAGCAAATCTGTAAATGCAGTTCGAAAGAGTATAAAAATACCTAAAAAACAAAAAAACTTTCAATGGAATCGGTTAAGAATTGTAAAAGTTAGAGCAAAAACCGACCAACAAAATCTCTCGTGTCGGACAAAATGGTCAATATCTCCGAAACGGTAAGAGATAGAGCAAATCTGAGCAAAATACCGACCCAAAATCTCTCGTGCCGGACATAATGGTCAATATCTCCGAAACGGTAAGAGATCGAGCAAATCTGTAAATGCAGTTCGAAAGAGTATACAAATACCTAAAAAACAGAAAAACTTTCAATGGAATCGGTTAAGAATTGTAAAAGTTAGAGCAAAAACCGACCCAAAATCTCTCGTGTCGGACAAAATGGTCAATATCTCCGAAAATGTAAGAGATAGAGCAAATCTGAGCAAAAAACCGACACAAAATCTCTCGTGTCGGACATAATGGTCAATATCTCCGAAACGGTAAGAGATAGAGCAAATCTGAGCAAAAAACCGACACAAAGAGTATAAAAATACCTAAAAAACAAAAAAAACTTTCAATGGAATCGGTTAAGAATTGTAATAGTTAGAGCAAAAACCGACCCAATATCTCTCGTGTCGGACAAAATGGTCAATATCTCCGAAACGGTAAGAGATCGAGCAAATCTGAGCAAAAAACCGACCCAAAATCTCTCGTGTCGGACAAAATGGTAAATATCTCCGAAACGGTAAGAGATAGAGCAAATCTGTAAATGAAGTTCGAAAGAGTATAAAAATACCTAAAAAGCAAAGAAACTTTCAATGGAATCGGTTAAGAATTGTAAAAGTTAGAGCAAAAACCGACCCAAATTCTCTCGTGTCGGACATAATGGTCAATATCTCCGAAACGCTAAGAGATAGAGCAAATCTGAGCAAAAAACCGACCCAAAATCTTTCGTGTCGTACATAATGGTCAATATCTCCGAAACGATAAGAGATAGAGCAAATCTGTAAATGCAGTTCGAAAGAGTATACAAATACCTAAAAAACAAAAAAACTTTCAATGGAATCGGTTAAGAATTGTAAAAGTTAGAGCAAAAAACCGACCCAAAATCTCTCGTGTCGGACAAAATGGTCAATATCTCCGAAACGGTAAGAGATAGAGCAAATCTGAGCAAAAAACCGACCCAAAATCTCTCGTGCCGGACATAATGGTCAATATCTCCGAAACGGTAAGAGATAGAGCAAATCTGTAAATGCAGTTCGAAAGAGTATACAAATACCTAAAAAACAGAAAAACTTTCAATGGAATCGGTTAAGAATTGTAAAAGTTAGAGCAAAAACCGACCCAAAATCTCTCGTGTCGGACAAAATGGTCAATATCTCCGAAAATGTAAGAGATAGAGCAAATCTGAGCAAAAACCGACCCAAAATCTCTCGTGTCGGACAAAATGGTCAATATCTCCGAAAATGTAAGAGATAGAGCAAATCTGAGCAAAAAACCGACACAAAATCTCTCGTGTCGGACATAATGGTCAATATCTCCGAAACGGTAAGAGATAAAAGTTAGAGCAAAAACCGACCCAAAATCTCTCGTGTCGGACAAAATGGTAAATATCTCCGAAACGGTAAGAGATAGAGCAAATCTGAGCAAAAAACCGACCCAAAATCCCTCGTGTCGGACATAATGGTCAATATCTCCGAAACGGTAAGAGATAGAGCAAATCTGAGCAAAAAACCGACACAAAGAGTATAAAAATACCTAAAAAACAAAAAAACTTTCAATGGAATCGGTTAAGAATTGTAATAGTTAGAGCAAAAACCGACCCAATATCTCTCGTGTCGGACAAAATGGTCAATATCTCCGAAACGGTAAGAGATAGAGCAAATCTGAGCAAAAAACCGACCCAAAATCTCTCGTGCCGGACATAATGGTCAATATCTCCGAAACGGTAAGAGATAGAGCAAATCTGTAAATGCAGTTCGAAAGAGTATACAAATACCTAAAAAACAGAAAAACTTTCAATGGAATCGGTTAAGAATTTTAAAAGTTAGAGCAAAAACCGACCCAAAATCTCTCGTGTCGTACAAAATGGTCAATATCTCCGAAAATGTAAGAGATCGAGCAAATCTGTAAATGCAGTTCGAAAGAGTATACAAATACCTAAAAAACAGAAAAACTTTCAATGGAATCGGTTAAGAATTGTAAAAGTTAGAGCAAAAACCGACCCAAAATCTCTCGTGTCGGACAAAATGGTCAATATCTCCGAAAATGTAAGAGATAGAGCAAATCTGAGCAAAAAACCGACACAAAATCTCTCGTGTCGGACATAATGGTCAATATCTCCGAAACGGTAAGAGATAGAGCAAATCTGAGCAAAAAACCGACTCAAAATCTTTCGTGTCGTACATAATGGTCAATATCTCCGAAACGGTAAGAGATCGAGCAAATCTGTAAGTGCAGTTCGAAAGAGTATAAAAATACCTAAAAAACAAAAAAACTTTCAATGGAATCGGTTAAGAATTGTAAAAGTTAGAGCAAAAACCGACCCAAATTCTCTCGTGTCGGACATAATGGTCAATATCTCCGAAACGGTAAGAGATAGAGCAAATCTGAGCAAAAAACCGACCCAAAATCTCTCGTGTCGGACAAAATGGTCAATATCTCCGAAACGGTAAGAGATCGAGCAAATCTGTAAATGCAGTTCGAAAGAGTATAAAAATACCTAAAAAACAAAAAAAACTTTCAATGGAATCGGTTAAGAATTGTAAAAGTTAGAGCAAAAACCGACCCAAAATCTCTCGTGTCGGATAAAATGGTCAATATCTCCGAAACGGTAAGAGATAGAGCAAATCTGAGCAAAAAACCGACCCAAAATCTTTCGTGTCGGACAAAATGGTAAATATCTCCGAAACGGTAAGAGATCGAGCAAATCTGTAAATGCAGTTGGAAAGAGTATAAAAATACCTAAAAAGCAAAAAAACTTTCAATGGAATCGGTTAAGAATTGTAAAAGTTAGAACAAAAACCGACCCAAAATCTCTCGTGTCGGACAAAATGGTCAATATCTCCGAAACGGTAAGAGATAGAGCAAATCTGAGCACAAAACCGACCCAAAATCTCTCGTGTCGGACATAATGGTCAATATCTCCGAAACGGTAAGAGATAGAGCAAATCTGTAAATGCAGTTCGAAAGAGTATACAAATACCTAAAAAACAGAAAAACTTTCAATGGAATCGGTTAAGAATTGTAAAAGTTAGAGCAAAAACCGACCCAAAATCTCTCGTGTCGGACAAAATGGTCAATATCTCCGAAAATGTAAGAGATAGAGCAAATCTGAGCAAAAACCGACCCAAAATCCCTCGTGTCGGACAAAATGGTCAATATCTCCGAAAATGTAAGAGATAGAGCAAATCTGAGCAAAAAACCGACACAAAATCTCTCGTGTCGGACATAATGGTCAATATCTCCGAAACGGTAAGAGATAAAAGTTAGAGCAAAAACCGACCCAAAATCTCTCGTGTCGGACAAAATGGTAAATATCTCCGAAACGGTAAGAGATAGAGCAAATCTGAGCAAAAAACCGACACAAAATCCCTCGTGTCGGACATAATGGTCAATATCTCCGAAACGGTAAGAGATAGAGCAAATCTGAGCAAAAAACCGACACAAAGAGTATAAAAATACCTAAAAAACAAAAAAACTTTCAATGGAATCGGCTAAGAATTGTAAAAGTTAGAGCAAAAACCGACCCAATATCTCTCGTGTCGGACAAAATGGTCAATATCTCCGAAACGGTAAGAGATAGAGCAAATCTGAGCAAAAAACCGACCCAAAATCTTTCGTGTCGGACAAAATGGTAAATATCTCCGAAACGGTAAGAGATCGAGCAAATCTGTAAATGCAGTTGGAAAGAGTATAAAAATACCTAAAAAGCAAAAAAACTTTCAATGGAATCGGTTAAGAATTGTAAAAGTTAGAACAAAAACCGACCCAAAATCTCTCGTTTCGGACAAAATGGTCAATATCTCCGAAACGGTAAGAGATAGAGCAAATCTGAGCAAAAAACCGACTCAAAATCTTTCGTGTCGTACATAATGGTCAATATCTCCGAAACGGTAAGAGATCGAGCAAATCTGTAAGTGCAGTTCGAAAGAGTATAAAAATACCTAAAAAACAAAAAAACTTTCAATGGAATCGGTTAAGAATTGTAAAAGTTAGAGCAAAAAACCGACCCAAAATCTCTCGTGTCGGACAAAATGGTCAATATCTCCGAAAAGGTAAGAGATAGAGCAAATCTGAGCAAAAAACCGACCCAAAATCTCTCGTGCCGGACATAATGGTCAATATCTCCGAAACGGTAAGAGATAGAGCAAATCTGTAAATGCAGTTCGAAAGAGTATACAAATACCTAAAAAACAGAAAAACTTTCAATGGAATCGGTTAAGAATTGTAGAAGTTAGAGCAAAAACCGACCCAAAATCTCTCGTGTCGGACAAAATGGTCAATATCTCCGAAAATGTAAGAGATAGAGCAAATCTGAGCAAAAACCGACCCAAAATCTCTCGTGTCGGACAAAATGGTCAATATCTCCGAAAATGTAAGAGATAGAGCAAATCTGAGCAAAAAACCGACACAAAATCTCTCGTGTCGGACATAATGGTCAATATCTCCGAAACGGTAAGAGATAAAAGTTAGAGCAAAAACCGACCCAAAATCTCTCGTGTCGGACAAAATGGTAAATATCTCCGAAACGGTAAGAGATAGAGCAAATCTGAGCAAAAAACCGACCCAAAATCCCTCGTGTCGGACATAATGGTCAATATCTCCGAAACGGTAAGAGATAGAGCAAATCTGAGCAAAAAACCGACACAAAGAGTATAAAAATACCTAAAAAACAAAAAAACTTTCAATGGAATCGGTTAAGAATTGTAATAGTTAGAGCAAAAACCGACCCAATATCTCTCGTGTCGGACAAAATGGTCAATATCTCCGAAACGGTAAGAGATAGAGCAAATCTGAGCAAAAAACCGACCCAAAATCTCTCGTGCCGGACATAATGGTCAATATCTCCGAAACGGTAAGAGATAGAGCAAATCTGTAAATGCAGTTCGAAAGAGTATACAAATACCTAAAAAACAGAAAAACTTTCAATGGAATCGGTTAAGAATTTTAAAAGTTAGAGCAAAAACCGACCCAAAATCTCTCGTGTCGTACAAAATGGTCAATATCTCCGAAAATGTAAGAGATCGAGCAAATCTGTAAATGCAGTTCGAAAGAGTATACAAATACCTAAAAAACAGAAAAACTTTCAATGGAATCGGTTAAGAATTGTAAAAGTTAGAGCAAAAACCGACCCAAAATCTCTCGTGTCGGACAAAATGGTCAATATCTCCGAAAATGTAAGAGATAGAGCAAATCTGAGCAAAAAACCGACACAAAATCTCTCGTGTCGGACATAATGGTCAATATCTCCGAAACGGTAAGAGATAGAGCAAATCTGAGCAAAAAACCGACTCAAAATCTTTCGTGTCGTACATAATGGTCAATATCTCCGAAACGGTAAGAGATCGAGCAAATCTGTAAGTGCAGTTCGAAAGAGTATAAAAATACCTAAAAAACAAAAAAACTTTCAATGGAATCGGTTAAGAATTGTAAAAGTTAGAGCAAAAACCGACCCAAATTCTCTCGTGTCGGACATAATGGTCAATATCTCCGAAACGGTAAGAGATAGAGCAAATCTGAGCAAAAAACCGACCCAAAATCTCTCGTGTCGGACAAAATGGTCAATATCTCCGAAACGGTAAGAGATCGAGCAAATCTGTAAATGCAGTTCGAAAGAGTATAAAAATACCTAAAAAACAAAAAAACTTTCAATGGAATCGGTTAAGAATTGTAAAAGTTAGAGCAAAAACCGACCCAAAATCTCTCGTGTCGGATAAAATGGTCAATATCTCCGAAACGGTAAGAGATAGAGCAAATCTGAGCAAAAAACCGACCCAAAATCTTTCGTGTCGGACAAAATGGTAAATATCTCCGAAACGGTAAGAGATCGAGCAAATCTGTAAATGCAGTTGGAAAGAGTATAAAAATACCTAAAAAGCAAAAAAACTTTCAATGGAATCGGTTAAGAATTGTAAAAGTTAGAACAAAAACCGACCCAAAATCTCTCGTGTCGGACAAAATGGTCAATATCTCCGAAACGGTAAGAGATAGAGCAAATCTGAGCACAAAACCGACCCAAAATCTCTCGTGTCGGACATAATGGTCAATATCTCCGAAACGGTAAGAGATAGAGCAAATCTGTAAATGCAGTTCGAAAGAGTATACAAATACCTAAAAAACAGAAAAACTTTCAATGGAATCGGTTAAGAATTGTAAAAGTTAGAGCAAAAACCGACCCAAAATCTCTCGTGTCGGACAAAATGGTCAATATCTCCGAAAATGTAAGAGATAGAGCAAATCTGAGCAAAAAACCGACCCAAAATCTCTCGTGTCGGACAAAATGGTCAATATCTCCGAAACGGTAAGAGATAGAGCAAATCTGAGCAAAAAACCGACCCAAAATCTCTCGTGCCGGACATAATGGTCAATATCTCCGAAACGGTAAGAGATAGAGCAAATCTGTAAATGCAGTTCGAAAGAGTATACAAATACCTAAAAAACAGAAAAACTTTCAATGGAATCGGTTAAGAATTGTAATAGTTAGAGCAAAAACCGACCCAAAATCTCTCGTGTCGGACAAAATGGTCAATATCTCCGAAAATGTAAGAGATAGAGCAAATCTGAGCAAAAACCGACCCAAAATCTCTCGTGTCGGACAAAATGGTCAATATCTCCGAAAATGTAAGAGATAGAGCAAATCTGAGCAAAAAACCGACACAAAATCTCTCGTGTCGGACATAATGGTCAATATCTCCGAAACGGTAAGAGATAAAAGTTAGAGCAAAAACCGACCCAAAATCTCTCGTGTCGGACAAAATGGTAAATATCTCCGAAACGGTAAGAGATAGAGCAAATCTGAGCAAAAAACCGACACAAAATCCCTCGTGTCGGACATAATGGTCAATATCTCCGAAACGGTAAGAGATAGAGCAAATCTGAGCAAAAAACCGACACAAAGAGTATAAAAATACCTAAAAAACAAAAAAACTTTCAATGGAATCGGTTAAGAATTGTAATAGTTAGAGCAAAAACCGACCCAATATCTCTCGTGTCGGACAAAATGGTCAATATCTCCGAAACGGTAAGAGATAGAGCAAATCTGAGCAAAAAACCGACCCAAAATCTCTCGTGTCGGACAAAATGGTCAATATCTCCGAAACGGTAAGAGATAGAGCAAATCTGAGAATGCAGTTCGAAAGAGTATAAAAATACCTAAAAAACAAAAAAACTTTCAATGGAATCGGCTAAGAATTGTAAAAGTTAGAGCAAAAACCGACCCAATATCTCTCGTGTCGGACAAAATGGTCAATATCTCCGAAACGGTAAGAGATAGAGCAAATCTGAGCAAAAAACCGACCCAAAATCTTTCGTGTCGGACAAAATGGTAAATATCTCCGAAACGGTAAGAGATCGAGCAAATCTGTAAATGCAGTTGGAAAGAGTATAAAAATACCTAAAAAGCAAAAAAACTTTCAATGGAATCGGTTAAGAATTGTAAAAGTTAGAACAAAAACCGACCCAAAATCTCTCGTGTCGGACAAAATGGTCAATATCTCCGAAACGGTAAGAGATAGAGCAAATCTGAGCAAAAAACCGACCCAAAATCTCTCGTGTCGGACATAATGGTCAATATCTCCGAAACGGTAAGAGATAGAGCAAATCTGTAAATGCAGTTCGAAAGAGTATACAAATACCTAAAAAACAGAAAAACTTTCAATGGAATCGGTTAAGAATTGTAAAAGTTAGAGCAAAAACCGACCCAAAATCTCTCGTGTCGGACAAAATGGTCAATATCTCCGAAAATGTAAGAGATAGAGCAAATCTGAGCAAAAAACCGACCCAAAATCTCTCGTGTCGGACAAAATGGTCAATATCTCCGAAACGGTAAGAGATAGAGCAAATCTGAGCAAAAAACCGACCCAAAATCTCTCGTGCCGGACATAATGGTCAATATCTCCGAAACGGTAAGAGATAGAGCAAATCTGTAAATGCAGTTCGAAAGAGTATACAAATACCTAAAAAACAAAAAAACTTTCAATGGAATCGGTTAAGAATTGTAACAGTTAGAGCAAAAACCGACCCAAAATCTCTCGTGTCGGACAAAATGGTCAATATCTCCGAAAATGGTAAGAGATAGAGCAAATCTGAGCAAAAACCGACCCAAAATCTCTCGTGTCGGACAAAATGGTCAATATCTCCGAAAATGTAAGAGATAGAGCAAATCTGAGCAAAAAACCGACACAAAATCTCTCGTGTCGGACATAATGGTCAATATCTCCGAAACGGTAAGAGATAAAAGTTAGAGCAAAAACCGACCCAAAATCTCTCGTGTCGGACAAAATGGTAAATATCTCCGAAACGGTAAGAGATAGAGCAAATCTGAGCAAAAAACCGACACAAAATCCCTCGTGTCGGACATAATGGTCAATATCTCCGAAACGGTAAGAGATAGAGCAAATCTGAGCAAAATACCGATTCGAAAGAGTATAAAAATACCTAAAAAACAAAAAAACTTTCAATGGAATCGGTTAAGAATTGTAATAGTTAGAGCAAAAACCGACCCAAATATCTCTCGTGTCGGACAAAATGGTCAATATCTCCGAAACGGTAAGAGATAGAGCAAATCTGAGCAAAAAACCGACCCAAAATCTCTCGTGTCGGACAAAATGGTCAATATCTCCGAAACGGTAAGAGATAGAGCAAATCTGAGAATGCAGTTCGAAAGAGTATAAAAATACCTAAAAAACAAAAAAACTTTCAATGGAATCGGCTAAGAATTGTAAAAGTTAGAGCAAAAACCGACCCAATATCTCTCGTGTCGGACAAAATGGTCAATATCTCCGAAACGGTAAGAGATAGAGCAAATCTGAGCAAAAAACCGACCCAAAATCTTTCGTGTCGGACAAAATGGTAAATATCTCCGAAACGGTAAGAGATCGAGCAAATCTGTAAATGCAGTTGGAAAGAGTATAAAAATACCTAAAAAGCAAAAAAACTTTCAATGGAATCGGTTAAGAATTGTAAAAGTTAGAACAAAAACCGACCCAAAATCTCTCGTGTCGGACAAAATGGTCAATATCTCCGAAACGGTAAGAGATAGAGCAAATCTGAGCAAAAAACCGACTCAAAATCTTTCGTGTCGTACATAATGGTCAATATCTCCGAAACGGTAAGAGATCGAGCAAATCTGTAAGTGCAGTTCGAAAGAGTATAAAAATACCTAAAAAACAAAAAAACTTTCAATGGAATCGGTTAAGAATTGTAAAAGTTAGAGCAAAAACCGACCCAAAATCTCTCGTGTCGGACAAAATGGTCAATATCTCCGAAAATGTAAGAGATAGAGCAAATCTGAGCAAAAAACCGACCCAAAATCTCTCGTGTCGGACAAAATGGTAAATATCTCCGAAACGGTAAGAGATCGAGCAAATCTGTAAATGCAGTTCGAAAGAGTATAAAAATACCTAAAAAGCAAAAAAACTTTCAATGGAATCGGTTAAGAATTGTAAAAGTTAGAGCAAAAACCGACCCAAAATCTCTCGTGTCGGACAAAATGGTCAATATCTCCGAAACGGTAAGAGATAGAGCAAATCTGAGCAAAAAACCGACCCAAAATCTCTCGTGTCGGACAAAATGGTCAATATCTCCGAAACGGTAAGAGATCGAGCATATCTGTAAATGCAGTTCGAAAGAGTATAAAAATACCTAAATAACAAAAAAACTTTCAATGGAATCGGTTAAGAATTGTAAAAGTAAGAGCAAAAACCGACCCAAAATCTCTCGTGTCGGACAAAATGGTCAATATCTCCGAAACGGTAAGAGATAGAGCAAATCTGAGCAAAAAACCGACTCAAAATCTTTCGTGTCGTACATAATGGTCAATATCTCCGAAACGGTAAGAGATCGAGCAAATCTGTAAATGCAGTTCGAAAGAGTATAAAAATACCTAAAAAACAAAAAAACTTTCAATGGAATCGGTTAAGAATTGTAAAAGTTAGAGCAAAAACCGACCCAAATTCTCTCGTGTCGGACAAAATGGTCAATATCTCCGAAACGGTAAGAGATAGAGCAAATCTGAGCAAAAAACCGACCCAAAATCTTTCGTGTCGTACATAATGGTCAATATCTCCGAAACGGTAAGAGATAGAGCAAATCTGTAAATGCAGTTCGAAAGAGTATAAAAATACCTAAAAAACAAAAAAACTTTCAATGGAATCGGTTAAGAATTGTAAAAGTTAGAGCAAAAACCGACCCAAAATCTCTCGTGTCGGACAAAATGGTCAATATCTCCGAAACGGTAAGAGATAGAGCAAATCTGAGCAAAAAACCGACCCAAAATCTCTCGTGCCGGACATAATGGTCAATATCTCCGAAACGGTAAGAGATAGAGCAAATCTGTAAATGCAGTTCGAAAGAGTATACAAATACCTAAAAAACAGAAAAACTTTCAATGGAATCGGTTAAGAATTGTAAAAGTTAGAGCAAAAACCGACCCAAAATCTCTCGTGTCGGACAAAATGGTCAATATCTCCGAAAATGTAAGAGATAGAGCAAATCTGAGCAAAAAACCGACACAAAATCTCTCGTGTCGGACATAATGGTCAATATCTCCGAAACGGTAAGAGATAGAGCAAATCTGAGCAAAAAACCGACACAAAGAGTATAAAAATACCTAAAAAACAAAAAAAACTTTCAATGGAATCGGTTAAGAATTGTAATAGTTAGAGCAAAAACCGACCCAATATCTCTCGTGTCGGACAAAATGGTCAATATCTCCGAAACGGTAAGAGATCGAGCAAATCTGAGCAAAAAACCGACCCAAAATCTCTCGTGTCGGACAAAATGGTAAATATCTCCGAAACGGTAAGAGATAGAGCAAATCTGTAAATGCAGTTCGAAAGAGTATAAAAATACCTAAAGCAAAGAAACTTTCAATGGAATCGGTTAAGAATTGTAAAAGTTAGAGCAAAAACCGACCCAAATTCTCTCGTGTCGGACATAATGGTCAATATCTCCGAAACGCTAAGAGATAGAGCAAATCTGAGCAAAAAACCGACCCAAAATCTTTCGTGTCGTACATAATGGTCAATATCTCCGAAAATGTAAGAGATAGAGCAAATCTGAGCAAAAAACCGACCCAAAATCTCTCGTGTCGGACATAATGGCCAATATCTCAGAAACGGTAAGAGATAGAGCAAATCTGTAAATGCAGTTCGAAAGAGTATACAAATACCTAAAAAACAGAAAAACTTTCAATGGAATCGGTTAAGAATTGTAAAAGTTAGAGCAAAAACCGACCCAAAATCTCTCGTGTCGGACAAAATGGTCAATATCTCCGAAACATGTAAGAGATCGAGCAAATCTGAGCAAAAAACCGACCCAAAATCTCTCGTGTCGGACAAAATGGTCAATATCTCCGAAAATGTAAGAGATAGAGCAAATCTGAGCAAAAACCGACCCAAAATCTCTCGTGTCGGACAAAATGGTCAATATCTCCGAAAATGTAAGAGATAGAGCAAATCTGAGCAAAAAACCGACACAAAATCTCTCGTGTCGGACATAATGGTCAATATCTCCGAAACGGTAAGAGATAGAGCAAATCTGAGCAAAAAACCGACCCAAAATCTCTCGTGCCGGACATAATGGTCAATATCTCCGAAACGGTAAGAGATAGAGCAAATCTGAGCAAAAAACCGACACAAAGAGTATAAAAATACCTAAAAAACAAAAAAACTTTCAATGGAATCGGTTAAGAATTGTAATAGTTAGAGCAAAAACCGACCCAATATCTCTCGTGTCGGACAAAATGGTCAATATCTCCGAAACGGTAAGAGATAGAGCAAATCTGAGCAAAAAACCGACCCAAAATCTCTCGTGTCGGACATAATGGTCAATATCTCCGAAACGGTAAGAGATAGAGCAAATCTGTAAATGCAGTTCGAAAGAGTATACAAATACCTAAAAAACAGAAAAACTTTCAATGGAATCGGTTAAGAATTGTAAAAGTTAGAGCAAAAACCGACCCAAAATCTCTCGTGTCGGACAAAATGGTCAATATCTCCGAAAATGTAAGAGATAGAGCAAATCTGAGCAAAAAACCGACACAAAATCTCTCGTGTCGGACATAATGGTCAATATCTCCGAAACGGTAAGAGATAGAGCAAATCTGAGCAAAAAACCGACACAAAGAGTATAAAAATACCTAAAAAACAAAAAAAACTTTCAATGGAATCGGTTAAGAATTGTAATAGTTAGAGCAAAAACCGACCCAATATCTCTCGTGTCGGACAAAATGGTCAATATCTCCGAAACGGTAAGAGATAGAGCAAATCTGAGCAAAAAACCGACACAAAGAGTATAAAAATACCTAAAAAACAAAAAAAACTTTCAATGGAATCGGTTAAGAATTGTAATAGTTAGAGCAAAAACCGACCCAATATCTCTCGTGTCGGACAAAATGGTCAATATCTCCGAAACGGTAAGAGATCGAGCAAATCTGAGCAAAAAACCGACCCAAAATCTCTCGTGTCGGACAAAATGGTAAATATCTCCGAAACGGTAAGAGATAGAGCAAATCTGTAAATGCAGTTCGAAAGAGTATAAAAATACCTAAAAAGCAAAGAAACTTTCAATGGAATCGGTTAAGAATTGTAAAAGTTAGAGCAAAAACCGACCCAAATTCTCTCTTGTCGGACAAAATGGTCAATATCTCCGAAACGGTAAGAGATAGAGCAAATCTGAGCAAAAAACCGACCCAAAATCTCTCGTGTCGTACATAATGGTCAATATCTCCGAAACGGTAAGAGATAGAGCAAATCTGTAAATGCAGTTCGAAAGAGTATAAAAATACCTAAAAAACAAAAAAACTTTCAATGGAATCGGTTAAGAATTGTAAAAGTTAGAGCAAAAACCGACCCAAAATCTCTCGTGTCGGACAAAATGGTCAATATCTCCGAAACGGTAAGAGATAGAGCAAATCTGAGCAAAAAACCGACCCAAAATCTCTCGTGTCGGACATAATGGCCAATATCTCCGAAACGGTAAGAGATAAAAGTTAGAGCAAAAACCGACCCAAAATCTCTCGTGTCGGACAAAATGGTAAATATCTCCGAAACGGTAAGAGATAGAGCAAATCTGAGCAAAACACCGACACAAAATCTCTCGTGTCGGACATAATGGTCAATATCTCCGAAACGGTAAGAGATAGAGCAAATCTGAGCAAAAAACCGACACAAAGAGTATAAAAATACCTAAAAAACAAAAAAACTTTCAATGGAATCGGTTAAGAATTGTAATAGTTAGAGCAAAAACCGACCCAATATCTCTCGTGTCGGACAAAATGGTCAATATCTCCGAAACGGTAAGAGATAGAGCAAATCTGAGCAAAAAACCGACCCAAAATCTCTCGTGCCGGACATAATGGTCAATATCTCCGAAACGGTAAGAGATAGAGCAAATCTGTAATTGCAGTTCGAAAGAGTATACAAATACCTAAAAAACAGAAAAACTTTCAATGGAATCGGTTAAGAATTGTAAAAGTTAGAGCAAAAACCGACACAAAATCTCTCGTGTCGGACATAATGGTCAATATCTCCGAAACGGTAAGAGATAGAGCAAATCTGAGCAAAAAACCGACCCAAAATCTCTCGTGCCGGACATAATGGTCAATATCTCCGAAACGGTAAGAGATAGAGCAAATCGGAGCAAAAAACCGACACAAAGAGTATAAAAATACCTAAAAAACAAAAAAACTTTCAATGGAATCGGTTAAGAATTGTAATAGTTAGAGCAAAAACCGACCCAATATCTCTCGTGTCGGACAAAATGGTCAATATCTCCGAAACGGTAAGAGATAGAGCAAATCTGAGCAAAAAACCGACCCAAAATCTCTCGTGTCGGACATAATGGTCAATATCTCCGAAACGGTAAGAGATAGAGCAAATCTGTAAATGCAGTTCGAAAGAGTATACAAATACCTAAAAAACAGAAAAACTTTCAATGGAATCGGTTAAGAATTGTAAAAGTTAGAGCAAAAACCGACCCAAAATCTCTCGTGTCGGACAAAATGGTCAATATCTCCGAAAATGTAAGAGATAGAGCAAATCTGAGCAAAAAACCGACACAAAATCTCTCGTGTCGGACATAATGGTCAATATCTCCGAAACGGTAAGAGATAGAGCAAATCTGAGCAAAAAACCGACACAAAGAGTATAAAAATACCTAAAAAACAAAAAAACTTTCAATGGAATCGGTTAAGAATTGTAATAGTTAGAGCAAAAACCGACCCAATATCTCTCGTGTCGGACAAAATGGTCAATATCTCCGAAACGGTAAGAGATAGAGCAAATCTGAGCAAAAAACCGACACAAAGAGTATAAAAATACCTAAAAAACAAAAAAAAAACTTTCAATGGAATCGGTTAAGAATTGTAATAGTTAGAGCAAAAACCGACCCAATATCTCTCGTGTCGGACAAAATGGTCAATATCTCCGAAACGGTAAGAGATCGAGCAAATCTGAGCAAAAAACCGACCCAAAATCTCTCGTGTCGGACAAAATGGTAAATATCTCCGAAACGGTAAGAGATAGAGCAAATCTGTAAATGCAGTTCGAAAGAGTATAAAAATACCTAAAAAGCAAAGAAACTTTCAATGGAATCGGTTAAGAATTGTAAAAGTTAGAGCAAAAACCGACCCAAATTCTCTCTTGTCGGACAAAATGGTCAATATCTCCGAAACGGTAAGAGATAGAGCAAATCTGAGCAAAAAACCGACCCAAAATCTCTCGTGTCGTACATAATGGTCAATATCTCCGAAACGGTAAGAGATAGAGCAAATCTGTAAATGCAGTTCGAAAGAGTATAAAAATACCTAAAAAACAAAAAAACTTTCAATGGAATCGGTTAAGAATTGTAAAAGTTAGAGCAAAAACCGACCCAAAATCTCTCGTGTCGGACAAAATGGTCAATATCTCCGAAACGGTAAGAGATAGAGCAAATCTGAGCAAAAAACCGACCCAAAATCTCTCGTGTCGGACATAATGGCCAATATCTCCGAAACGGTAAGAGATAAAAGTTAGAGCAAAAACCGACCCAAAATCTCTCGTGTCGGACAAAATGGTAAATATCTCCGAAACGGTAAGAGATAGAGCAAATCTGAGCAAAACACCGACACAAAATCTCTCGTGTCGGACATAATGGTCAATATCTCCGAAACGGTAAGAGATAGAGCAAATCTGAGCAAAAAACCGACACAAAGAGTATAAAAATACCTAAAAAACAAAAAAACTTTCAATGGAATCGGTTAAGAATTGTAATAGTTAGAGCAAAAACCGACCCAATATCTCTCGTGTCGGACAAAATGGTCAATATCTCCGAAACGGTAAGAGATAGAGCAAATCTGAGCAAAAAACCGACCCAAAATCTCTCGTGCCGGACATAATGGTCAATATCTCCGAAACGGTAAGAGATAGAGCAAATCTGTAAATGCAGTTCGAAAGAGTATACAAATACCTAAAAAACAGAAAAACTTTCAATGGAATCGGTTAAGAATTGTAAAAGTTAAAGCAAAAACCGACCCAAAATCTCTCGTGTCGGACAAAATGGTCAATATCTCCGAAAATGGTAAGAGATAGAGCAAATCTGAGCAAAAAACCGACACAAAATCTCTCGTGTCGGACATAATGGTCAATATCTCCGAAACGGTAAGAGATAGAGCAAATCTGAGCAAAAAACCGTACACAAAGAGTATAAAAATACCTAAAAAACAAAAAAACTTTCAATGGAATCGGTTAAGAATTGTAAAAGTTAGAGCAAAAACCGACCCAAATATCTCTCGTGTCGGACAAAATGGTCAATATCTCCGAAACGGTAAGAGATAGAGCAAATCTGAGCAAAAAACCGACCCAAAATCTCTCGTGTCGGACAAAATGGTCAATATCTCCGAAACGGTAAGAGATAGAGCAAATCTGTAAATGCAGTTCGAAAGAGTATAAAAATACCTAAAAAGCAAAGAAACTTTCAATGGAATCGGTTAAGAATTGTAAAAGTTAGAGCAAAAACCGACCCAAATTCTCTCTTGTCGGACAAAATGGTCAATATCTCCGAAACGGTAAGAGATAGAGCAAATCTGAGCAAAAAACCGACCCAAAATCTCTCGAGTCGGACATAATGGTCAATATCTCCGAAACGGTAAGAGATACAGCAAATCTGTAAATGCAGTTCGAAAGAGTATAAAAATACCTAAAAAACAAAGAAACTTTCAATGGAATCGGTTAAGAATTGTAAAAGTTAGAGCAAAAACCGACCCAAATTCTCTCGTGTCGGACAAAATGGTCAATATCTCCGAAACGGTAAGAGATAGAGCAAATCTGAGCAAAAAACCGACCCAAAATCTCTCGTGTCGGACATAATGGCCAATATCTCCGAAACGGTAAGAGATAAAAGTTAGAGCAAAAACCGACCCAAAATCTCTCGTGTCGGACAAAATGGTAAATATCTCCGAAACGGTAAGAGATAGAGCAAATCTGAGCAAAACACCGACACAAAATCTCTCGTGTCGGACATAATGGTCAATATCTCCGAAACGGTAAGAGATAGAGCAAATCTGAGCAAAAAACCGACACAAAGAGTATAAAAATACCTAAAAAACAAAGAAACTTTCAATGGAATCGGTTAAGAATTGTAAAAGTTAGAGCAAAAACCGACCCAAATATCTCTCGTGTCGGACAAAATGGTCAATATCTCCGAAACGGTAAGAGATCGAGCAAATCTGAGCAAAATACCGACCCAAAATCTCTCGTGTCGGACATAATGGCCAATATCTCCGAAACGGTAAGAGATAAAAGTTAGAGCAAAAACAGACCCAAAATCTCTCGTGTCGGACAAAATGGTAAATATCTCCGAAACGGTAAGAGATAGAGCAAATCTGAGCAAAACACCGACACAAAATCTCTCGTGTCGGACATAATGGTCAATATCTCCGAAACGGTAAGAGATAGAGCAAATCTGAGCAAAAAACCGACACAAAGAGTATAAAAATACCTAAAAAACAAAAAAACTTTCAATGGAATCGGTTAAGAATTGTAATAGTTAGAGCAAAAACCGACCCAATATCTCTCGTGTCGGACAAAATGGTCAATATCTCCGAAACGGTAAGAGATAGAGCAAATCTGAGCAAAAAACCGACCCAAAATCTCTCGTGCCGGACATAATGGTCAATATCTCCGAAACGGTAAGAGATAGAGCAAATCTGTAAATGCAGTTCGAAAGAGTATACAAATACCTAAAAAACAGAAAAACTTTCAATGGAATCGGTTAAGAATTGTAAAAGTTAGAGCAAAAACCGACCCAAAATCTCTCGTGTCGGACAAAATGGTCAATATCTCCGAAACGGTAAGAGATAGAGCAAATCTGAGCAAAAAACCGACACAAAATCTCTCGTGTCGGACATAATGGTCAATATCTCCGAAACGGTAAGAGATAGAGCAAATCTGAGCAAAAAACCGACACAAAGAGTATAAAAATACCTAAAAAACAAAAAAACTTTCAATGGAATCGGTTAAGAATTGTAAAAGTTAGAGCAAAAACTGACCCAATATCTCTCGTGTCGGACAAAATGGTCAATATCTCCGAAACGGTAAGAGATAGAGCAAATCTGAGCAAAAAACCGACCCAAAATCTCTCGTGTCGGACAAAATGGTAAATATCTCCGAAACGGTAAGAGATCGAGCAAATCTGTAAATGCAGTTCGAAAGAGTATAAAAATACCTAAAGAGCAAAGAAACTTTCAATGGAATCGGTTAAGAATTGTAAAAGTTAGAGCAAAAACCGACCCAAATTCTCTCTTGTCGGACAAAATGGTCAATATCTCCGAAACGGTAAGAGATAGAGCAAATCTGAGCAAAAAACCGACCCAAAATCTCTCGTGTCGGACATAATGGCCAATATCTCCGAAACGGTAAGAGATAAAAGTTAGAGCAAAAACCGACCCAAAATCTCTCGTGTCGGACAAAATGGTAAATATCTCCGAAACGGTAAGAGATAGAGCAAATCTGAGCAAAAAACCGACACAAAATCTCTCGTGTCGGACATAATGGTCAATATCTCCGAAACGGTAAGAGATAAAAGTTAGAGCAAAAACCGACCCAAAATCTCTCGTGTCGGACAAAATGGTAAATATCTCCGAAACGGTAAGAGATAGAGCAAATCTGAGCAAAAAACCGACACAAAATCTCTCGTGTCGGACATAATGGTCAATATCTCCGAAACGGTAAGAGATAGAGCAAATCTGTAAATGCAGTTCGAAAGAGTATAAAAATACCTAAAAAACAAAAAAAACTTTCAATGGAATCGGTTAAGAATTGTAAAAGTTAGAGCAAAAACCGACCCAAAATCTCTCGTGTCGGACAAAATGGTCAATATCTCCGAAAATGTAAGAGATAGAGCAAATCTGAGCAAAAAACCGACACAAAATCTCTCGTGCCGGACATAATGGTCAATATCTCCGAAACGGTAAGAGATAGAGCAAATCTGTAAATGCAGTTCGAAAGAGTATAAAAATACCTAAAAAACAAAAAAACTTTCAATGGAATCGGTTAAGAATTGTAAAAGTTAGAGCAAAAACCGACCCAAAATCTCTCGTGTCGGACAAAATGGTCAATATCTCCGAAACGGTAAGAGATAGAGCAAATCTGAGCAAAAAACCGACCCAAAATCTCTCGTGCCGGACATAATGGTCAATATCTCCGAAACGGTAAGAGATAGAGCAAATCTGTAAATGCAGTTCGAAAGAGTATACAAATACCTAAAAAACAGAAAAACTTTCAATGGAATCGGTTAAGAATTGTAAAAGTTAGAGCAAAAACCGACCCAAAATCTCTCGTGTCGGACAAAATGGTCAATATCTCCGAAAATGTAAGAGATAGAGCAAATCTGAGCAAAAAACCGACACAAAATCTCTCGTGTCGGACATAATGGTCAATATCTCCGAAACGCTAAGAGATAGAGCAAATCTGAGCAAAAAACCGACCCAAAATCTTTCGTGTCGTACATAATGGTCAATATCTCCGAAGCGGTAAGAGATAGAGCAAATCTGTAAATGCAGTTCGAAAGAGTATACAAATACCTAAAAAACAGAAAAACTTTCAATGGAATCGGTTAAGAATTGTAAAAGTTAGAGCAAAAACCGACCCAAAATCTCTCGTGTCGGACAAAATGGTCAATATCTCCGAAAATGTAAGAGATAGAGCAAATCTGAGCAAAAAACCGACCCAAAATCTCTCGTGTCGGACATAATGGCCAATATCTCCGAAACGGTAAGAGATAAAAGTTAGAGCAAAAACCGACCCAAAATCTCTCGTGTCGGACAAAATGGTAAATATCTCCGAAACGGTAAGAGATAGAGCAAATCTGAGCAAAAAACCGACACAAAATCTCTCGTGTCGGACATAATGGTCAATATCTCCGAAACGGTAAGAGATAAAAGTTAGAGCAAAAACCGACCCAAAATCTCTCGTGTCGGACAAAATGGTAAATATCTCCGAAACGGTAAGAGATAGAGCAAATCTGAGCAAAAAACCGACACAAAATCTCTCGTGTCGGACATAATGGTCAATATCTCCGAAACGGTAAGAGATAGAGCAAATCTGTAAATGCAGTTCGAAAGAGTATAAAAATACCTAAAAAACAAAAAAACTTTCAATGGAATCGGTTAAGAATTGTAAAAGTTAGAGCAAAAACCGACCCAAAATCTCTCGTGTCGGACAAAATGGTAAATATCTCCGAAACGGTAAGAGATAGAGCAAATCTGAGCAAAAAACCGACACAAAATCTCTCGTGTCGGACATAATGGTCAATATCTCCGAAACGGTAAGAGATAGAGCAAATCTGTAAATGCAGTTCGAAAGAGTATAAAAATACCTAAAAAACAAAAAACTTTCAATGGAATCGGTTAAGAATTGTAAAAGTTAGAGCAAAAACCGACCCAAAATCTCTCGTGTCGGACAAAATGGTCAATATCTCCGAAAATGTAAGAGATAGAGCAAATCTGAGCAAAAAACCGACACAAAATCTCTCGTGCCGGACATAATGGTCAATATCTCCGAAACGCTAAGAGATAGAGCAAATCTGAGCAAAAAACCGACCCAAAATCTTTCGTGTCGTACATAATGGTCAATATCTCCGAAACGGTAAGAGATAGAGCAAATCTGTAAATGCAGTTCGAAAGAGTATACAAATACCTAAAAAACAAAAAAACTTTCAATGGAATCGGTTAAGAATTGTAAAAGTTAGAGCAAAAACCGACCCAAAATCTCTCGTGTCGGACAAAATGGTCAATATCTCCGAAACGGTAAGAGATAGAGCAAATCTGAGCAAAAAACCGACCCAAAATCTCTCGTGTCGGACAAAATGGTCAATATCTCCGAAACGGTAAGAGATAGAGCAAATCTGAGCAAAAAACCAACCCAAAATCTCTCGTGCCGGACATAATGGTCAATATCTCCGAAACGGTAAGAGATAGAGCAAATCTGTAAATGCAGTTCGAAAGAGTATACAAATACCTAAAAAACAGAAAAACTTTCAATGGAATCGGTTAAGAATTGTAATAGTTAGAGCAAAAACCGACCCAATATCTCTCGTGTCGGACAAAATGGTAAATATCTCCGAAACGGTAAGAGATAGAGCAAATCTGAGCAAAAAACCGACACAAAATCTCTCGTGTCGGACATAATGGTCAATATCTCCGAAACGGTAAGAGATAAAAGTTAGAGCAAAAACCGACCCAAAATCTCTCGTGTCGGACAAAATGGTAAATATCTCCGAAACGGTAAGAGATAGAGCAAATCTGAGAAAAAAACCGACACAAAATCTCTCGTGTCGGACATAATGGTCAATATCTCCGAAACGGTAAGAGATAGAGCAAATCTGAGCAAAAAACCGACACAAAGAGTATAAAAATACCTAAAAAACAAAAAAACTTTCAATGGAATCGGTTAAGAATTGTAATAGTTAGAGCAAAAACCGACCCAATATCTCTCGTGTCGGACAAAATGGTCAATATCTCCGAAACGGTAAGAGATAGAGCAAATCTGAGCAAAAAACCGACCCAAAATCTCTCGTGCCGGACATAATGGTCAATATCTCCGAAACGGTAAGAGATAGAGCAAATCTGTAAATGCAGTTCGAAAGAGTATACAAATACCTAAAAAACAGAAAAACTTTCAATGGAATCGGTTAAGAATTGTAAAAGTTAGAGCAAAAACCGACCCAAAATCTCTCGTGTCGGACAAAATGGTCAATATCTCCGAAAATGTAAGAGATAGAGCAAATCTGAGCAAAAAACCGACCCAAAATCTCTCGTGCCGGGCATAATGGTCAATATCTCCGAAACGGTAAGAGATAGAGCAAATCTGTAAATGCAGTTCGAAAGAGTATACAAATACCTAAAAAACAGAAAAACTTTCAATGGAATCGGTTAAGAATTGTAAAAGTTAGAGCAAAAACCGACCCAAAATCTCTCGTGTCGGACAAAATGGTCAATATCTCCGAAAATGTAAGAGATAGAGCAAATCTGAGCAAAAAACCGACACAAAATCTCTCGTGTCGGACATAATGGTCAATATCTCCGAAACGGTAAGAGATAGAGCAAATCTGAGCAAAAAACCGACACAAAGAGTATAAAAATACCTAAAAAACAAAAAAACTTTCAATGGAATCGGTTAAGAATTGTAATAGTTAGAGCAAAAACCGACCCAATATCTCTCGTGTCGGACAAAATGGTCAATATCTCCGAAACGGTAAGAGATCGAGCAAATCTGAGCAAAAAACCGACCCAAAATCTCTCGTGTCGGACAAAATGGTCAATATCTCCGAAACGGTAAGAGATAGAGCAAATCTGTAAATGCAGTTCGAAAGAGTATAAAAATACCTAAAAAACAAAAAAACTTTCAATGGAATCGGTTAAGAATTGTAAAAGTTAGAGCAAAAACCGACCCAAAATCTCTCGTGTCGGACAAAATGGTCAATATCTCCGAAACGGTAAGAGATAGAGCAAATCTGAGCAAAAAACCGACCCAAAATCTCTCGTGTCGGACATAATGGCCAATATCTCCGAAACGGTAAGAGATAGAGCAAATCTGTAAATGCAGTTCGAAAGAGTATACAAATACCTAAAAAACAGAAAAACTTTCAATGGAATCGGTTAAGAATTGTAAAAGTTAGAGCAAAAACCGACCCAAAATCTCTCGTGTCGGACAAAATGGTAAATATCTCCGAAACGGTAAGAGATAGAGCAAATCTGAGCAAAAAACCGACCCAAAATCTCTCGTGTCGGACATAATGGCCAATATCTCCGAAATGGTAAGAGATAGAGCAAATCTGTAAATGCAGTTCGAAAGAGTATACAAATACCTAAAAAACAGAAAAACTTTCAATGGAATCGGTTAAGAATTGTAAAAGTTAGAGCAAAAACCGACCCAAAATCTCTCGTGTCGGACAAAATGGTCAATATCTCCGAAACGGTAAGAGATAGAGCAAATCTGAGCAAAAAACCGACCCAAAATCTCTCGTGTCGGACATAATGGCCAATATCTCCGAAATGGTAAGAGATAGAGCAAATCTGTAAATGCAGTTCGAAAGAGTATACAAATACCTAAAAAACAGAAAAACTTTCAATGGAATCGGTTAAGAATTGTAAAAGTTAGAGCAAAAACCGACCCAAAATCTCTCGTGTCGGACAAAATGGTCAATATCTCCGAAACGGTAAGAGATAGAGCAAATCTGAGCAAAAAACCGACACAAAATCTCTCGTGTCGGACATAATGGTCAATATCTCCGAAACGGTAAGAGATAAAAGTTAGAGCAAAAACCGACCCAAAATCTCTCGTGTCGGACAAAATGGTAAATATCTCCGAAACGGTAAGAGATAGAGCAAATCTGAGCAAAAAACCGACACAAAATCTCTCGTGTCGGACATAATGGTCAATATCTCCGAAACGGTAAGAGATAGAGCAAATCTGAGCAAAAAACCGACACAAAGAGTATAAAAATAGCTAAAAAACAAAAAAAACTTTCAATGGAATCGGTTAAGAATTGTAATAGTTAGAGCAAAAACCGACCCAATATCTCTCGTGTCGGACAAAATGGTCAATATCTCCGAAACGGTAAGAGATCGAGCAAATCTGAGCAAAATACCGACCCAAAATCTCTCGTGTCGGACAAAATGGTAAATATCTCCGAAACGGTAAGAGATAGAGCAAATCTGTAAATGCAGTTCGAAAGAGTATAAAAATACCTAAAAAACAAAAAAACTTTCAATGGAATCGGTTAAGAATTGTAAAAGTTAGAGCAAAAACCGAGCCAAAATCTCTCGTGTCGGACAAAATGGTCAATATCTCCGAAACGGTAAGAGATAGAGCAAATCTGAGCAAAAAACCGACACAAAGAGTATAAAAATACCTAAAAAGCAAAGAAACTTTCAATGGAATCGGTTAAGAATTGTAAAAGTTAGAGCAAAAACCGACCCAAAATCTCTCGTGTCGGACAAAATGGTCAATATCTCCGAAACGGTAAGAGATAGAGCAAATCTGAGCAAAAAACCGACCCAAAATCTTTCGTGTCGTACATAATGGTCAATATCTCCGAAACGGTAAGAGATCGAGCAAATCTGTAAATGCAGTTCGAAAGAGTATAAAAATACCTAAAAAGCAAAGAAACTTTCAATGGAATCGGTTAAGAATTGTAAAAGTTAGAGCAAAAACCGACCCAAAATCTCTCGTGTCGGACAAAATGGTCAATATCTCCGAAACGGTAAGAGATAGATCAAATCTGAGCAAAAAACCGACCCAAAATCTCTCGTGTCGGTCAAAATGGTCAATATCTCCGAAACGGTAAGAGATAGAGCAAATCTGAGCAAAAAACCGACACAAAGAGTATAAAAATACCTAAAAAGCAAAGAAACTTTCAATGGAATCGGTTAAGAATTGTAAAAGTTAGAGCAAAAACCGACCCAAAATCTCTCGTGTCGGACAAAATGGTCAATATCTCCGAAACGGTAAGAGATAGAGCAAATCTGAGCAAAAAACCGACCCAAAATCTCTCGTGTCGGACAAAATGGTCAATATCTCCGAAACGGTAAGAGATAGAGCAAATCTGTAAATGCAGTTCGAAAGAGTATAAAAATACCTAAAAAACAAAAAAACTTTCAATGGAATCGGTTAAGAATTGTAAAAGTTAGAGCAAAAACCGACCCAAATTCTCTCTTGTCGGACAAAATGGTCAATATCTCCGAAACGGTAAGAGATAGAGCAAATCTGAGCAAAAAACCGACCCAAAATCTCTCGTGTCGGACATAATGGTCAATATCTCCGAAACGGTAAGAGATCGAGCAAATCTGTAAATGCAGTTCGAAAGAGTATACAAATACCTAAAAAACAAAAAAACTTTCAATGGAATCGGTTAAGAATTGTAAAAGTTAGAGCAAAAACCGACCCAAAATCTCTCGTGTCGGACAAAATGGTCAATATCTCCGAAACGGTAAGAGATCGAGCATATCTGTAAATGCAGTTCGAAAGAGTATAAAAATACCTAAAAAACAGAAAAACTTTCAATGGAATCGGTTAAGAATTGTAAAAGTTAGAGCAAAAACCGACCCAAATTCTCTCTTGTCGGACAAAATGGTCAATATCTCCGAAACGGTAAGAGATAGAGCAAATCTGAGCAAAAAACCGACCCAAAATCTTTCGTGTCGTACATAATGGTCAATATCTCCGAAACGGTAAGAGATAGAGCAAATCTGAGCAAAAAACCGACCCAAAATCTCTCGTGTCGGACATAATGGTCAATATCTCCGAAACGGTAAGAGATAGAGCAAATCTGTAAATGCAGTTCGAAAGAGTATACAAATACCTAAAAAACAGAAAAACTTTCAATGGAATCGGTTAAGAATTGTAAAAGTTAGAGCAAAAACCGACCCAAAATCTCTCGTGTCGGACAAAATGGTCAATATCTCCGAAACGGTAAGAGATCGAGCAAATCTGAGCAAAAAACCGACACAAAATCTCTCGTGTCGGACATAATGGTCAATATCTCCGAAACGGTAAGAGATAAAAGTTAGAGCAAAAACCGACCCAAAATCTCTCGTGTCGGACAAAATGGTCAATATCTCCGAAACGGTAAGAGATAGAGCAAATCTGAGCAAAAAACCGACACAAAGAGTATAAAAATAGCTAAAAAACAAAAAAAACTTTCAATGGAATCGGTTAAGAATTGTAAAAGTTAGAGCAAAAACCGACCCAAAATCTCTCGTGTCGGACAAAATGGTCAATATCTCCGAAACGGTAAGAGATAGAGCAAATCTGAGCAAAAAACCGACCCAAAATCTTTCGTGTCGTACATAATGGTCAATATCTCCGAAACGGTAAGAGATCGAGCAAATCTGTAAATGCAGTTCGAAAGAGTATAAAAATACCTAAAAAGCAAAGAAACTTTCAATGGAATCGGTTAAGAATTGTAAAAGTTAGAGCAAAAACCGACCCAAAATCTCTCGTGTCGGACAAAATGGTCAATATCTCCGAAACGGTAAGAGATAGATCAAATCTGAGCAAAAAACCGACCCAAAATCTCTCGTGTCGGTCAAAATGGTCAATATCTCCGAAACGGTAAGAGATAGAGCAAATCTGAGCAAAAAACCGACACAAAGAGTATAAAAATACCTAAAAAGCAAAGAAACTTTCAATGGAATCGGTTAAGAATTGTAAAAGTTAGAGCAAAAACCGACCCAAAATCTCTCGTGTCGGACAAAATGGTCAATATCTCCGAAACGGTAAGAGATAGAGCAAATCTGAGCAAAAAACCGACCCAAAATCTCTCGTGTCGGACAAAATGGTCAATATCTCCGAAACGGTAAGAGATAGAGCAAATCTGTAAATGCAGTTCGAAAGAGTATAAAAATACCTAAAAAACAAAAAAACTTTCAATGGAATCGGTTAAGAATTGTAAAAGTTAGAGCAAAAACCGACCCAAATTCTCTCTTGTCGGACAAAATGGTCAATATCTCCGAAACGGTAAGAGATAGAGCAAATCTGAGCAAAAAACCGACCCAAAATCTCTCGTGTCGGACATAATGGTCAATATCTCCGAAACGGTAAGAGATCGAGCAAATCTGTAAATGCAGTTCGAAAGAGTATACAAATACCTAAAAAACAAAAAAACTTTCAATGGAATCGGTTAAGAATTGTAAAAGTTAGAGCAAAAACCGACCCAAAATCTCTCGTGTCGGACAAAATGGTCAATATCTCCGAAACGGTAAGAGATCGAGCATATCTGTAAATGCAGTTCGAAAGAGTATAAAAATACCTAAAAAACAGAAAAACTTTCAATGGAATCGGTTAAGAATTGTAAAAGTTAGAGCAAAAACCGACCCAAATTCTCTCTTGTCGGACAAAATGGTCAATATCTCCGAAACGGTAAGAGATAGAGCAAATCTGAGCAAAAAACCGACCCAAAATCTTTCTTGTCGTACATAATGGTCAATATCTCCGAAACGGTAAGAGATAGAGCAAATCTGAGCAAAAAACCGACCCAAAATCTCTCGTGTCGGACATAATGGTCAATATCTCCGAAACGGTAAGAGATAGAGCAAATCTGTAAATGCAGTTCGAAAGAGTATACAAATACCTAAAAAACAGAAAAACTTTCAATGGAATCGGTTAAGAATTGTAAAAGTTAGAGCAAAAACCGACCCAAAATCTCTCGTGTCGGACAAAATGGTCAATATCTCCGAAACGGTAAGAGATCGAGCAAATCTGAGCAAAAAACCGACACAAAATCTCTCGTGTCGGACATAATGGTCAATATCTCCGAAACGGTAAGAGATAAAAGTTAGAGCAAAAACCGACCCAAAATCTCTCGTGTCGGACAAAATGGTCAATATCTCCGAAACGGTAAGAGATAGAGCAAATCTGAGCAAAAAACCGACCCAAAATCTCTCGTGTCGGACATAATGGTCAATATCTCCGAAACGGTAAGAGATAGAGCAAATCTGTAAATGCAGTTCGAAAGAGTATACAAATACCTAAAAAACAGAAAAACTTTCAATGGAATCGGTTAAGAATTGTAAAAGTTAGAGCAAAAAACCGACACAAAATCTCTCGTGTCGGACATAATGGTCAATATCTCCGAAACGGTAAGAGATAGAGCAAATCTGAGCAAAAAACCGACACAAAGAGTATAAAAATAGCTAAAAAACAAAAAAACTTTCAATGGAATCGGTTAAGAATTGTAAAAGTTAGAGCAAAAACCGACCCAAATTCTCTCTTGTCGGACAAAATGGTCAATATCTCCGAAACGGTAAGAGATAGAGCAAATCTGAGCAAAAAACCGACCCAAAATCTTTCGTGTCGTACATAATGGTCAATATCTCCGAAACGGTAAGAGATAGAGCAAATCTGAGCAAAAAACCGACCCAAAATCTCTCGTGTCGGACATAATGGTCAATATCTCCGAAACGGTAAGAGATAGAGCAAATCTGTAAATGCAGTTCGAAAGAGTATACAAATACCTAAAAAACAGAAAAACTTTCAATGGAATCGGTTAAGAATTGTAAAAGTTAGAGCAAAAACCGACCCAAAATCTCTCGTGTCGGACAAAATGGTCAATATCTCCGAAACGGTAAGAGATCGAGCAAATCTGAGCAAAAAACCGACACAAAATCTCTCGTGTCGGACATAATGGTCAATATCTCCGAAACGGTAAGAGATAAAAGTTAGAGCAAAAACCGACCCAAAATCTCTCGTGTCGGACAAAATGGTCAATATCTCCGAAACGGTAAGAGATAGAGCAAATCTGAGCAAAAAACCGACCCAAAATCTCTCGTGTCGGACATAATGGTCAATATCTCCGAAACGGTAAGAGATAGAGCAAATCTGTAAATGCAGTTCGAAAGAGTATACAAATACCTAAAAAACAGAAAAACTTTCAATGGAATCGGTTAAGAATTGTAAAAGTTAGAGCAAAAAACCGACACAAAATCTCTCGTGTCGGACATAATGGTCAATATCTCCGAAACGGTAAGAGATAGAGCAAATCTGAGCAAAAAACCGACACAAAGAGTATAAAAATAGCTAAAAAACAAAAAAAACTTTCAATGGAATCGGTTAAGAATTGTAATAGTTAGAGCAAGAACCGACCCAATATCTCTCGTGTCGGACAAAATGGTCAATATCTCCGAAACGGTAAGAGATCGAGCAAATCTGAGCAAAATACCGACCCAAAATCTCTCGTGTCGGACAAAATGGTAAATATCTCCAAAACGGTAAGAGATCGAGCAAATCTGTAAATGCAGTTCGAAAAAGTATAAAAATACCTAAAAAGCAAAGAAACTTTCAATGGAATCGGTTAAGAATTGTAAAAGTTAGAGCAAAAACCGACCCAAAATCTCTCGTGTCGGACAAAATGGTCAATATCTCCGAAACGGTAAGAGATAGAGCAAATCTGAGCAAAAAACCGACCCAAAATATCTCGTGTCGGTCAAAATGGTCAATATCTCCGAAACGGTAAGAGATAGAGCAAATCTGTAAATGCAGTTCGAAAGAGTATAAAAATACCTAAAAAACAAAAAAACTTTCAATGGAATCGGTTAAGAATTGTAAAAGTTAGAGCAAAAACCGAGCCAAAATCTCTCGTGTCGGACAAAATGGTCAATATCTCCGAAACGGTAAGAGATAGAGCAAATCTGAGCAAAAAACCGACACAAAGAGTATAAAAATACCTAAAAAGCAAAGAAACTTTCAATGGAATCGGTTAAGAATTGTAAAAGTTAGAGCAAAAACCGACCCAAAATCTCTCGTGTCGGACAAAATGGTCAATATCTCCGAAACGGTAAGAGATAGAGCAAATCTGAGCAAAAAACCGACCCAAAATCTTTCGTGTCGTACATAATGGTCAATATCTCCGAAACGGTAAGAGATCGAGCAAATCTGTAAATGCAGTTCGAAAGAGTATAAAAATACCTAAAAAGCAAAGAAACTTTCAATGGAATCGGTTAAGAATTGTAAAAGTTAGAGCAAAAACCGACCCAAAATCTCTCGTGTCGGACAAAATGGTCAATATCTCCGAAACGGTAAGAGATAGAGCAAATCTGAGCAAAAAACCGACCCAAAATCTCTCGTGTCGGACAAAATGGTCAATATCTCCGAAACGGTAAGAGATAGAGCAAATCTGTAAATGCAGTTCGAAAGAGTATAAAAATACCTAAAAAACAAAAAAACTTTCAATGGAATCGGTTAAGAATTGTAAAAGTTAGAGCAAAAACCGACCCAAATTCTCTCTTGTCGGACAAAATGGTCAATATCTCCGAAACGGTAAGAGATAGAGCAAATCTGAGCAAAAAACCGACCCAAAATCTCTCGTGTCGGACATAATGGTCAATATCTCCGAAACGGTAAGAGATCGAGCAAATCTGTAAATGCAGTTCGAAAGAGTATACAAATACCTAAAAAACAAAAAAACTTTCAATGGAATCGGTTAAGAATTGTAAAAGTTAGAGCAAAAACCGACCCAAAATCTCTCGTGTCGGACAAAATGGTCAATATCTCCGAAACGGTAAGAGATCGAGCATATCTGTAAATGCAGTTCGAAAGAGTATAAAAATACCCAAAAAACAGAAAAACTTTCAATGGAATCGGTTAAGAATTGTAAAAGTTAGAGCAAAAACCGACCCAAATTCTCTCTTGTCGGACAAAATGGTCAATATCTCCGAAACGGTAAGAGATTGAGCAAATCTGAGCAAAAAACCGACCCAAAATCTTTCGTGTCGTACATAATGGTCAATATCTCCGAAACGGTAAGAGATAGAGCAAATCTGAGCAAAAAACCGACCCAAAATCTCTCGTGTCGGACATAATGGTCAATATCTCCGAAACGGTAAGAGATAGAGCAAATCTGTAAATGCAGTTCGAAAGAGTATACAAATACCTAAAAAACAGAAAAACTTTCAATGGAATCGGTTAAGAATTGTAAAAGTTAGAGCAAAAACCGACCCAAAATCTCTCGTGTCGGACAAAATGGTCAATATCTTCGAAACGGTAAGAGATCGAGCATATCTGTAAATGCAGTTCGAAAGAATATAAAAATACCCAAAAAACAGAAAAACTTTCAATGGAATCGGTTAAGAATTGTAAAAGTTAGAGCAAAAACCGACCCAAATTCTCTCTTGTCGGACAAAATGGTCAATATCTCCGAAACGGTAAGAGATAGAGCAAATCTGAGCAAAAAACCGACCCAAAATCTTTCGTGTCGTACATAATGGTCAATATCTCCGAAACGGTAAGAGATAGAGCAAATCTGAGCAAAAAACCGACCCAAAATCTCTCGTGTCGGACAAAATGGTCAATATCTCCGAAACGGTAAGAGATCGAGCATATCTGTAAATGCAGTTCGAAAGAGTATAAAAATACCTAAAAAACAGAAAAACTTTCAATGGAATCGGTTAAGAATTGTAAAAGTTAGAGCAAAAACCGACCCAAATTCTCTCTTGTCGGACAAAATGGTCAATATCTCCGAAACGGTAAGAGATAGAGCAAATCTGAGCAAAAAACCGACCCAAAATCTTTCGTGTCGTACATAATGGTCAATATCTCCGAAACGGTAAGAGATAGAGCAAATCTGAGCAAAAAACCGACCCAAAATCTCTCGTGTCGGACATAATGGTCAATATCTCCGAAACGGTAAGAGATAGAGCAAATCTGTAAATGCAGTTCGAAAGAGTATACAAATACCTAAAAAACAGAAAAACTTTCAATGGAATCGGTTAAGAATTGTAAAAGTTAGAGCAAAAACCGACCCAAAATCTCTCGTGTCGGACAAAATGGTCAATATCTCCGATACGGTAAGAGATCGAGCAAATCTGAGCAAAAAACCGACACAAAATCTCTCGTGTCGGACATAATGGTCAATATCTCCGAAACGGTAAGAGATAAAAGTTAGAGCAAAAACCGACCCAAAATCTCTCGTGTCGGACAAAATGGTCAATATCTCCGAAACGGTAAGAGATAGAGCAAATCTGAGCAAAAAACCGACCCAAAATCTCTCGTGTCGGACATAATGGTCAATATCTCCGAAACGGTAAGAGATAGAGCAAATCTGTAAATGCAGTTCGAAAGAGTATACAAATACCTAAAAAACAGAAAAACTTTCAATGGAATCGGTTAAGAATTGTAAAAGTTAGAGCAAAAAACCGACACAAAATCTCTCGTGTCGGACATAATGGTCAATATCTCCGAAACGGTAAGAGATAGAGCAAATCTGTAAATGCAGTTCGAAAGAGTATACAAATACCTAAAAAACAGAAAAACTTTCAATGGAATCGGTTAAGAATTGTAAAAGTTAGAGCAAAAAACCGACCCAAAATCTCTCGTGTCGGACAAAATGGTCAATATCTCCGAAACGGTAAGAGATAGAGCAAATCTGAGCAAAAAACCGACCCAAAATCTCTCGTGTCGGACATAATGGTCAATATCTCCGAAACGGTAAGAGATAGAGCAAATCTGTAAATGCAGTTCGAAAGAGTATACAAATAGCTAAAAAACAAAAAAACTTTCAATGGAATCGGTTAAGAATTGTAATAGTTAGAGCAAAAACCGACCCAATATCTCTCGTGTCGGACAAAATGGTCAATATCTCCGAAACGGTAAGAGATCGAGCAAATCTGAGCAAAATACCGACCCAAAATCTCTCGTGTCGGACAAAATGGTAAATATCTCCGAAACGGTAAGAGATAGAGCAAATCTGTAAATGCAGTTCGAAAAAGTATACAAATACCTAAAAAGCAAAGAAACTTTCAATGGAATCGGTTAAGAATTGTAAAAGTTAGAGCAAAAACCGACCCAAAATCTCTCGTGTCGGACAAAATGGTCAATATCTCCGAAACGGTAAGAGATAGAGCAAATCTGAGCAAAAAACCGACCCAAAATATCTCGTGTCGGTCAAAATGGTCAATATCTCCGAAACGGTAAGAGATAGAGCAAATCTGTAAATGCAGTTCGAAAGAGTATAAAAATACCTAAAAAACAAAAAAACTTTCAATGGAATCGGTTAAGAATTGTAAAAGTTAGAGCAAAAACCGAGCCAAAATCTCTCGTGTCGGACAAAATGGTCAATATCTCCGAAACGGTAAGAGATAGAGCAAATCTGAGCAAAAAACCGACACAAAGAGTATAAAAATACCTAAAAAGCAAAGAAACTTTCAATGGAATCGGTTAAGAATTGTAAAAGTTAGAGCAAAAACCGACCCAAAATCTCTCGTGTCGGACAAAATGGTCAATATCTCCGAAACGGTAAGAGATAGAGCAAATCTGAGCAAAAAACCGACCCAAAATCTTTCGTGTCGTACATAATGGTCAATATCTCCGAAACGGTAAGAGATCGAGCAAATCTGTAAATGCAGTTCGAAAGAGTATAAAAATACCTAAAAAGCAAAGAAACTTTCAATGGAATCGGTTAAGAATTGTAAAAGTTAGAGCAAAAACCGACCCAAAATCTCTCGTGTCGGACAAAATGGTCAATATCTCCGAAACGGTAAGAGATAGATCAAATCTGAGCAAAAAACCGACCCAAAATCTCTCGTGTCGGTCAAAATGGTCAATATCTCCGAAACGGTAAGAGATAGAGCAAATCTGAGCAAAAAACCGACACAAAGAGTATAAAAATACCTAAAAAGCAAAGAAACTTTCAATGGAATCGGTTAAGAATTGTAAAAGTTAGAGCAAAAACCGACCCAAAATCTCTCGTGTCGGACAAAATGGTCAATATCTCCGAAACGGTAAGAGATAGAGCAAATCTGAGCAAAAAACCGACCCAAAATCTCTCGTGTCGGACAAAATGGTCAATATCTCCGAAACGGTAAGAGATAGAGCAAATCTGTAAATGCAGTTCGAAAGAGTATAAAAATACCTAAAAAACAAAAAAACTTTCAATGGAATCGGTTAAGAATTGTAAAAGTTAGAGCAAAAACCGACCCAAATTCTCTCTTGTCGGACAAAATGGTCAATATCTCCGAAACGGTAAGAGATAGAGCAAATCTGAGCAAAAAACCGACCCAAAATCTCTCGTGTCGGACATAATGGTCAATATCTCCGAAACGGTAAGAGATCGAGCAAATCTGTAAATGCAGTTCGAAAGAGTATACAAATACCTAAAAAACAAAAAAACTTTCAATGGAATCGGTTAAGAATTGTAAAAGTTAGAGCAAAAACCGACCCAAAATCTCTCGTGTCGGACAAAATGGTCAATATCTCCGAAACGGTTAGAGATCGAGCATATCTGTAAATGCAGTTCGAAAGAGTATAAAAATACCCAAAAAACAGAAAAACTTTCAATGGAATCGGTTAAGAATTGTAAAAGTTAGAGCAAAAACCGACCCAAATTCTCTCTTGTCGGACAAAATGGTCAATATCTCCGAAACGGTAAGAGATAGAGCAAATCTGAGCAAAAAACCGACCCAAAATCTTTCGTGTCGTACATAATGGTCAATATCTCCGAAACGGTAAGAGATAGAGCAAATCTGAGCAAAAAACCGACCCAAAATCTCTCGTGTCGGACATAATGGTCAATATCTCAAAAACGGTAAGAGATAGAGCAAATCTGTAAATGCAGTTCGAAAGAGTATACAAATACCTAAAAAACAGAAAAACTTTCAATGGAATCGGTTAAGAATTGTAAAAGTTAGAGCAAAAACCGACCCAAAATCTCTCGTGTCGGACAAAATGGTCAATATCTCCGAAACGGTAAGAGATCGAGCAAATCTGAGCAAAAAACCGACACAAAATCTCTCGTGTCGGACATAATGGTCAATATCTCCGAAACGGTAAGAGATAAAAGTTAGAGCAAAAACCGACCCAAAATCTCTCGTGTCGGACAAAATGGTAAATATCTCCGAAACGGTAAGAGATAGAGCAAATCTGAGCAAAAAACCGACACAAAATCTCTCGTGTCGGACATAATGGTCAATATCTCCGAAACGGTAAGAGATAGAGCAAATCTGAGCAAAAAACCGACACAAAGAGTATAAAAATACCTAAAAAACAAAAAAACTTTCAATGGAATCGGTTAAGAATTGTAATAGTTAGAGCAAAAACCGACCCAATATCTCTCGTGTCGGACAAAATGGTCAATATCTCCGAAACGGTAAGAGATCGAGCAAATCTGAGCAAAATACCGACCCAAAATCTCTCGTGTCGGACAAAATGGTAAATATCTCCGAAACGGTAAGAGATAGAGCAAATCTGTAAATGCAGTTCGAAAAAGTATAAAAATACCTAAAAAGCAAAGAAACTTTCAATGGAATCGGTTAAGAATTGTAATAGTTAGAGCAAAAACCGACCCAATATCTCTCGTGTCGGACAAAATGGTCAATATCTCCGAAACGGTAAGAGATCGAGCAAATCTGAGCAAAATACCGACCCAAAATCTCTCGTGTCGGACAAAATGGTAAATATCTCCGAAACGGTAAGAGATAGAGCAAATCTGTAAATGCAGTTCGAAAGAGTATACAAATACCTAAAAAACAGAAAAACTTTCAATGGAATCGGTTAAGAATTGTAAAAGTTAGAGCAAAAACCGACCCAAAATCTCTCGTGTCGGACAAAATGGTCAATATCTCCGAAACGGTAAGAGATCGAGCAAATCTGAGCAAAAAACCGACCCAAAATCTTTCGTGTCGTACATAATGGTCAATATCTCCGAAACGGTAAGAGATAGAGCAAATCTGAGCAAAAAACCGACCCAAAATCTCTCGTGTCGGACATAATGGTCAATATCTCCGAAACGGTAAGAGATAGAGCAAATCTGTAAATGCAGTTCGAAAGAGTATACAAATACCTAAAAAACAGAAAAACTTTCAATGGAATCGGTTAAGAATTGTAAAAGTTAGAGCAAAAACCGACCCAAAATCTCTCGTGTCGGACAAAATGGTCAATATCTCCGAAACGGTAAGAGATCGAGCAAATCTGAGCAAAAAACCGACACAAAATCTCTCGTGTCGGACATAATGGTCAATATCTCCGAAACGGTAAGAGATAAAAGTTAGAGCAAAAACCGACCCAAAATCTCTCGTGTCGGACAAAATGGTCAATATCTCCGAAACGGTAAGAGATAGAGCAAATCTGAGCAAAAAACCGACCCAAAATCTCTCGTGTCGGACATAATGGTCAATATCTCCGAAACGGTAAGAGATAGAGCAAATCTGTAAATGCAGTTCGAAAGAGTATACAAATACCTAAAAAACAGAAAAACTTTCAATGGAATCGGTTAAGAATTGTAAAAGTTAGAGCAAAAAACCGACACAAAATCTCTCGTGTCGGACAAAATGGTCAATATCTCCGAAACGGTAAGAGATAGAGCAAATCTGAGCAAAAAACCGACACAAAGAGTATAAAAATAGCTAAAAAACAAAAAAACTTTCAATGGAATCGGTTAAGAATTGTAATAGTTAGAGCAAAAACCGACCCAATATCTCTCGTGTCGGACAAAATGGTCAATATCTCCGAAACGGTAAGAGATCGAGCAAATCTGAGCAAAATACCGACCCAAAATCTCTCGTGTCGGACAAAATGGTAAATATCTCCGAAACGGTAAGAGATAGAGCAAATCTGTAAATGCAGTTCGAAAAAGTATAAAAATACCTAAAAAGCAAAGAAACTTTCAATGGAATCGGTTAAGAATTGTAAAAGTTAGAGCAAAAACCGACCCAAAATCTCTCGTGTCGGACAAAATGGTCAATATCTCCGAAACGGTAAGAGATAGAGCAAATCTGAGCAAAAAACCGACCCAAAATCTCTCGTGTCGGACAAAATGGTCAATATCTCCGAAACGGTAAGAGATCGAGCATATCTGTAAATGCAGTTCGAAAGAGTATAAAAATACCTAAAAAACAGAAAAACTTTCAATGGAATCGGTTAAGAATTGTAAAAGTTAGAGCAAAAACCGACCCAAATTCTCTCTTGTCGGACAAAATGGTCAATATCTCCGAAACGGTAAGAGATAGAGCAAATCTGAGCAAAAAACCGACCCAAAATCTTTCGTGTCGTACATAATGGTCAATATCTCCGAAACGGTAAGAGATAGAGCAAATCTGAGCAAAAAACCGACCCAAAATCTCTCGTGTCGGACATAATGGTCAATATCTCTGAAACGGTAAGAGATAGAGCAAATCTGTAAATGCAGTTCGAAAGAGTATACAAATACCTAAAAAACAGAAAAACTTTCAATGGAATCGGTTAAGAATTGTAAAAGTTAGAGCAAAAACCGACCCAAAATCTCTCGTGTCGGACAAAATGGTCAATATCTCCGAAACGGTAAGAGATCGAGCAAATCTGAGCAAAAAACCGACACAAAATCTCTCGTGTCGGACATAATGGTCAATATCTCCGAAACGGTAAGAGATAAAAGTTAGAGCAAAAACCGACCCAAAATCTCTCGTGTCGGACAAAATGGTCAATATCTCCGAAACGGTAAGAGATAGAGCAAATCTGAGCAAAAAACCGACCCAAAATCTCTCGTGTCGGACATAATGGTCAATATCTCCGAAACGGTAAGAGATAGAGCAAATCTGTAAATGCAGTTCGAAAGAGTATACAAATACCTAAAAAACAGAAAAACTTTCAATGGAATCGGTTAAGAATTGTAAAAGTTAGAGCAAAAAACCGACACAAAATCTCTCGTGTCGGACATAATGGTCAATATCTCCGAAACGGTAAGAGATAGAGCAAATCTGAGCAAAAAACCGACACAAAGAGTATAAAAATAGCTAAAAAACAAAAAAACTTTCAATGGAATCGGTTAAGAATTGTAATAGTTAGAGCAAAAACCGACCCAATATCTCTCGTGTCGGACAAAATGGTCAATATCTCCGAAACGGTAAGAGATCGAGCAAATCTGAGCAAAATACCGACCCAAAATCTCTCGTGTCGGACAAAATGGTAAATATCTCCGAAACGGTAAGAGATAGAGCAAATCTGTAAATGCAGTTCGAAAAAGTATAAAAATACCTAAAAAGCAAAGAAACTTTCAATGGAATCGGTTAAGAATTGTAAAAGTTAGAGCAAAAACCGACCCAAAATCTCTCGTGTCGGACAAAATGGTCAATATCTCCGAAACGGTAAGAGATAGAGCAAATCTGAGCAAAAAACCGACCCAAAATATCTCGTGTCGGTCAAAATGGTCAATATCTCCGAAACGGTAAGAGATAGAGCAAATCTGTAAATGCAGTTCGAAAGAGTATAAAAATACCTAAAAAACAAAAAAACTTTCAATGGAATCGGTTAAGAATTGTAAAAGTTAGAGCAAAAACCGAGCCAAAATCTCTCGTGTCGGACAAAATGGTCAATATCTCCGAAACGGTAAGAGATAGAGCAAATCTGAGCAAAAAACCGACACAAAGAGTATAAAAATACCTAAAAAGCAAAGAAACTTTCAATGGAATCGGTTAAGAATTGTAAAAGTTAGAGCAAAAACCGACCCAAAATCTCTCGTGTCGGACAAAATGGTCAATATCTCCGAAACGGTAAGAGATAGAGCAAATCTGAGCAAAAAACCGACCCAAAATCTTTCGTGTCGTACATAATGGTCAATATCTCCGAAACGGTAAGAGATCGAGCAAATCTGTAAATGCAGTTCGAAAGAGTATAAAAATACCTAAAAAGCAAAGAAACTTTCAATGGAATCGGTTAAGAATTGTAAAAGTTAGAGCAAAAACCGACCCAAAATCTCTCGTGTCGGACAAAATGGTCAATATCTCCGAAACGGTAAGAGATAGAGCAAATCTGAGCAAAAAACCGACCCAAAATCTCTCGTGTCGGACAAAATGGTCAATATCTCCGAAACGGTAAGAGATAGAGCAAATCTGTAAATGCAGTTCGAAAGAGTATAAAAATACCTAAAAAACAAAAAAACTTTCAATGGAATCGGTTAAGAATTGTAAAAGTTAGAGCAAAAACCGACCCAAATTCTCTCTTGTCGGACAAAATGGTCAATATCTCCGAAACGGTAAGAGATAGAGCAAATCTGAGCAAAAAACCGACCCAAAATCTCTCGTGTCGGACATAATGGTCAATATCTCCGAAACGGTAAGAGATCGAGCAAATCTGTAAATGCAGTTCGAAAGAGTATACAAATACCTAAAAAACAAAAAAACTTTCAATGGAATCGGTTAAGAATTGTAAAAGTTAGAGCAAAAACCGACCCAAAATCTCTCGTGTCGGACAAAATGGTCAATATCTCCGAAACGGTAAGAGATCGAGCATATCTGTAAATGCAGTTCGAAAGAGTATAAAAATACCCAAAAAACAGAAAAACTTTCAATGGAATCGGTTAAGAATTGTAAAAGTTAGAGCAAAAACCGACCCAAATTCTCTCTTGTCGGACAAAATGGTCAATATCTCCGAAACGGTAAGAGATTGAGCAAATCTGAGCAAAAAACCGACCCAAAATCTTTCGTGTCGTACATAATGGTCAATATCTCCGAAACGGTAAGAGATAGAGCAAATCTGAGCAAAAAACCGACCCAAAATCTCTCGTGTCGGACATAATGGTCAATATCTCCGAAACGGTAAGAGATAGAGCAAATCTGTAAATGCAGTTCGAAAGAGTATACAAATACCTAAAAAACAGAAAAACTTTCAATGGAATCGGTTAAGAATTGTAAAAGTTAGAGCAAAAACCGACCCAAAATCTCTCGTGTCGGACAAAATGGTCAATATCTTCGAAACGGTAAGAGATCGAGCATATCTGTAAATGCAGTTCGAAAGAGTATAAAAATACCCAAAAAACAGAAAAACTTTCAATGGAATCGGTTAAGAATTGTAAAAGTTAGAGCAAAAACCGACCCAAATTCTCTCTTGTCGGACAAAATGGTCAATATCTCCGAAACGGTAAGAGATAGAGCAAATCTGAGCAAAAAACCGACCCAAAATCTTTCGTGTCGTACATAATGGTCAATATCTCCGAAACGGTAAGAGATAGAGCAAATCTGAGCAAAAAACCGACCCAAAATCTCTCGTGTCGGACAAAATGGTCAATATCTCCGAAACGGTAAGAGATCGAGCATATCTGTAAATGCAGTTCGAAAGAGTATAAAAATACCTAAAAAACAGAAAAACTTTCAATGGAATCGGTTAAGAATTGTAAAAGTTAGAGCAAAAACCGACCCAAATTCTCTCTTGTCGGACAAAATGGTCAATATCTCCGAAACGGTAAGAGATAGAGCAAATCTGAGCAAAAAACCGACCCAAAATCTTTCGTGTCGTACATAATGGTCAATATCTCCGAAACGGTAAGAGATAGAGCAAATCTGAGCAAAAAACCGACCCAAAATCTCTCGTGTCGGACATAATGGTCAATATCTCCGAAACGGTAAGAGATAGAGCAAATCTGTAAATGCAGTTCGAAAGAGTATACAAATACCTAAAAAACAGAAAAACTTTCAATGGAATCGGTTAAGAATTGTAAAAGTTAGAGCAAAAACCGACCCAAAATCTCTCGTGTCGGACAAAATGGTCAATATCTCCGATACGGTAAGAGATCGAGCAAATCTGAGCAAAAAACCGACACAAAATCTCTCGTGTCGGACATAATGGTCAATATCTCCGAAACGGTAAGAGATAAAAGTTAGAGCAAAAACCGACCCAAAATCTCTCGTGTCGGACAAAATGGTCAATATCTCCGAAACGGTAAGAGATAGAGCAAATCTGAGCAAAAAACCGACCCAAAATCTCTCGTGTCGGACATAATGGTCAATATCTCCGAAACGGTAAGAGATAGAGCAAATCTGTAAATGCAGTTCGAAAGAGTATACAAATACCTAAAAAACAGAAAAACTTTCAATGGAATCGGTTAAGAATTGTAAAAGTTAGAGCAAAAAACCGACACAAAATCTCTCGTGTCGGACATAATGGTCAATATCTCCGAAACGGTAAGAGATAGAGCAAATCTGAGCAAAAAACCGACACAAAGAGTATAAAAATAGCTAAAAAACAAAAAAAACTTTCAATGGAATCGGTTAAGAATTGTAATAGTTAGAGCAAAAACCGACCCAATATCTCTCGTGTCGGACAAAATGGTCAATATCTCCGAAACGGTAAGAGATCGAGCAAATCTGAGCAAAATACCGACCCAAAATCTCTCGTGTCGGACAAAATGGTAAATATCTCCGAAACGGTAAGAGATAGATCAAATCTGAGCAAAAAACCGACACAAAGAGTATAAAAATACCTAAAAAGCAAAGAAACTTTCAATGGAATCGGTTAAGAATTGTAAAAGTTAGAGCAAAAACCGAGCCAAAATCTCTCGTGTCGGACAAAATGGTCAATATCTCCGAAACGGTAAGAGATAGAGCAAATCTGAGCAAAAAACCGACACAAAGAGTATAAAAATACCTAAAAAGCAAAGAAACTTTCAATGGAATCGGTTAAGAATTGTAAAAGTTAGAGCAAAAACCGACCCAAAATCTCTCGTGTCGGACAAAATGGTCAATATCTCCGAAACGGTAAGAGATAGAGCAAATCTGAGCAAAAAACCGACCCAAAATCTTTCGTGTCGTACATAATGGTCAATATCTCCGAAACGGTAAGAGATCGAGCAAATCTGTAAATGCAGTTCGAAAGAGTATAAAAATACCTAAAAAGCAAAGAAACTTTCAATGGAATCGGTTAAGAATTGTAAAAGTTAGAGCAAAAACCGACCCAAAATCTCTCGTGTCGGACAAAATGGTCAATATCTCCGAAACGGTAAGAGATAGATCAAATCTGAGCAAAAAACCGACCCAAAATCTCTCGTGTCGGTCAAAATGGTCAATATCTCCGAAACGGTAAGAGATAGAGCAAATCTGAGCAAAAAACCGACACAAAGAGTATAAAAATACCTAAAAAGCAAAGAAACTTTCAATGGAATCGGTTAAGAATTGTAAAAGTTAGAGCAAAAACCGACCCAAAATCTCTCGTGTCGGACAAAATGGTCAATATCTCCGAAACGGTAAGAGATAGAGCAAATCTGAGCAAAAAACCGACCCAAAATCTCTCGTGTCGGACAAAATGGTCAATATCTCCGAAACGGTAAGAGATAGAGCAAATCTGTAAATGCAGTTCGAAAGAGTATAAAAATACCTAAAAAACAAAAAAACTTTCAATGGAATCGGTTAAGAATTGTAAAAGTTAGAGCAAAAACCGACCCAAATTCTCTCTTGTCGGACAAAATGGTCAATATCTCCGAAACGGTAAGAGATAGAGCAAATCTGAGCAAAAAACCGACCCAAAATCTCTCGTGTCGGACATAATGGTCAATATCTCCGAAACGGTAAGAGATCGAGCAAATCTGTAAATGCAGTTCGAAAGAGTATACAAATACCTAAAAAACAAAAAAACTTTCAATGGAATCGGTTAAGAATTGTAAAAGTTAGAGCAAAAACCGACCCAAAATCTCTCGTGTCGGACAAAATGGTCAATATCTCCGAAACGGTTAGAGATCGAGCATATCTGTAAATGCAGTTCGAAAGAGTATAAAAATACCCAAAAAACAGAAAAACTTTCAATGGAATCGGTTAAGAATTGTAAAAGTTAGAGCAAAAACCGACCCAAATTCTCTCTTGTCGGACAAAATGGTCAATATCTCCGAAACGGTAAGAGATAGAGCAAATCTGAGCAAAAAACCGACCCAAAATCTTTCGTGTCGTACATAATGGTCAATATCTCCGAAACGGTAAGAGATAGAGCAAATCTGAGCAAAAAACCGACCCAAAATCTCTCGTGTCGGACATAATGGTCAATATCTCAAAAACGGTAAGAGATAGAGCAAATCTGTAAATGCAGTTCGAAAGAGTATACAAATACCTAAAAAACAGAAAAACTTTCAATGGAATCGGTTAAGAATTGTAAAAGTTAGAGCAAAAACCGACCCAAAATCTCTCGTGTCGGACAAAATGGTCAATATCTCCGAAACGGTAAGAGATCGAGCAAATCTGAGCAAAAAACCGACACAAAATCTCTCGTGTCGGACATAATGGTCAATATCTCCGAAACGGTAAGAGATAAAAGTTAGAGCAAAAACCGACCCAAAATCTCTCGTGTCGGACAAAATGGTAAATATCTCCGAAACGGTAAGAGATAGAGCAAATCTGAGCAAAAAACCGACACAAAATCTCTCGTGTCGGACATAATGGTCAATATCTCCGAAACGGTAAGAGATAGAGCAAATCTGAGCAAAAAACCGACACAAAGAGTATAAAAATACCTAAAAAACAAAAAAACTTTCAATGGAATCGGTTAAGAATTGTAATAGTTAGAGCAAAAACCGACCACAATATCTCTCGTGTCGGACAAAATGGTCAATATCTCCGAAACGGTAAGAGATCGAGCAAATCTGAGCAAAATACCGACCCAAAATCTCTCGTGTCGGACAAAATGGTAAATATCTCCGAAACGGTAAGAGATAGAGCAAATCTGTAAATGCAGTTCGAAAAAGTATAAAAATACCTAAAAAGCAAAGAAACTTTCAATGGAATCGGTTAAGAATTGTAATAGTTAGAGCAAAAACCGACCCAATATCTCTCGTGTCGGACAAAATGGTCAATATCTCCGAAACGGTAAGAGATCGAGCAAATCTGAGCAAAATACCGACCCAAAATCTCTCGTGTCGGACAAAATGGTAAATATCTCCGAAACGGTAAGAGATAGAGCAAATCTGTAAATGCAGTTCGAAAGAGTATAAAAATACCTAAAAAACAAAAAAACTTTTAATGGAATCGGTTAAGAATTGTAAAAGTTAGAGCAAAAACCGAGCCAAAATCTCTCGTGTCGGACAAAATGGTCAATATCTCCGAAACGGTAAGAGATAGAGCAAATCTGAGCAAAAAACCGACACAAAGAGTATAAAAATACCTAAAAAGCAAAGAAACTTTCAATGGAATCGGTTAAGAATTGTAAAAGTTAGAGCAAAAACCGACCCAAAATCTCTCGTGTCGGACAAAATGGTCAATATCTCCGAAACGGTAAGAGATAGAGCAAATCTGAGCAAAAAACCGACCCAAAATCTTTCGTGTCGTACATAATGGTCAATATCTGCGAAACGGTAAGAGATCGAGCAAATCTGTAAATGCAGTTCGAAAGAGTATAAAAATACCTAAAAAGCAAAGAAACTTTCAATGGAATCGGTTAAGAATTGTAAAAGTTAGAGCAAAAACCGACCCAAAATCTCTCGTGTCGGACAAAATGGTCAATATCTCCGAAACGGTAAGAGATAGATCAAATCTGAGCAAAAAACCGACCCAAAATCTCTCGTGTCGGTCAAAATGGTCAATATCTCCGAAACGGTAAGAGATAGAGCAAATCTGAGCAAAAAACCGACACAAAGAGTATAAAAATACCTAAAAAGCAAAGAAACTTTCAATGGAATCGGTTAAGAATTGTAAAAGTTAGAGCAAAAACCGACCAAAACAAAATCTCTCGTGTCGGACAAAATGGTCAATATCTCCGAAACGGTAAGAGATAGAGCAAATCTGAGCAAAAAACCGACCCAAAATCTCTCGTGTCGGACAAAATGGTCAATATCTCCGAAACGGTAAGAGATAGAGCAAATCTGTAAATGCAGTTCGAAAGAGTATAAAAATACCTAAAAAACAAAAAAACTTTCAATGGAATCGGTTAAGAATTGTAAAAGTTAGAGCAAAAACCGACCACAAATTCTCTCTTGTCGGACAAAATGGTCAATATCTCCGAAACGGTAAGAGATAGAGCAAATCTGAGCAAAAAACCGACCCAAAATCTCTCGTGTCGGACATAATGGTCAATATCTCCGAAACGGTAAGAGATCGAGCAAATCTGTAAATGCAGTTCGAAAGAGTATAAAAATACCTAAAAAACAAAAAAACTTTCAATGGAATCGGTTAAGAATTGTAAAAGTTAGAGCAAAAACCGACCCAAAATCTCTCGTGTCGGACAAAATGGTCAATATCTCCGAAACGGTAAGAGATCGAGCATATCTGTAAATGCAGTTCGAAAGAGTATAAAAATACCTAAAAAACAGAAAAACTTTCAATGGAATCGGTTAAGAATTGTAAAAGTTAGAGCAAAAACCGACCCAAATTCTCTCTTGTCGGACATAATGGTCAATATCTCCGAAACGGTAAGAGATAGAGCAAATCTGAGCAAAAAACCGACCCAAAATCTTTCGTGTCGTACATAATGGTCAATATCTCCGAAACGGTAAGAGATAGAGCAAATCTGAGCAAAAAACCGACCCAAAATCTCTCGTGTCGGACATAATGGTCAATATCTCCGAAACGGTAAGAGATAGAGCAAATCTGTAAATGCAGTTCGAAAGAGTATACAAATACCTAAAAAACAGAAAAACTTTCAATGGAATCGGTTAAGAATTGTAAAAGTTAGAGCAAAAACCGACCCAAAATCTCTCGTGTCGGACAAAATGGTCAATATCTCCGAAACGGTAAGAGATCGAGCATATCTGTAAATGCAGTTCGAAAGAGTATAAAAATACCTAAAAAACAAAAAAACTTTCAATGGAATCGGTTAAGAATTGTAAAAGTTAGAGCAAAAATTGACCCAAAATCTCTCGTGTCGGACAAAATGGTCAATATCTCCGAAACGGTAAGAGATAGAGCAAATCTGAGCAAAAAACCGACCCAAAATCTTTCGTGTCGTACATAATGGTCAATATCTCCGAAACGGTAAGAGATAGAGCAAATCTGTAAATGCAGTTCGAAAGACTATAAAAATACCTAAAAAACAAAAAAACTTTCAATGGAATCGGTTAAGAATTGTAAAAGTTAAAGCAAAAACCGACCAAAAACAAAATCTCTCGTGTCGGACAAAATGGTCATTATCTCCGAAACGGTAAGAGATAGAGCAAATCTGAGCAAAAAACCGACCCAAAATCTCTCGTGTCGGACAAAATGGTCAATATCTCCGAAACGGTAAGAGATAGAGCAAATCTGTAAATGCAGTTCGAAAGAGTATACAAATACCTAAAAAACAAGAAAAACTTTCAATGGAATCGGTTAAGAATTGTAAAAGTTAGAGCAAAAACCGACCAAAAAAAACAAAATCTCTCGTGTCGGACAAAATGGTCAATATCTCCGAAAATGTAAGAGATAGAGCAAATCTGAGCAAAAACCGACCCAAAATCTCTCGTGTCGGACAAAATGGTCAATATCTCCGAAAATGTAAGAGATAGAGCAAATCTGAGCAAAAAACCGACACAAAATCTCTCGTGTCGGACATAATGGTCAATATCTCCGAAACGGTAAGAGATAAAAGTTAGAGCAAAAACCGACCACAAAATCTCTCGTGTCGGACAAAATGGTAAATATCTCCGAAACGGTAAGAGATAGAGCAAATCTGAGCAAAAAACCGACACAAAATCTCTCGTGTCGGACATAATGGTCAATATCTCCGAAACGGTAAGAGATAGAGCAAATCTGAGCAAAAAACCGACACAAAGAGTATAAAAATACCTAAAAAACAAAAAAACTTTCAATGGAATCGGTTAAGAATTGTAAAAGTTAGAGCAAAAACCGACCAAAAAACAAAATCTCTCGTGTCGGACAAAATGGTCAATATCTCCGAAAATGTAAGAGATAGAGCAAATCTGAGCAAAAAACCGACACAAAATCTCTCGTGTCGGACATAATGGTCAATATTTTCGAAACGGTAAGAGATAGAGCAAATCTGAGCAAAAAACCGACACAAAGAGTATAAAAATACCTAAAAAACAAAAAAACTTTCAATGGAATCGGTTAAGAATTGTAATAGTTAGAGCAAAAACCGACCCAATATCTCTCGTGTCGGACAAAATGGTCAATATCTCCGAAACGGTAAGAGATCGAGCAAATCTGAGCAAAAAACCGACCCAAAATCTCTCGTGTCGGACAAAATGGTCAATATCTCCGAAACGGTAAGAGATAGAGCAAATCTGTAAATGCAGTTCGAAAGAGTATAAAAATACCTAAAAAGCAAAGAAACTTTCAATGGAATCGGTTAAGAATTGTAAAAGTTAGAGCAAAAACCGACCCAAATTCTCTCTTGTCGGACAAAATGGTCAATATCTCCGAAACGGTAAGAGATAGAGCAAATCTGAGCAAAAAACCGACCCAAAATCTCTCGTGTCGTACATAATGGTCAATATCTCCGAAACGGTAAGAGATAGAGCAAATCTGTAAATGCAGTTCGAAAGAGTATAAAAATACCTAAAAAACAAAAAAAACTTTCAATGGAATCGGTTAAGAATTGTAAAAGTTAGAGCAAAAACCGACCCAAATTCTCTATTGTCGGACATAATGGTCAATATCTCCGAAACGGTAAGAGATAGAGCAAATCTGTAAATGCAGTTCGAAAGAGTATAAAAATACCTAAAAAGCAAAAAAACTTTCAATGGAATCGGTTAAGAATTGTAAAAGTTAGAGCAAAAACCGACCCAAAATCTCTCGTGTCGGACAAAATGGTCAATATCTCCGAAACGGTAAGAGATCGAGCAAATCTGAGCAAAAACCGACCCAAATTCTCTCTTGTCGGACAAAATGGTCAATATCTCCGAAACGGTAAGAGATAGAGCAAATCTGAGCAGTTAAAAACCGTATACAAATACCTAAAAAACAAAAAAAACTTTCAATGGAATCGGTTAAGAATTGTAATAGTTAGAGCAAAAACCGACCAAAAAAACAATATCTCTCGTGTCGGACAAAATGGTCAATATCTCCGAAACGGTAAGAGATCGAGCAAATCTGAGCAAAAAACCGACCCAAAATCTCTCGTGTCGGACAAAATGGTCAATATCTCCGAAACGGTAAGAGATAGAGCAAATCTGTAAATGCAGTTCGAAAAAGTATAAAAATACCTAAAAAACAAAGAAACTTTCAATGGAATCGGTTAAGAATTGTAATAGTTAGAGCAAAAACCGACCAAAAACAATATCTCTCGTGTCGGACAAAATGGTCAATATCTCCGAAACGGTAAGAGATCGAGCAAATCTGAGCAAAATACCGACCCAAAATCTCTCTTGTCGGACAAAATGGTCAATATCTCCGAAACGGTAAGAGATAGAGCAAATCTGAGCAAAAAACCGACAAATACCTAAAAAACAAAAAAACTTTCAATGGAATCGGTTAAGAATTGTAATAGTTAGAGCAAAAACCGACCAAAAACAATATCTCTCGTGTCGGACAAAATGGTCAATATCTCCGAAACGGTAAGAGATCGAGCAAATCTGAGCAAAAAACCGACCCAAAATCTCTCGTGTCGGACAAAATGGTAAATATCTCCGAAACGGTAAGAGATAGAGCAAATCTATAAATGCAGTTCGAAAGAGTATAAAAATACATAAAAAACAAAAAAACTTTCAATGGAATCGGTTAAGAATTGTAATAGTTAGAGCAAAAACCGACCCAATATCTCTCGTGTCGGACAAAATGGTCAATATCTCCGAAACGGTAAGAGATCGAGCAAATCTGAGCAAAAAACCGACCCAAAATCTCTCGTGTCGGACAAAATGGTAAATATCTCCGAAACGGTAAGAGATAGAGCAAATCTGTAAATGCAGTTCGAAAGAGTATAAAAATACCTAAAAAACAAAAAAACTTTCAATGGAATCGGTTAAGAATTGTAAAAGTTAGAGCAAAAACCGACCCAAAATCTCTCGTGTCGGACAAAATGGTCAATATCTCCGAAACGGTAAGAGATAGAGCAAATCTGAGCAAAAAACCGACCCAAAATCTCTCGTGTCGGACATAATGGCCAATATCTCCGAAACGGTAAGAGATAGAGTAAATCTGTAAATGCAGTTCGAAAGAGTATACAAATACCTAAAAAACAAAAAAACTTTCAATGGAATCGGTTAAGAATTGTAATAGTTAGAGCAAAAACCGACCCAATATCTCTCGTGTCGGACAAAATGGTCAATATCTCCGAAACGGTAAGAGATCGAGCAAATCTGAGCAAAAAACCGACCCAAAATCTCTCGTGTCGGACAAAATGGTAAATATCTCCGAAACGGTAAGAGATAGAGCAAATCTGTAAATGCAGTTTGAAAGAGTATAAAAATACCTAAAAAACAAAAAAACTTTCAATGGAATCGGTTAAGAATTGTAATAGTTAGAGCAAAAACCGACCCAATATCTCTCGTGTCGGACAAAATGGTCAATATCTCCGAAACGGTAAGAGATCGAGCAAATCTGAGCAAAAAACCGACCCAAAATCTCTCGTGTCGGACAAAATGGTAAATATCTCCGAAACGGTAAGAGATAGAGCAAATCTGTAAATGCAGTTCGAAAGAGTATAAAAATACCTAAAAAACAAAAAAACTTTCAATGGAATCGGTTAAGAATTGTAAAAGTTAGAGCAAAAACCGACCAAAAAACAAAATCTCTCGTGTCGGACAAAATGGTCAATATCTCCGAAACGGTAAGAGATAGAGCAAATCTGAGCAAAAAACCGACCCAAAATCTCTCGTGTCGGACATAATGGCCAATATCTCCGAAACGGTAAGAGATAGAGCAAATCTGTAAATGCAGTTCGAAAGAGTATACAAATACCTAAAAAACAGAAAAACTTTCAATGGAATCGGTTAAGAATTGTAAAAGTTAGAGCAAAAACCGACCCAAAATCTCTCGTGTCGGACAAAATGGTCAATATCTCCGAAACGGTAAGAGATAGAGCAAATCTGAGCAAAAAACCGACCCAAAATCTCTCGTGTCGGACAAAATGGTCAATATCTCCGAAACGGTAAGAGATAGAGCAAATCTGAGCAAAAAACCGACCCAAAATCTCTCGTGCCGGACATAATGGTCAATATCTCCGAAACGGTAAGAGATAGAGCAAATCTGTAAATGCAGTTCGAAAGAGTATACAAATACCTAAAAAACAGAAAAACTTTCAATGGAATCGGTTAAGAATTGTAAAAGTTAGAGCAAAAACCGACCCAAAATCTCTCGTGTCGGACAAAATGGTCAATATCTCCGAAACGGTAAGAGATAGAGCAAATCTGAGCAAAAAACCGACCCAAAATCTCTCGTGTCGGACAAAATGGTCAATATCTCCGAAACGGTAAGAGATAGAGCAAATCTGAGCAAAAAACCGACCCAAAATCTCTCGTGCCGGACATAATGGTCAATATCTCCGAAACGGTAAGAGATAGAGCAAATCTGTAAATGCAGTTCGAAAGAGTATACAAATACCTAAAAAACAGAAAAACTTTCAATGGAATCGGTTAAGAATTGTAAAAGTTAGAGCAAAAACCTACCCAAAATCTCTCGTGTCGCACATAATGGTCAATATCTCCGAAAATGTAAGAGATAGAGCAAATCTGAGCAAAAAACCGACACAAAATCTGTCGTGTCGGACAAAATGGTCAATATCTCCGAAACGGAAAGAGATAAAAGTTAGAGCAAAAACCGACCCAAAATCTCTCGTGTCGGACAAAATGGTAAATATCTCCGAAACGGTAAGAGATAGAGCAAATCTGAGCAAAAAACCGACACAAAATCTCTCGTGTCGGACATAATGGTCAATATCTCCGGAACGGTAAGAGATAGAGCAAATCTGAGCAAAAAACCGACACAAAGAGTATAAAAATACCTAAAAAACAAAAAAACTTTCAATGGAATCGGTTAAGAATTGTAATAGTTAGAGCAAAAACCGACCCAATATCTCTCGTGTCGGACAAAATGGTCAATATCTCCGAAACGGTAAGAGATCGAGCAAATCTGAGCAAAAAACCGACCCAAAATCTCTCGTGTCGGACAAAATGGTAAATATCTCCGAAACGGTAAGAGATAGAGCAAATCTGTAAATGCAGTTCGAAAAAGTATAAAAATACCTAAAAAGCAAAGAAACTTTCAATGGAATCGGTTAAGAATTGTAAAAGTTAGAGCAAAAACCGACCCAAAATCTCTCGTGTCGGACAAAATGGTCAATATCTCCGAAAATGTAAGAGATAGAGCAAATCTGAACAAAAAACCGACACAAAATCTATCGTGTCGGACATAATGGTCAATATCTCCGAAACGGTAAGAGATAGAGCAAATCTGTAAATGCAGTTCGAAAGAGTATAAAAATACCTAAAAAACAAAAAAAACTTTCAATGGAATCGGTTAAGAATTGTAAAAGTTAGAGCAAAAACCGACCCAAAATCTCTCGTGTTGGACATAATGGTCAATATCTCCGAAACGGTAAGAGATAGAGCAAATCTGAGCAAAAAACCGACACAAAGAGTATAAAAATACCTAAAAAGCAAAGAAACTTTCAATGGAATCGGTTAAGAATTGTAAAAGTTAGAGCAAAAACCGACCCAAAATCTCTCGTGTCGGACAAAATGGTCAATATCTCCGAAAATGTAAGAGATAGAGCAAATCTGAACAAAAAACCGACACAAAATCTATCGTGTCGGACATAATGGTCAATATCTCCGAAACGGTAAGAGATAGAGCAAATCTGTAAATGCAGTTCGAAAGAGTATAAAAATACCTAAAAAACAAAAAAAACTTTCAATGGAATCGGTTAAGAATTGTAAAAGTTAGAGCAAAAACCGACCCAAAATCTCTCGTGTCGGACAAAATGGTCAATATCTCCGAAACGGTAAGAGATAGAGCAAATCTGAGCAAAAAACCGACCCAAAATCTTTCGTGTCGTACATAATGGTCAATATCTCCGAAACGGTAAGAGATCGAGCAAATCTGTAAATGCAGTTCGAAAGAGTATAAAAATACCTAAAAAACAAAAAAACTTTCAATGGAATCGGTTAAGAATTGTAAAAGTTAGAGCAAAAACCGACCCAAATTCTCTCTTGTCAAACAAAATGGTCAATATCTCCGAAACGGTAAGAGATAGAGCAAATCTGAGCAAAAAACCGACCCAAAATCTCTCGTGTCGGACATAATGGTCAATATCTCCGAAACGGTATGAGATCGAGCAAATCTGTAAATGCAGTTCGAAAGAGTATAAAAATACCTAAAAAACAAAAAAACTTTCAATGGAATCGGTTAAGAATTGTAAAAGTTAGAGCAAAAACCGACCCAAAATCTCTCATGTCGGACAAAATGGTCAATATCTCCGAAACGGTAAGAGATCGAGCATATCTGTAAATGCAGTTCGAAAGAGTATAAAAATACCTAAAAAACAAAAAAACTTTCAATGGAATCGGTTAAGAATTGTAAAAGTTAGAGCAAAAACCGACCCAAATTCTCTCTTGTCGGACAAAATGGTCAATATCTCCGAAACGGTAAGAGATAGAGCAAATCTGAGCAAAAAACCGACCCAAAATCTCTCGTGTCGGTCAAAATGGTCAATATCTCCGAAACGGTAAGAGATAGAGCAAATCTGTAAATGCAGTTCGGAAGAGTATAAAAATACCTAAAAAACAAAAAAACTTTCAATGGAATCGGTTAAGAATTGTAAAAGTTAGAGCAAAAACCGACCCAAAATCTCTCGTGTCGGACAAAATGGTCAATATCTCCGAAAATGTAAGAGATAGAGCAAATCTGAACAAAAAACCGACACAAAATCTATCGTGTCGGACATAATGGTCAATATCTCCGAAACGGTAAGAGATAGAGCAAATCTGTAAATGCAGTTCGAAAGAGTATAAAAATACCTAAAAAACAAAAAAAACTTTCAATGGAATCGGTTAAGAATTGTAAAAGTTAGAGCAAAAACCGACCCAAAATCTCTCGTGTCGGACAAAATGGTCAATATCTCCGAAACGGTAAGAGATAGAGCAAATCTGAGCAAAAAACCGACCCAAAAACCGAAACGGTAAGAGATAGAGCAAATCTGTAAATGCAGTTCGAAAGAGTATACAAATACCTAAAAAGCAGAAAAACTTTCAATGGAATCGGTTAAGAATTGTAAAAGTTAGAGCAAAAACCGACCCAAAATCTCTCGTGTCGGACAAAATGGTCAATATCTCCGAAACGGTAAGAGATAGAGCAAATCTGAGCAAAAAACCGACACAAAGAGTATAAAAATACCTAAAAAACAAAAAAACTTTCAATGGAATCGGTTAAGAATTGTAATAGTTAGAGCAAAAACCGACCCAATATCTCTCGTGTCGGACAAAATGGTCAATATCTCCGAAACGGTAAGAGATCGAGCAAATCTGAGCAAAAAACCGACCCAAAATCTCTCGTGTCGGACAAAATGGTAAATATCTCCGAAACGGTAAGAGATAGAGCAAATCTGTAAATGCAGTTCGAAAAAGTATAAAAATACCTAAAAAGCAAAGAAACTTTCAATGGAATCGGTTAAGAATTGTAAAAGTTAGAGCAAAAACCGACCCAAAATCTCTCGTGTCGGACAAAATGGTCAATATCTCCGAAACGGTAAGAGATAGAGCAAATCTGAGCAAAAAACCGACCCAAAATCTCTCGTGTCGGTCAAAATGGTCAATATCTCCGAAACGGTAAGAGATAGAGCAAATCTGTAAATGCAGTTCGAAAGAGTATAAAAATACCTAAAAAACAAAAAAACTTTCAATGGAATCGGTTAAGAATTGTAAAAGTTAGAGCAAAAACCGACCCAAAATCTCTCGTGTCGGACAAAATGGTCAATATCTCCGAAAATGTAAGAGATAGAGCAAATCTGAACAAAAAACCGACACAAAATCTATCGTGTCGGACATAATGGTCAATATCTCCGAAACGGTAAGAGATAGAGCAAATCTGTAAATGCAGTTCGAAAGAGTATAAAAATACCTAAAAAACAAAAAAAACTTTCAATGGAATCGGTTAAGAATTGTAAAAGTTAGAGCAAAAACCGACCCAAAATCTCTCGTGTTGGACAAAATGGTCAATATCTCCGAAACGGTAAGAGATAGAGCAAATCTGAGCAAAAAACCGACACAAAGAGTATAAAAATACCTAAAAAGCAAAGAAACTTTCAATGGAATCGGTTAAGAATTGTAAAAGTTAGAGCAAAAACCGACCCAAAATCTCTCGTGTCGGACAAAATGGTCAATATCTCCGAAACGGTAAGAGATAGAGCAAATCTGAGCAAAAAACCGACCCAAAAACCGAAACGGTAAGAGATAGAGCAAATCTGTAAATGCAGTTCGAAAGAGTATACAAATACCTAAAAAGCAGAAAAACTTTCAATGGAATCGGTTAAGAATTGTAAAAGTTAGAGCAAAAACCGACCCAAAATCTCTCGTGTCGGACAAAATGGTCAATATCTCCGAAAATGTAAGAGATAGAGCAAATCTGAGCAAAAAACCGACCCAAAATCTCTCGTGTCGGACAAAATGATCAATATCTCCGAAACGGTAAGAGATAGAGCAAATCTGAGCAAAAAACCTACCCAAAATCTCTCGTGTCGGACATATTGGTCAATATCTCCGAGACGGTAAGAGATAGAGCAAATCTGTAAATGCAGTTCGAAAGAGTATACAAATACCTAAAAAACAGAAAAACTTTCAATGGAATCGGTTAAGAATTGTAAAAGTTAGAGCAAAAACCGACCCAAAATCTCTCGTGTCGGACAAAATGGTCAATATCTCCGAAAATGTAAGAGATAGAGCAAATCTGAGCAAAAAACCGACCCAAAATCTCTCGTGTCGGACAAAATGGTCAATATCTCCGAAACGGTAAGAGATAGAGCAAATCTGAGCAAAAAACCGACCCAAAATCTCTCGTGTCGGACATAATGGTCAATATCTCCGAAACGGTAAGAGATAGAGCAAATCTGTAAATGCAGTTCGAAAGAGTATACAAATACCTAAAAAACAGAAAAACTTTCAATGGAATCGGTTAAGAATTGTAAAAGTTAGAGCAAAAACCGACCCAAAATCTCTCGTGTCGGACAAAATGGTCAATATCTCCGAAACGGTAAGAGATAGAGCTAATCTGAGCAAAAAACCGACCCAAAATCTCTCGTGTCGGACATAATGGTCAATATATCCGAAAAGGTAAGAGATAGAGCAAATTTGTAAATGCAGTTCGAAAGAGTATAAAAATACCTAAAAAACAAAAAAACTTTCAATGGAATCGGTTAAGAATTGTAAAAGAATTGTAAAAAAACCGACCCAAAATCTCTCGTGTCGGACAAAATGGTCAATATCTCCGAAACGGTAAGAGATAGAGCAAATCTGAGCAAAAAACCGACCCAAAATCGCTCGTGTCGGACATAATGGTCAATATCTCCGAAACGGTAAGAGATCGAGCAAATCTGTAAATGCAGTTCGAACGAGTATAAAAATACATAAAAAACAAAAAAACTTTCAATGGAATCGGTTAAGAATTGTAAAATTTAGAGCAAAAACCGTCCCAAAATCTCTCGTGTCAGACAAAATGGTCAATATCTCCGAAACGGTAACAGATAGAGCTAATCTGAGCAAAAAACCGACCCAAAATCACTCGTGTCGGACAAAATGGTCAATATCTCCGAAACGGTAAGAGATAGAGCAAATTTGTAAATGCAGTTCGAACGAGTATAAAAATACATAAAAAACAAAAAAACTTTCAATGGAATCGGTTAAGAATTGTAAAAGAATTGTAAAAAAACCGACCCAAAATCGTGTCGGACAAAATGGTCAATATCTCCGAAACGGTAAGAGATAGAGCAAATCTGAGCAAAAAACCGACCCAAAATATCTCGCGTCGGACATAATGGTCAATATCTCCAAAAAATCAAAAAAACTTTCAATGGAATCGGTTAAGAATTGTAAAAGTTAGAGCAAAAACCGACCCAAAATCTCTCGTGTCGGACAAAATGGTCAATATCTCCGAAACGGTAAGAGATCGAGCAAATCTGAGCAAAAAACCGACCCAATATATCTCGTGTCGGACATAATGGTCAATATCTCCGAAACGGTAAGAGATTGAGCAAATTTGTAAATGCAGTTCGAAAGAGTATAAAAATACCTAAATAACAAAAAAACTTTCAATGGAATCGGTTAAGAATTGTAAAAGTTAGAGCAAAAACCGACCCAAAATCTCTCGTGTCGGACAAAATGGTCAATATCTCCGAAACGGTAAGAGATAGAGCAAATCTGAGCAAAAAACCTACCCAAAATCTCTCGTGTCGGACATATTGGTCAATATCTCCGAGACGGTAAGAGATAGAGCAAATCTGTAAATGCAGTTCGAAAGAGTATACAAATACCTAAAAAACAGAAAAACTTTCAATGGAATCGGTTAAGAATTGTAAAAGTTAGAGCAAAAACCGACCCAAAATCTCTCGTGTCGGACAAAATGGTCAATATCTCCGAAAATGTAAGAGATAGAGCAAATCTGAGCAAAAAACCGACCCAAAATCTCTCGTGTCGGACAAAATGGTCAATATCTCCGAAACGGTAAGAGATAGAGCAAATCTGAGCAAAAAACCGACCCAAAATCTCTCGTGTCGGACATAATGGTCAATATCTCCGAAACGGTAAGAGATAGAGCAAATCTGTAAATGCAGTTCGAAAGAGTATACAAATACCTAAAAAACAGAAAAACTTTCAATGGAATCGGTTAAGAATTGTAAAAGTTAGAGCAAAAACCGACCAAAAAAAACAAAATCTCTCGTGTCGGACAAAATGGTCAATATCTCCGAAACGGTAAGAGATAGAGCTAATCTGAGCAAAAAACCGACCCAAAATCTCTCGTGTCGGACATAATGGTCAATATATCCGAAAAGGTAAGAGATAGAGCAAATTTGTAAATGCAGTTCGAAAGAGTATAAAAATACCTAAAAAACAAAAAAACTTTCAATGGAATCGGTTAAGAATTGTAAAAGAATTGTAAAAAAACCGACCAAAAAAACAAAATCTCTCGTGTCGGACAAAATGGTCAATATCTCCGAAACGGTAAGAGATAGAGCAAATCTGAGCAAAAAACCGACCCAAAATCGCTCGTGTCGGACATAATGGTCAATATCTCCGAAACGGTAAGAGATCGAGCAAATCTGTAAATGCAGTTCGAACGAGTATAAAAATACATAAAAAACAAAAAAACTTTCAATGGAATCGGTTAAGAATTGTAAAATTTAGAGCAAAAACCGTCCAAAAAACAAAATCTCTCGTGTCAGACAAAATGGTCAATATCTCCGAAACGGTAACAGATAGAGCTAATCTGAGCAAAAAACCGACCCAAAATCACTCGTGTCGGACAAAATGGTCAATATCTCCGAAACGGTAAGAGATAGAGCAAATTTGTAAATGCAGTTCGAACGAGTATAAAAATACATAAAAAACAAAAAAACTTTCAATGGAATCGGTTAAGAATTGTAAAAGAATTGTAAAAAAACCGACCCAAAATCGTGTCGGACAAAATGGTCAATATCTCCGAAACGGTAAGAGATAGAGCAAATCTGAGCAAAAAACCGACCCAAAATATCTCGCGTCGGACATAATGGTCAATATCTCCAAAACGGTAAGAGATCGAGCAAATCTGTAAATGCAGTTCGAAAGAGTATAAAAATACCTAAATCTGTAAATGCAGTTCGAAAGAGTATAAAAATACCTAAAAAACAAAAAAACTTTCAATGGAATCGGTTAAGAATTGTAAAAGTTAGAGCAAAAACCGACCAAAAAAAAAACAAAATCTCTCGTGTCGGACATAATGGTCAATATCTCCGAAACGGTAAGAGATAGAGGAAATCTGTAAATGCAGTTCGAACGAGTATAAAAATACCTAAAAAACAAAAAAACTTTCAATGGAATCGGTTAAGAATTGTAAAAGAATTGTAGCAAAAACCGACCACAAAATCTCTCGTGTCGGACAAAATGGTCAATATCTCCGAAACGGTAAGAGATAGAGCAAATCTGAGCAAAAAACCGACCCAAAATCTCTCGTGTCGGACAAAATGGTCAATATCTCCGAAACAAATCAAAAAAACTTTCAGTGGAATCGGTTAAGAATTGTAAAAGTTAGAGCAAAAACCGACCCAAAATCTCTCGTGTCGGACATAATGGTCAATATCTCCAAAACGGTAAGAGATCGAGCAAATCTGTAAATGCAGTTCGAACGAGTATAAAAATACCTAAAAAACAAAAAAACTTTCAATGGAATCGGTTAAGAATTGTAAAAGAATTGTAAAAAAACCGACCAAAAAAACAAAATCTCTCGTGTCGGACAAAATGGTCAATATCTCCGAAACGGTAAGAGATAGAGCTAATCTGAGGAAAAAACCGACCCAAAATCACTCGTGTCGGACAAAATGGTCAATATCTCCGAAACGGTAAGAGATCGAGCAAATTTGTAAATGCAGTTCGAACGAGTATAAAAATACATAAAAAACAAAAAAAACTTTCAATGGAATCGGTTAAGAATTGTAAAAGAATTGTAAAAAAACCGACCAAAAAACAAAATCTCTCGTGTCGGACAAAATGGTCAATATCTCCGAAACGGTAAGAGATAGAGCAAATCTGAGCAAAAAACCGACCCAAAATCTCTCGTGTCGGACATAATGGTCAATATCTCCGAAACGGTAAGAGATAGAGGAAATCTGTAAATGCAGTTCGAAAGAGTATAAAAATACCTAAAAAACAAAAAAACTTTCAATGGAATCGGTTAAGAATTGTAAAATTTAGAGCAAAAACCGACCAACAAAATCTCTCGTGTCGGACAAAATGGTCAATATCTCCGAAACGGTAAGAGATAGAGCTAATCTGAGCAAAAAACCGACCCAAAATCACTCGTGTCGGACAAAATGGTCAATATCTCCGAAACATATCAAAAAAACTTTCAATGGAATCGGTTAAGAATTGTAAAAGTTAGAGCAAAAACCGACCCAAAATCTCTCGTGTCGGACAAAATGGTCAATATCTCCGAAACGGTAAGAGATAGAGCAAATTTGTAAATGCAGTTCGAACGAGTATAAAAATACATAAAAAACAAAAAAACTTTCAATGGAATCGGTTAAGAATTGTAAAAGAATTGTAAAAAAACCGACCCAAAATCTCTCGTGTCGGACAAAATGGTCAATATCTCCGAAACGGTAAGAGATCAAGCAAATCTGTAAATGCAGTTCGAACGAGTATAAAAATACCTAAAAAACAAAAAAAACTTTCAATGGAATCGGTTAAGAATTGTAAAATTTAGAGCAAAAACCGTCCCAAAATCTCTCGTGTCAGACAAAATGGTCAATATCTCCAAAACGGTAAGAGATCGAGCAAATCTGTAAATGCAGTTCGAAAGAGTATAAAAATACCTAAAAAACAAAAAAACTTTCAATGGAATCGGTTAAGAATTGTAAAAGTTAGAGCAAAAACCGACCAAAAAAACAAAATCTCTCGTGTCGGACAAAATGGTCAATATCTCCGAAACGGTAAGAGATAGAGCAAATCTGAGCAAAAAACCGACCCAAAATCTGTCGTGTCGGACATAATGGTCAATATCTCCAAAACGGTAAGAGATAGAGCAAATCTGTAAATGCAGTTCGAAAGAGTATAAAAATACCTAAAAAACAAAAAAACTTTCAATGGAATCGGTTAAGAATTGTAAAAGTTAGAGCAAAAACCGACCAAACAAAATCTCTCGTGTCGGACAAAATGGTCAATATCTCCGAAACGGTAAGAGATAGAGCAAATCTGAGCAAAAAACCGACCCAAAATCTCTCGTGTCGGACATAATGGTCAATATCTCCGAAACGGTAAGAGATCGAGCAAATCTGTAAATGCAGTTCGAACGAGTATAAAAATACCTAAAAAACAAAAAAAACTTTCAATGGAATCGGTTAAGAATTGTAAAAGAATTGTAAAAAAACCGACCAAAAAAAAAAAAAAATCTCTCGTGTCGGACAAAATGGTCAATATCTCCGAAACGGTAAGAGATAGAGCAAATCTGAGCAAAAAACCGACCCAAAATCTCTCGTGTCGGACATAATGGTCAATATCTCCGAAACGGTAAGAGATCAAGCAAATCTGTAAATGCAGTTCGAACGAGTATAAAAATACCTAAAAAACAAAAAAACTTTCAATGGAATCGGTTAAGAATTGTAAAATTTAGAGCAAAAACCGACCAAAAAAAAAAAATCTCTCGTGTCAGACAAAATGGTCAATATCTCCGAAACGGTAAGAGATAGAGCTAATCTGAGCAAAAAACCGACCCAAAATCACTCGTGTCGGACAAAATGGTCAATATCTCCGAAACGGTAAGAGATAGAGCAAATTTGTAAATGCAGTTCGAAAGAGTATAAAAATACCTAAAAACAAAAAAATTTTCAATGGAATCGGTTAAGAATTGTAAAAGAATTGTAAAAAAACCGACCAAAAAAAAACAAAATCTCTCGTGTCGGACAAAATGGTCAATATCTCCGAAACGGTAAGAGATAGAGCTAATCTGAGCAAAAAACCGACCCAAAATCACTCGTGTCGGACAAAATGGTCAATATCTCCGAAAAAAATCAAAAAAACTTTCAATGGAATCGGTTAAGAATTGTAAAAGTTAGAGCAAAAACCGACCAAAAAACAAAATCTCTCGTGTCGGACAAAATGGTCAATATCTCCGAAACGGTAAGAGATCGAGCAAATCTGAGCAAAAAACCGACCCAATATATCTCGTGTCGGACATAATGGTCAATATCTCCGAAACGGTAAGAGATTGAGCAAATTTGTAAATGCAGTTCGAAAGAGTATAAAAATACCTAAATAACAAAAAAACTTTCAATGGAATCGGTTAAGAATTGTAAAAGTTAGAGCAAAAACCGACCAAAAAAAAAAAACAAAATCTCTCGTGTCGGACAAAATGGTCAATATCTCCGAAACGGTAAGAGATAGAGCAAATCTGAGCAAAAAACCGACCCAAAATCGCTCGTGTCGGACATAATGGTCAATATCTCCGAAACGGTAAGAGATCAAGCAAATCTGTAAATGCAGTTCGAACGAGTATAAAAATACCTAAAAAACAAAAAAAACTTTCAATGGAATCGGTTAAGAATTGTAAAATTTAGAGCAAAAACCGTCCCAAAATCTCTCGTGTCAGACAAAATGATCAATATCTCCAAAACGGTAAGAGATCGAGCAAATCTGTAAATGCAGTTCGAAAGAGTATAAAAATACCTAAAAAACAAAAAAACTTTCAATGGAATCGGTTAAGAATTGTAAAAGTTAGAGCAAAAACCGACCAAAAAAACAAAATCTCTCGTGTCGGACAAAATGGTCAATATCTCCGAAACGGTAAGAGATAGAGCAAATCTGAGCAAAAAACCGACCCAAAATCTGTCGTGTCGGACATAATGGTCAATATCTCCAAAACGGTAAGAGATCGAGCAAATCTGTAAATGCAGTTCGAAAGAGTATAAAAATACCTAAAAAACAAAAAAGCTTTCAATGGAATCGGTTAAGAATTGTAAAAGTTAGAGCAAAAACCGACCAAAAAAAAAAAAAATCTCTCGTGTCGGACAAAATGGTCAATATCTCCGAAACGGTAAAAGATAGAGCAAATCTGAGCAAAAAACCGACCCAAAATCTCTCGTGTCGGATATAATGGTCAATATCTCCGAAACGGTAAGAGATAGAGGAAATCTGTAAATGCAGTTCGAACGAGTATAAAAATACCTATAAAACAAAAAAACTTTCAATGGAATCGGTTAAGAATTGTAAAAGAATTGTAAAAAAAACCGACCAAAAAAAAAAATCTCTCGTGTCGGACAAAATGGTCAATATCTCCGAAACGGTAAGAGATAGAGCAAATCTGAGCAAAAAACCGACCCAAAATCTCTCGTGTCGGACATAATGGTCAATATCTCCGAAACTGTAAGAGATCAAGCAAATCTGTAAATGCAGTTCGAACGAGTATAAAAATACCTAAAAAACAAAAAAACTTTCAATGGAATCGGTTAAGAATTGTAAAATTTAGAGCAAAAACCGTCCAAAAAAAAAAAAAATCTCTCGTGTCAGACAAAATGGTCAATATCTCCGAAACGGTAAGAGATAGAGCTAATCTGAGCAAAAAACCGACCCAAAATCACTCGTGTCGGACAAAATGGTCAATATCTCCGAAACGGTAAGAGATAGAGGAAATCTGTAAATGCAGTTCGAACGAGTATAAAAATACCTAAAAAACAAAAAAACTTTCAATGGAATCGGTTAAGAATTGTAAAAGTTAGAGCAAAAACCGACCCAAAATCTCTCGTGTCGGACATAATGGTCAATATCTCCGAAACGGTAAGAGATAGAGGAAATCTGTAAATGCAGTTCGAACGAGTATAAAAATACCTAAAAAACAAAAAAACTTTCAATGGAATCGGTTAAGAATTGTAAAAGAATTGTAAAAAACCGACCCAAAATCTCTCGTGTCGGACAAAATGGTCAATATCTCCGAAACGGTAAGAGATAGAGCAAATCTGAGCAAAAAACCGACCCAAAATCTCTCGTGTCGGACAAAATGGTCAATATCTCCGAAACAAATCAAAAAAACTTTCAATGGAATCGGTTAAGAATTGTAAAAGTTAGAGCAAAAACCGACCAAAAAAAAAAAAAATCTCTCGTGTCGGACAAAATGGTCAATATCTCCGAAACGGTAAGAGATCGAGCAAATCTGAGCAAAAAACCGACCCAATATATCTCGTGTCGGACATAATGGTCAATATCTCCGAAACGGTAAGAGATTGAGCAAATTTGTAAATGCAGTTCGAACGAGTATAAAAATACCTAAAAACAAAAAAATTTTCAATGGAATCGGTTAAGAATTGTAAAAGAATTGTAAAAAAACCGACCCAAAATCTCTCGTGTCGGACAAAATGGTCAATATCTCCGAAACGGTAAGAGATAGAGCAAATCTGAGCAAAAAACCGACCCAAAATCACTCGTGTCGGACAAAATGGTCAATATCTCTGAAACGGTAAGAGATAGAGCAAATTTGTAAATGCAGTTCGAACGAGTATAAAAATACATAAAAAACAAAAAAACTTTCAATGGAATCGGTTAAGAATTGTAAAATTTAGAGCAAAAACCGTCCCAAAATCTCTCGTGTCAGACAAAATGGTCAATATCTCCGAAACGGTAAGAGATCGAGCAAATCTGTAAATGCAGTTCGAAAGAGTATAAAAATACCTAAAAAACAAAAAAACTTTCAATGGAATCGGTTAAGAATTGTAAAAGTTAGAGCAAAAACCGACCAAAAAAAAAAAAAAAATCTCTCGTGTCGGACAAAATGGTCAATATCTCCGAAACGGTAAGAGATAGAGCAAATCTGAGCAAAAAACCGACCCAAAATCTGTCGTGTCGGAGATAATGGTCAATATCTCCAAAACGGTAAGAGATCGAGCAAATCTGTAAATGCAGTTCGAAAGAGTATAAAAATATCTAAAAAACAAAAAAGCTTTCAATGGAATCGGTTAAGAATTGTAAAAGTTAGAGCAAAAACCGACCAAAAAACAAAATCTCTCGTGTCGGACAAAATGGTCAATATCTCCGAAACGGTAAGAGATAGAGCAAATCTGAGCAAAAAACCGACCCAAAATCTGTCGTGTCGGACAAAATGGTCAATATCGCCGAAACGGTAAGAGATAGAGCAAATTTGTAAATGCAGTTCGAACGAGTATAAAAATACATAAAAAACAAAAAAACTTTCAATGGAATCGGTTAAGAATTGTAAAAGAATTGTAAAAAAACCGACCAAAAAAAAAAAAAATCTCTCGTGTCGGACAAAATGGTCAATATCTCCGAAACGGTAAGAGATAGAGCAAATCTGAGCAAAAAACCGACCCAAAATCTCTCGTGTCGGACATAATGGTCAATATCTCCGAAACGGTAAGAGATCAAGCAAATCTGTAAATGCAGTTCGAACGAGTATAAAAATACCTGAAAAACAAAAAAACTTTCAATGGAATCGGTTAGGAATTGTAAAATTTAGAGCAAAAACCGTCCCAAAATCTCTCGTGTCAGACAAAATGGTCAATATCTCCGAAACGGTAAGAGATAGAGCTAATCTGAGCAAAAAACCGACCCAAAATCACTCGTGTCGGACAAAATGGTCAATATCTCCGAAACGGTAAGAGATAGAGCAAATTTGTAAATGCAGTTCGAACGAGTATAAAAATACATAAAAAACAAAAAAACTTTCAATGGAATCGGTTAAGAATTGTAAAAGAATTGTAAAAAAACCGACCAAAAAAAAAATCTCTCGTGTCGGACAAAATGGTCAATATCTCCGAGACGGTAAGAGATAGAGCAAATCTGAGCAAAAAACCGACCCAAAATATCTCGCGTCGGACATAATGGTCAATATCTCCAAAACGGTAAGAGATCGAGCAAATCTGTAAATGCAGTTCGAAAGAGTATAAAAATACCTAAAAAACAAAAAAACTTTCAATGGAATCGGTTAAGAATTGTAAAAGTTAGAGCAAAAACCGACCAAAAAAAAACAAAATCTCTCGTGTCGGACATAATGGTCAATATCTCCGAAACGGTAAGAGATAGAGGAAATCTGTAAATGCAGTTCGAACGAGTATAAAAATACCTAAAAAACAGAAAAACTTTCAATGGAATCGGTTAAGAATTGTAAAAAAAATTGTAAAAAAACCGACCAAAAAAACAAAATCTCTCGTGTCGGACAAAATGGTCAATATCTCCGAAACGGTAAGAGATAGAGCAAATCTGAGCAAAAACCCCCAACCCCGACCCCAAAAAAAAAACTTTCAGTGGAATCGGTTAAGAATTGTAAAAGTTAGAGCAAAAACCGACCCAAAATCTCTCGTGTCGGACATAATGGTCAATATCTCCAAAACGGTAAGAGATCGAGCAAATCTGTAATTGCAGTTCGAACGAGTATAAAAATACCTAAAAAACAAAAAAACTTTCAATGGAATCGGTTAAGAATTGTAAAAGAATTGTAAAAAAACCGACCAAAAAAAACAAAATCTCTCGTGTCGGACAAAATGGTCAATATCTCCGAAACGGTAAGAGATAGAGCTAATCTGAGGAAAAAACCGACCCAAAATCACTCGTGTCGGACAAAATGGTCAATATCTCCGAAACAAATCAAAAAAACTTTCAATGGAATCGGTTAAGAATTGTAAAAGTTAGAGCAAAAACCGACCAAAAAAACAAAATCTCTCGTGTCGGACATAATGGTCAATATCTCCGAAACGGTAAGAGATAGAGCAAATCTGAGCAAAAAACCGACCCAAAATCTGTCGTGTCGGACAAAATGGTCAATATCTCCAAAACGGTAAGAGATCGAGCAAATTTGTAAATGCAGTTCGAACGAGTATAAAAATACATAAAAAACAAAAAAACTTTCAATGGAATCGGTTAAGAATTGTAAAAGAATTGTAAAAAAACCGACCCAAAATCTCTCGTGTCGGACATAATGGTCAATATCTCCGAAACGGTAAGAGATAGAACAAATGCAGTTCGAAAGAGTATAAAAATACCTAAAAAACAAAAAAAAACTTTCAATGGAATCGGTTAAGAATTGTAAAAGTTAGAGCAAAAACCGATCCAAAAAAAAAATCTCTCGTGTCGGACAAAATGGTCAATATCTCCGAAACGGTAAGAGATCGAGCAAATCTGAGCAAAAAACCGACCCAAAATTTCTCGTGTCGGACATAATGGTCAATATATCCGAAACGGTAAGAGATCGAGCAAATTTGTAAATGCAGTTCGAAAGAGTATAAAAATACCTAAAAAACAAAAAAACTTTCAATGGAATCGGTTAAGAATTGTAAAAGAATTGTAAAAAAGCCGACCAAAAAAAACAAAATCTCTCGTGTCGGACAAAATGGTCAATATCTCCGAAACGGTAAGAGATAGAGCTAATCTGAGCAAAAAACCGACCCAAAATCACTCGTGTCGGACATAATGGTCAATATCTCCGAAACGGTAAGAGATCGAGCAAATCTGTAAATGCAGTTCGAAAGAGTATAAAAAAATCAAAAAAAAACTTTCAATGGAATCGGTTAAGAATTGTAAAAGTTAGAGCAAAAACCGACCAAAAAAAAAAAATCTCTCGTGTCGGACAAAATGGTCAATATCTCCGAAACGGTAAGAGATAGAGCTAATCTGAGCAAAAAACCGACCCAAAATCTCTCGTGTCGGACATAATGGCCAATATCTCCGAAACGGTAAGAGATCGAGGAAATCTGTAAATGCAGTTCGAACGAGTATAAAAATACCTAAAAAACAAAAAAACTTTCAATGGAATCGGTTAAGAATTGTAAAAGAATTGTAAAAAAACCGACCAAAAAACAAAATCTCTCGTGTCGGACAAAATGGTCAATATCTCCGAAACGGTAAGAGATAGAGCAAATCTGAGCAAAAAACCGACCCAAAATCTCTCGTGTCGGACAAAATGGTCAATATCTCCGAAACGGTGAAATCAAAAAAAACTTTCAGTGGAATCGGTTAAGAATTGTAAAAGTTAGAGCAAAAACCGACCAAAAAAAAACAAAATCTCTCGTGTCGGACAAAATGGTCAATATCTCCGAAACGGTAAGAGATCGAGCAAATCTGAGCAAAAAACCGACCCAAAATCTCTCGTGTCGGACATAATGGTCAATATGTCCGAAACAAATCAAAAAAAACTTTCAGTGGAATCGGTTAAGAATTGTAAAAGTTAGAGCAAAAACCGACCCAAAATCTCTCGTGTCGGACATAATGGTCAATATCTCCGAAACGGTAAGAGATAGAGCAAATCTGTAAATGCAGTTCGAACGAGTATAAAAATACCTAAAAAACAAAAAAACTTTCAATGGAATCGGTTAAGAATTGTAAAAGAATTGTAAAAAAACCGACCAAAAAAAAAAAATCTCTCGTGTCGGACAAAATGGTCAATATCTCCGAAACGGTAAGAGATAGAGCTAATCTGAGGAAAAAACCGACCCAAAATCACTCGTGTCGGACAAAATGGTCAATATCTCCGAAACGGTAAGAGATCGAGCAAATTTGTAAATGCAGTTCGAAAGAGTATAAAAATACATAAAAAACAAAAAAACTTTCAATGGAATCGGTTAAGAATTGTAAAAGAATTAGTAAAAAAGCCGACCAAAAAAAAAAAAAAATCTCTCGTGTCGGACAAAATGGTCAATATCTCCGAAACGGTAAGAGATAGAGCAAATCTGAGCAAAAAACCGACCCAAAATCTCTCGTGTCGGACATAATGGTCAATATCTCCGAAACGGTAAGAGATCAAGCAAATCTGTAAATGCAGTTCGAAAGAGTATAAAAATACCTAAAAAACAAAAAAACTTTCAATGGAATCAGTTAAGAATTGTAAAATTTAGAGCAAAAGCCGACCAAAAAAAAAAAAAATCTCTCGTGTCAGACAAAATGGTCAATATCTCCGAAACGGTAAGAGATAGAGCAAATCTGAGCAAAAAACCGACCCAAAATCTCTCGTGTCGGACATAATGGTCAATATCTCCGAAACGGTAAGAGATCGAGCAAATCTGTAAATGCAGTTCGAAAGAGTATAAAAATACCTAAAAAACAAAAAAACTTTCAATGGAATCGGTTAAGAATTGTAAAAGAATTGTAAAAAAGCCGACCAAAAAAAAAAAAAATCTCTCGTGTCGGACAAAATGGTCAATATCTCCGAAACGGTAAGAGATAGAGCAAATCTGAGCAAAAAACCGACCCAAAATTTCTCGTGTCGGACATAATGGTCAATATCTCCAAAACGGTAAGAGATCGAGCAAATCTGTAAATGCAGTTCGAAAGAGTATAAAAATACCTAAAAACAAAAAAACTTTCAATGGAATCGGTTAAGAATTGTAAAAGTTAGAGCAAAAGCCGATCCAAAAAAAAAAAAAAAAATCTCTCGTGTCGGACAAAATGGTCAATATCTCCGAAACGGTAAGAGATAGAGCAAATCTGAGCAAAAAACCGACCCAAAATCTCTCGTGTCGGACATATTGGTCAATATCTCCGAAACGGTAAGAGATCGAGAAATCTGTAAATGCAGTTCGAAAGAGGATAAAAAACCAAAACAAAAAAACTTTCAATGGAATCGGTTAAGAATTGTAAAAGTTAGAGCAAAAGCCGATCCAAAAAAAAAAAAATCTCTCGTGTCGGACAAAATGGTCAATATCTCCGAAACGGTAAGAGATAGAGCAAATCTGAGCAAAAAACCGACCCAAAATCTCTCGTGTCGGACAAAATGGTCAATATCTCCGAAACAAATCAAAAAAACTTTCAGTGGAATCGGTTAAGAATTGTAAAAGTTAGAGCAAAAACCGACCCAAAATCTCTCGTGTCGGACAAAATGGTCAATATCTCCGAAACGGTAAGAGATCGAGCAAATCTGTAAATGCAGTTCGAACGAGTATAAAAATACCTAAAAAACAAAAAAACTTTCAATGGAATCGGTTAAGAATTGTAAAAGAATTAGAGCAAAAGCCGACCAAAAAAAAAAAAAATCTCTCGTGTCGGACAAAATGGTCAATATCTCCGAAACGGTAAGAGATAGAGCAAATCTGAGGAAAAAACCGACCCAAAATCTCTCGTGTCGGACATATTGGTCAATATCTCCGAAACGGTAAGAGATCGAGCAAATTTGTAAATGCAGTTCGAACGAGTATAAAAATACATAAAAAACAAAAAAACTTTCAATGGAATCGGTTAAGAATTGTAAAAGAATTAGTGCAAAAGCCGACCAAAAAAAAAAAAAAAATCTCTCGTGTCGGACAAAATGGTCAATATCTCCGAAACGGTAAGAGATAGAGCAAATCTGAGCAAACAACCGACCCAAAATTTCTCGTGTCGGACATAATGGTCAATATCTCCGAAACGGTAAGAGATCGAGCAAATCTGTAAATGCAGTTCGAAAGAGTATAAAAATACCTAAAAAACAAAAAAACTTTCAATGGAATCGGTTAAGAATTGTAAAATTTAGAGCAAAAGCCGACCAAAAAAAAAAAAATCTCTCGTGTCGGACAAAATGGTCAATATCTCCGAAACGGTAAGAGATAGAGCAAATCTGAGCAAAAAACCGACCCAAAATCTCTCGTGTCGGACAAAATGGTCAATATCTCCGAAACGGTAAGAGATAACAAAAGAAAAAAAAAAAAAAAAAAAAAACTTTCAATGGAATCGGTTAAGAATTGTAAAAGTTTGAGCAAAAGCCGACCAAAAAAAAAAATCTCTCGTGTCGGACAAAATGGTCAATATCTCCGAAACGGTAAGAGATAGAGCAAATCTGAGCAAAAAACCGACCCAAAATTTCTCGTGTCGGACATATTGGTCAATATCTCTGAAACGGTAAGAGATCGAGCAAATCTGTAAATGCAGTTCGAAAGAGTATAAAAATACCTAAAAAACAAAAAAACTTTCAATGGAATCGGTTAAGAATTGTAAAAGTTAGAGCAAAAACCGACCCAAAATCTCTCGTGTCAGACAAAATGGTCAATATCTCCGAAACGGTAAGAGATAGAGCAAATTTGTAAATGCAGTTCGAACGAGTATAAAAATACATAAAAAACAAAAAAACTTTCAATGGAATCGGTTAAGAATTGTAAAAGAATTAGTAAAAAAACCGACCAAAAAAAAAAAAATCTCTCGTGTCGGACAAAATGGTCAATATCTCCGAAACGGTAAGAGATAGAGCAAATCTGAGCAAAAAACCGACCCAAAATTTCTCGTGTCGGACATATTGGTCAATATCTCCGAAACGGTAAGAGATCGAGCAAATCTGTAAATGCAGTTCGAAAGAGTATAAAAATACCTAAAAAACAAAAAAACTTTCAATGGAATCGGTTAAGAATTGTAAAAGTTAGAGCAAAAACCGACCCAAAATCTCTCGTGTCGGACATAATGGTCAATATCTCCGAAACGGTAAGAGATAGAGGAAATCTGTAAATGCAGTTCGAAAGAGTATAAAAATACCTAAAAAACAAAAAAACTTTCAATGGAATCGGTTAAGAATTGTAAAAGAATTGTAAAAAAACCGACCAAAAAAAAAAAAATCTCTCGTGTCGGACAAAATGGTCAATATCTCCGAAACGGTAAGAGATAGAGCAAATCTGAGCAAAAAACCGACCCAAAATCTCTCGCGTCGGACATAATGGTCAATATCTCCGAAACAAATCAAAAAAACTTTCAGTGGAATCGGTTAAGATTGTAAAAGTTAGAGCAAAAACCGACCCAAAATCTCTCGTGTCGGACATAATGGTCAATATCTCCGAAACGGTAAGAGATCGAGCAAATCTGTAAATGCAGTTCGAAAGAGTATAAAAATACCTAAAAAACAAAAAAACTTTCAATGGAATCGGTTAAGAATTGTAAAAGAATTAGTAAAAAAGCCGACCAAAAAAAAAAAAAAATCTCTCGTGTCGGACAAAATGGTCAATATCTCCGAAACGGTAAGAGATAGAGCAAATCTGAGGAAAAAACCGACCCAAAATCTCTCGTGTCGGACATATTGGTCAATATCTCCGAAACGGTAAGAGATCGAGCAAATCTGTAAATGCAGTTCGAAAGAGTATAAAAATACCTAAAAAACAAAAAAAACTTTCAATGGAATCGGTTAAGAATTGTAAAAGTTAGAGCAAAAGCCGACCAAAAAAAAAAAAAAAATCTCTCGTGTCGGACAAAATGGTCAATATCTCCGAAACGGTAAGAGATAGAGCAAATCTGAGCAAAAAACCGACCCAAAATCTCTCGTGTCGGACATATTGGTCAATATCTCCGAAACGGTAAGAGATCGAGCAAATCTGTAAATGCAGTTCGAACGAGTATAAAAATACATAAAAAACAAAAAAACTTTCAATGGAATCGGTTAAGAATTGTAAAAGAATTGTAAAAAAACCGACCCAAAATCTCTCGTGTCGGACATAATGGTCAATATCTCCGAAACGGTAAGAGATAGAACAAATGCAGTTCGAAAGAGTATAAAAATACCTAAAAAACAAAAAAAACTTTCAATGGAATCGGTTAAGAATTGTAAAAGTTAGAGCAAAAACCGATCCAAAAAAAAAAAATCTCTCGTGTCGGACAAAATGGTCAATATCTCCGAAACGGTAAGAGATCGAGCAAATCTGAGCAAAAAACCGACCCAAAATCTCTCGTGTCGGACATAATGGTCAATATCTCCGAAACGGTAAGAGATCGAGCAAATCTGTAAATGCAGTTCGAAAGAGTATAAAAATACCTAAAAAACAAAAAAACTTTCAATGGAATCGGTTAAGAATTGTAAAAGAATTGTAAAAAAGCCGACCAAAAAAAAAAAAAAATCTCTCGTGTCGGACAAAATGGTCAATATCTCCGAAACGGTAAGAGATAGAGCAAATCTGAGCAAAAAACCGACCCAAAATCTCTCGTGTCGGACAAATTGGTCAATATCTCCGAAACGGTAAGAGATCGAGCAAATCTGTAAATGCAGTTCGAAAGAGTATAAAAATACTAAAACAAAAAAACTTTCAGTGGAATCGGTTAAGAATTGTAAAAGTTAGAGCAAAAACCGACCAAAAAAAAAAAAAAATCTCTCGTGTCGGACAAAATGGTCAATATCTCCGAAACGGTAAGAGATAGAGCAAATCTGAGCAAAAAACCGACCCAAAATCTCTCGTGTCGGACATAATGGTCAATATGTCCGAAACAAATCAAAAAACTTTCAGTGGAATCGGTTAAGAATTGTAAAAGTTAGAGCAAAAACCGACCCAAAATCTCTCGTGTCGGACATAATGGCCAATATCTCCGAAACGGTAAGAGATCGAGCAAATCTGTAAATTCAGTTCGAAAGAGTATAAAAATACCTAAAAAACAAAAAAACTTTCAATGGAATCGGTTAAGAATTGTAAAAGAATTGAGAAAAAGCCGACCAAAAAAAAAAAAAATCTCTCGTGTCGGACAAAATGGTCAATATCTCCGAAACGGTAAGAGATAGAGCAAATCTGAGGAAAAAACCGACCCAAAATCTCTCGTGTCGGACATAATGGTCAATATCTCCGAAACGGTAAGAGATCGAGCAAATCTGTAAATGCAGTTCGAAAGAGTATAAAAATACATAAAAAACAAAAAAACTTTCAATGGAATCGGTTAAGAATTGTAAAAGAATTAGAAAAAAAGCCGACCAAAAAAAAAAAAAAAATCTCTCGTGTCGGACAAAATGGTCAATATCTCCGAAACGGTAAGAGATAGAGCAAATCTGAGCAAAAAACCGACCCAAAATCTCTCGTGTCGGACATAATGGTCAATATCTCCGAAACGGTAAGAGATCAAGCAAATCTGTAAATGCAGTTCGAAAGAGTATAAAAATACCTAAAAAACAAAAAATCTTTCAATGGAATCGGTTAAGAATTGTAAAAGTTAGAGCAAAAGCCGACCAAAAAAAAAAAAAAAATCTCTCGTGTCAGACAAAATGGTCAATATCTCCGAAACGGTAAGAGATAGAGCAAATCTGAGCAAAAAACCGACCCAAAATCTCTCGTGTCGGACATATTGGTCAATATCTCCGAAACGGTAAGAGATCGAGCAAATCTGTAAATGCAGTTCGAAAGAGTATAAAAATACATAAAAAACAAAAAAACTTTCAATGGAATCGGTTAAGAATTGTAAAAGAATTAGAGAAAAAGCCGACCAAAAAAAAAAAAAAAAAATCTCTCGTGTCGGACAAATTGGTCAATATCTCCGAAACGGTAAGAGATAGAGCAAATCTGAGCAAAAAACCGACCCAAAATATCTCGTGTCGGACATATTGGTCAATATCTCCGAAACGGTAAGAGATCGAGCAAATCTGTAAATGCAGTTCGAAAGAGTATAAAAATACCTAAAAACAAAAAAACTTTCAATGGAATCGGTTAAGAATTGTAAAAGTTAGTGCAAAAGCCGACCAAAAAAAAAAAAATCTCTTGTGTCGGACAAAATGGTCAATATCTCCGAAACGGTAAGAGATAGAGCAAATCTGAGCAAAAAACCGACCCAAAATCTCTCGTGTCGGACATAATGGTCAATATCTCCGAAACGGTAAGAGATCGAGCAAATCTGTAAATGCAGTTCGAAAAAGAAAAAAAACAAAAACAAAAAAACTTTCAATGGAATCGGTTAAGAATTGTAAAAGTTAGAGCAAAAACCGACCAAAAAAAAAAAAAAATCTCTCGTGTCGGACAAAATGGTCAATATCTCCGAAACGGTAAGAGATAGAGCAAATCTGAGCAAAAAACCGACCCAAAATCTCTCGTGTCGGACATAATGGTCAATATGTCCGAAACAAATCAAAAAAACTTTCAGTGGAATCGGTTAAGAATTGTAAAAGTTAGAGCAAAAACCGACCCAAAATCTCTCGTGTCGGACATAATGGTCAATATCTCCGAAACGGTAAGAGATCGAGCAAATCTGTAAATGCAGTTCGAAAGAGTATAAAAATACCTAAAAAACAAAAAAACTTTCAATGGAATCGGTTAAGAATTGTAAAAGAATTGTAAAAAAACCGACCAAAAAAAAAAAAAAATCTCTCGTGTCGGACAAAATGGTCAATATCTCCGAAACGGTAAGAGATAGAGCAAATCTGAGGAAAAAACCGACCCAAAATCTCTCGTGTCGGACATATTGGTCAATATCTCCGAAACGGTAAGAGATCGAGCAAATCTGTAAATGCAGTTCGAAAGAGTATAAAAATACCTAAAAAACAAAAAAACTTTCAATGGAATCGGTTAAGAATTGTAAAAGAATTAGAGAAAAAGCCGACCAAAAAAAAAAAAAAAATCTCTCGTGTCGGACAAAATGGTCAATATCTCCGAAACGGTAAGAGATAGAGCAAATCTGAGCAAACAACCGACCCAAAATTTCTCGTGTCGGACATAATGGTCAATATCTCCGAAACGGTAAGAGATCGAGCAAATCTGTAAATGCAGTTCGAAAGAGTATAAAAATACCTAAAAAACAAAAAAACTTTCAATGGAATCGGTTAAGAATTGTAAAAGTTAGAGCAAAAGCCGACCAAAAAAAAAAAAAATCTCTCGTGTCGGACAAAATGGTCAATATCTCCGAAACGGTAAGAGATAGAGCAAATCTGAGCAAAAAACCGACCCAAAATCTCTCGTGTCGGACATAATGGTCAATATCTCCGAAACGGTAAGAGATCGAGCAAATTTGTAAATGCAGTTCGAAAGAGTATAAAAATACATAAAAAACAAAAAAACTTTCAATGGAATCGGTTAAGAATTGTAAAAGAATTGTAAAAAAACCGACCAAAAAAAAAAAAAAATCTCTCGTGTCGGACAAAATGGTCAATATCTCCGAAACGGTAAGAGATAGAGCAAATCTGAGCAAAAAACCGACCCAAAATATCTCGCGTCGGACATAATGGTCAATATCTCCGAAACGGTAAGAGATCGAGCAAATCTGTAAATGCAGTTCGAAAGATTATAAAAATACCTAAAAACAAAAAAACTTTCAATGGAATCGGTTAAGAATTGTAAAAGTTAGAGCAAAAGCCGATCCAAAAAAAAAAAAAAATCTCTCGTGTCGGACAAAATGGTCAATATCTCCGAAACGGTAAGAGATCGAGCAAATCTGAGCAAAAAACCGACCCAAAATCTCTCGTGTCGGACATATTGGTCAATATCTCCGAAACGGTAAGAGATCGAGCAAATCTGTAAATGCAGTTCGAAAGAGTATAAAAATACCTAAAAAACAAAAAAACTTTCAATGGAATCGGTTAAGAATTGTAAAAGAATTAGAAAAAAAACCGACCAAAAAAAAAAAAAAAAATCTCTCGTGTCGGACAAAATGGTCAATATCTCCGAAACGGTAAGAGATAGAGCAAATCTGAGCAAAAAACCGACCCAAAATCTCTCGTGTCGGACAAATTGGTCAATATCTCCGAAACGGTAAGAGATCGAGCAAATCTGTAAATGCAGTTCGAAAGAGTATAAAAAAACAAAACAAAAAAACTTTCAGTGGAATCGGTTAAGAATTGTAAAAGTTAGAGCAAAAGCCGACCAAAAAAAAAAAAAAAAATCTCTCGTGTCGGACAAAATGGTCAATATCTCCGAAACGGTAAGAGATCGAGCAAATCTGAGCAAAAAACCGACCCAAAATCTCTCGTGTCGGACATAATGGTCAATATGTCCGAAACAAATCAAAAAAACTTTCAGTGGAATCGGTTAAGAATTGTAAAAGTTAGAGCAAAAACCGACCCAAAATCTCTCGTGTCGGACATAATGGTCAATATCTCCGAAACGGTAAGAGATCGAGCAAATCTGTAAATGCAGTTCGAACGAGTATAAAAATACCTAAAAAACAAAAAAACTTTCAATGGAATCGGTTAAGAATTGTAAAAGAATTAGTAAAAAAACCGACCAAAAAAAAAAAAAAAAATCTCTCGTGTCGGACAAAATGGTCAATATCTCCGAAACGGTAAGAGATAGAGCAAATCTGAGGAAAAAACCGACCCAAAATCTCTCGTGTCGGACATATTGGTCAATATCTCCGAAACGGTAAGAGATCGAGCAAATCTGTAAATGCAGTTCGAAAGAGTATAAAAATACCTAAAAAACAAAAAAACTTTCAATGGAATCGGTTAAGAATTGTAAAAGAATTAGTGAAAAAGCCGACCAAAAAAAAAAAAAAAATCTCTCGTGTCGGACAAAATGGTCAATATCTCCGAAACGGTAAGAGATAGAGCAAATCTGAGCAAAAAACCGACCCAAAATCTCTCGTGTCGGACATAATGGTCAATATCTCCGAAACGGTAAGAGATCAAGCAAATCTGTAAATGCAGTTCGAAAGAGTATAAAAATACCTAAAAAACAAAAAAACTTTCAATGGAATCGGTTAAGAATTGTAAAAGTTAGAGCAAAACCGACCAAAAAAAAAAAAAATCTCTCGTGTCAGACAAAATGGTCAATATCTCCGAAACGGTAAGAGATAGAGCAAATCTGAGCAAAAAACCGACCCAAAATCACTCGTGTCGGACATAATGGTCAATATCTCCGAAACGGTAAGAGATCGAGCAAATTTGTAAATGCAGTTCGAAAGAGTATAAAAATACCTAAAAAACAAAAAAACTTTCAATGGAATCGGTTAAGAATTGTAAAAGAATTAGTAAAAAAACCGACCAAAAAAAAAAAAAAAATCTCTCGTGTCGGACAAAATGGTCAATATCTCCGAAACGGTAAGAGATAGAGCAAATCTGAGCAAAAAACCGACCCAAAATATCTCGTGTCGGACATAATGGTCAATATCTCCGAAACGGTAAGAGATCGAGCAAATCTGTAAATGCAGTTCGAAAGAGTATAAAAATACCTAAAAACAAAAAAACTTTCAATGGAATCGGTTAAGAATTGTAAAAGTTAGAGCAAAAACCGATCCAAAAAAAAAAAATCTCTCGTGTCGGACAAAATGGTCAATATCTCCGAAACGGTAAGAGATAGAGCAAATCTGAGCAAAAAACCGACCCAAAATCTCTCGTGTCGGACAAAATGGTCAATATCTCCGAAACGGTAAGAGATCGAGCAAATCTGTAAATGCAGCGAAAGAGTATAAAAAACAAATCAAAAAAACTTTCAGTGGAATCGGTTAAGAATTGTAAAAGTTAGAGCAAAAACCGACCAAAAAAAAAAAAAAAATCTCTCGTGTCGGACAAAATGGTCAATATCTCCGAAACGGTAAGAGATCGAGCAAATCTGAGCAAAAAACCGACCCAAAATCTCTCGTGTCGGACATAATGGTCAATATGTCCGAAACAAATCAAAAAACTTTCAGTGGAATCGGTTAAGAATTGTAAAAGTTAGAGCAAAAACCGACCCAAAATCTCTCGTGTCGGACATAATGGTCAATATCTCCGAAACGGTAAGAGATCGAGCAAATCTGTAAATGCAGTTCGAACGAGTATAAAAATACCTAAAAAACAAAAAAACTTTCAATGGAATCGGTTAAGAATTGTAAAAGAATTGTAAAAAAACCGACCAAAAAAAAAAAAAAAATCTCTCGTGTCGGACAAAATGGTCAATATCTCCGAAACGGTAAGAGATAGAGCTAATCTGAGGAAAAAACCGACCCAAAATCACTCGTGTCGGACAAAATGGTCAATATCTCCGAAACGGTAAGAGATCGAGCAAATTTGTAAATGCAGTTCGAAAGAGTATAAAAATACCTAAAAAACAAAAAAACTTTCAATGGAATCGGTTAAGAATTGTAAAAGAATTAGAAAAAAAACCGACCAAAAAAAAAAAAAAAATCTCTCGTGTCGGACAAAATGGTCAATATCTCCGAAACGGTAAGAGATAGAGCAAATCTGAGCAAACAACCGACCCAAAATTTCTCGTGTCGGACATAATGGTCAATATCTCCGAAACGGTAAGAGATCGAGCAAATCTGTAAATGCAGTTCGAAAGAGTATAAAAATACCTAAAAAACAAAAAATCTTTCAATGGAATCGGTTAAGAATTGTAAAAGTTAGAGCAAAACCGACCAAAAAAAAAAAAAATCTCTCGTGTCGGACAAAATGGTCAATATCTCCGAAACGGTAAGAGATAGAGCAAATCTGAGCAAAAAACCGACCCAAAATCTCTCGTGTCGGACATAATGGTCAATATCTCCGAAACGGTAAGAGATAGAGCAAATTTATAAATGCAGTTCGAACGAGTATAAAAATACATAAAAAACAAAAAAACTTTCAATGGAATCGGTTAAGAATTGTAAAAGAATTAGTAAAAAAACCGACCAAAAAAAAAAAAAATCTCTCGTGTCGGACAAAATGGTCAATATCTCCGAAACGGTAAGAGATCGAGCAAATCTGAGCAAAAAACCGACCCAAAATCTCTCGTGTCGGACATAATGGTCAATATCTCCGAAACGGTAAGAGATCGAGCAAATCTGTAAATGCAGTTCGAAAGAGTATAAAAATACCTAAAAAACAAAAAAACTTTCAATGGAATCGGTTAAGAATTGTAAAATTTAGAGCAAAAACCGACCAAAAAAAAAAAAATCTCTCGTGTCGGACAAAATGGTCAATATCTCCGAAACGGTAAGAGATAGAGCAAATCTGAGCAAAAAACCGACCCAAAATCACTCGTGTCGGACAAAATGGTCAATATCTCCGAAACGGTAGAGATCAAAAAAAAAAAAAAAAAAAAAAACTTTCAATGGAATCGGTTAAGAATTGTAAAAGTTTGAGCAAAAACCGACCAAAAAAAAAAAAAAAATCTCTCGTGTCGGACAAAATGGTCAATATCTCCGAAACGGTAAGAGATAGAGCAAATCTGAGCAAAAAACCGACCCAAAATATCTCGCGTCGGACACAATGGTCAATATCTCTGAAACGGTAAGAGATCGAGCAAATCTGTAAATGCAGTTCGAAAGAGTATAAAAATACCTAAAAAACAAAAAAACTTTCAATGGAATCGGTTAAGAATTGTAAAAGTTAGAGCAAAAACCGACCAAAACAAAATCTCTCGTGTCAGACAAAATGGTCAATATCTCCGAAACGGTAAGAGATCGAGCAAATCTGTAAATGCAGTTCGAAAGAGTATAAAAATACCTAAAAAACAAAAAAAACTTTCAATGGAATCGGTTAAGAATTGTAAAAGTTAGAGCAAAAACCGACCAAAAAAAACAAAATCTCTCGTGTCGGACAAAATGGTCAATATCTCCGAAACGGTAAGAGATAGAGCAAATCTGAGCAAAAAACCGACCCAAAATCTGTCGTGTCGGACATAATGGTCAATATCTCCGAAACGGTAAGAGATCGAGCAAATCTGTAAATGCAGTTCGAAAGAGTATAAAAATACCTAAAAAACAAAAAAGCTTTCAATGGAATCGGTTAAGAATTGTAAAAGTTAGAGCAAAAACCGACCAAAAAAAAAAAAATCTCTCGTGTCGGACAAAATGGTCAATATCTCCGAAACGGTAAGAGATAGAGCAAATCTGAGCAAAAAACCGACCCAAAATCTGTCGTGTCGGACAAAATGGTCAATATCTCCGAAACGGTAAGAGATCGAGCAAATTTGTAAATGCAGTTCGAACGAGTATAAAAATACCTAAAAAACAAAAAAACTTTCAATGGAATCGGTTAAGAATTGTAAAAGTTAGAGCAAAAGCCGACCAAAAAAAAAAAAAAATCTCTCGTGTCGGACAAAATGGTCAATATCTCCGAAACGGTAAGAGATAGAGCAAATCTGAGCAAAAAACCGACCCAAAATCTGTCGTGTCGGACAAAATGGTCAATATCTCCGAAACGGTAAGAGATAGAGCAAATTTGTAAATGCAGTTCGAAAGAGTATAAAAATACCTAAAAAACAAAAAAACTTTCAATGGAATCGGTTAAGAATTGTAAAAGAATTAGTAAAAAAACCGACCAAAAAAAAAAAAAATCTCTCGTGTCGGACAAAATGGTCAATATCTCCGAAACGGTAAGAGATAGAGCAAATCTGAGCAAAAAACCGACCCAAAATCTCTCGTGTCGGACATAATGGTCAATATCTCCGAAACGGTAAGAGATCGAGCAAATCTGTAAATGCAGTTCGAAAGAGTATAAAAATACCTAAAAAACAAAAAAACATTTCAATGGAATCGGTTAAGAATTGTAAAATTTAGAGCAAAAACCGACCAAAAAAAAAAAAAAATCTCTCGTGTCGGACAAAATGGTCAATATCTCCGAAACGGTAAGAGATAGAGCAAATATGAGCAAAAAACCGACCCAAAATATCTCGTGTCGGACAAATTGGTCAATATCTCCGAAACGGTAAGAGATAGAGCAAATTTGTAAATGCAGTTCGAAAGAGTATAAAAATACATAAAAAACAAAAAAACTTTCAATGGAATCGGTTAAGAATTGTAAAAGAATTGTAAAAAAACCGACCAAAAAAAAAAAAAATCTCTCGTGTCGGACAAAATGGTCAATATCTCCGAAACGGTAAGAGATAGAGCAAATCTGAGCAAAAAACCGACCCAAAATATCTCGTGTCAGACATAATGGTCAATATCTCCGAAACGGTAAGAGATCGAGCAAATCTGTAAATGCAGTTCGAAAGAGTATAAAAATACCTAAAAAACAAAAAAACTTTCAATGGAATCGGTTAAGAATTGTAAAAGTTAGAGCAAAAACCGACCAAAACAAAATCTCTCGTGTCGGACATAATGGTCAATATCTCCGAAACGGTAAGAGATAGAGGAAATCTGTAAATGCAGTTCGAACGAGTATAAAAAATACCTAAAAAACAAAAAAACTTTCAATGGAATCGGTTAAGAATTGTAAAAGAATTGTAAAAAAACCGACCCAAAATCTCTCGTGTCGGACAAAATGGTCAATATCTCCGAAACGGTAAGAGATAGAGCAAATCTGAGCAAAAAACCGACCCAAAATCTCTCGTGTCGGACATAATGGTCAATATCTCCGAAACAAATCAAAAAAACTTTCAGTGGAATCGGTTAAGAATTGTAAAAGTTAGAGCAAAAACCGACCAAAAAAACAAAATCTCTCGTGTCGGACAAAATGGTCAATATCTCCGAAACGGTAAGAGATCGAGCAAATCTGAGCAAAAAACCGACCCAAAATCTCTCGTGTCGGACATAATGGTCAATATGTCCGAAACAAATCAAAAAAACTTTCAGTGGAATCGGTTAAGAATTGTAAAAGTTAGAGCAAAAACCGACCCAAAATCTCTCGTGTCGGACATAATGGTCAATATCTCCAAAACGGTAAGAGATCGAGCAAATCTGTAAATGCAGTTCGAACGAGTATAAAAATACCTAAAAAACAAAAAAACTTTCAATGGAATCGGTTAAGAATTGTAAAAGAATTGTAAAAAAACCGACCAAAAAACAAAATCTCTCGTGTCGGACAATATGGTCAATATCTCCGAAACGGTAAGAGATAGAGCTAATCTGAGGAAAAAACCGACCCAAAATCACTCGTGTCGGACAAAATGGTCAATATCTCCGAAACGGTAAGAGATAGAGCAAATTTGTAAATGCAGTTCGAACGAGTATAAAAATACATAAAAAACAAAAAAACGTTCAATGGAATCGGTTAAGAATTGTAAAAGAAATTGTAAAAAAACCGACCCAAAATCTCTCGTGTCGGACAAAATGGTCAATATCTCCGAAACGGTAAGAGATCAAGCAAATCTGTAAATGCAGTTCGAAAGAGTATAAAAATACCTAAAAAACAAAAAATCTTTCAATGGAATCGGTTAAGAATTGTAAAATTTAGAGCAAAACCGTCCCAAAATCTCTCGTGTCGGACAAAATGGTCAATATCTCCGAAACGGTAAGAGATAGAGCAAATCTGAGCAAAAAACCGACCCAAAATATCTCGCGTCGGACATAATGGTCAATATCTCCAAAACGGTAAGAGATCGAGCAAATCTGTAAATGCAGTTCGAAAGAGTATAAAAATACCTAAAAACAAAAAAACTTTCAATGGAATCGGTTAAGAATTGTAAAAGTTAGAGCAAAAACCGATCCAAAAAAAAATCTCTCGTGTCGGACAAAATGGTCAATATCTCCGAAACGGTAAGAGATCGAGCAAATCTGAGCAAAAAACCGACCCAAAATCTCTCGTGTCGGACATAATGGTCAATATCTCCGAAACGGTAAGAGATAGAGGAAATCTGTAAATGCAGTTCGAAAGAGTATAAAAATACCTAAAAAACAAATAAACTTTCAATGGAATCGGTTAAGAATTGTAAAATTTAGAGCAAAAACCGACCCAAAATCTCTCGTGTCGGACAAAATGGTCAATATCTCCGAAACGGTAAGAGATAGAGCTAATCTGAGCAAAAAACCGACCCAAAATCACTCGTGTCGGACAAAATGGTCAATATCTCCGAAACGATATCAAAAAAACTTTCAATGGAATCGGTTAAGAATTGTAAAAGTTAGAGCAAAAACCGACCCAAAATCTCTCGTGTCGGACAAAATGGTCAATATCTCCGAAACGGTAAGAGATAGAGCAAATCTGAGCAAAGAACCGACCCAAAATATCTCGCGTCGGACACAATGGTCAATATCTCCAAAACAGTAAGAGATCGAGCAAATCTGTAAATGCAGTTCGAAAGAGTATAAAAATACCTAAAAAACAAAAAAACTTTCAATGGAATCGGTTAAGAATTGTAAAAGTTAGAGCAAAAACCGACCCAAAATCTCTCGTGTCGGACAAAATGGTCAATATCTCCGAAACGGTAAGAGATAGAGCAAATCTGAGCAAAAAACCGACCCAAAATCTCTCGTGTCGGACATAATGGTCAATATCTCCGAAACGGTAAGAGATAGAGGAAATCTGTAAATGCAGTTCGAACGAGTATAAAAATACCTAAAAAACAAAAAAACTTTCAATGGAATCGGTTAAGAATTGTAAAAGAATTGTAAAAAAACCGACCAAAAACAAAATCTCTCGTGTCGGACAAAATGGTCAATATCTCCGAAACGGTAAGAGATAGAGCAAATCTGAGCAAAAAACCGACCCAAAATCTGTCGTGTCGGACATAATGGTCAATATCTCCGAAACGGTAAGAGCTAGAGCAAATCTGTAAATGCAGTTCGAAAGAGTATAAAAATACCTAAAAAACAAAAAAACGTTCAATGGAATCGGTTAAGAATTGTAAAAGAATTGTAAAAAAACCGACCAAAAACAAAATCTCTCGTGTCGGATAAAGTGGTCAATATCTCCGAAACGGTAAGAGATAGAGCAAATCTGAGCAAAAAACCGACACAAAATCTCTCGTGTCGGACATAATGGTCAATATCTCCGAAACGGTAAGAGATCGAGCAAATCTGTAAATACAGTCCGAAAGAGTATAAAAATACCTAAAAAACAAAAAAAACTTTCAATGGAATCGGTTAAGAATTGTAAAAGAATTGTAAAAAAACCGACCAAACAAAATCTCTCGTGTCGGACAAAATGGTCAATATCTCCGAAACGGTAAGAGATAGAGCTAATCTGAGGAAAAAACCGACCCAAAATCACTCGTGTCGGACAAAATGGTCAATATCTCCGAAACGGTAAGAGATAGAGCAAATTTGTAAATGCAGTTCGAACGAGTATAAAAATACATAAAAAACAAAAAAACGTTCAATGGAATCGGTTAAGAATTGTAAAAGAATTGTAAAAAAACCGACCCAAAATCTCTCGTGTCGGACAAAATGGTCAATATCTCCGAAACGGTAAGAGATCAAGCAAATCTGTAAATGCAGTTCGAACGAGTATAAAAATACCTAAAAAACAAAAAATCTTTCAATGGAATCGGTTAAGAATTGTAAAATTTAGAGCAAAACCGTCCAAAAAACAAAATCTCTCGTGTCGGACAAAATGGTCAATATCTCCGAAACGGTAAGTGATAGAGCAAATCAGAGCAAAAAACCAACCCAAAATATCTCGCGTCGGACATAATGGTCAATATCTCCAAAACGGTAAGAGATCGAGCAAATCTGTAAATGCAGTTCGAAAGAGTATAAAAATACCTAAAAACAAAAAAACTTTCAATGGAATCGGTTAAGAATTGTAAAAGTTAGAGCAAAAACCGATCCAAAAAAAAAAAAATCTCTCGTGTCGGACAAAATGGTCAATATCTCCGAAACGGTAAGAGATCGAGCAAATCTGAGCAAAAAACCGACCCAAAATCTCTCGTGTCGGACATAATGGTCAATATCTCCGAAACGGTAAGAGATAGAGGAAATCTGTAAATGCAGTTCGAAAGAGTATAAAAATACCTAAAAAACAAAAAAACTTTCAATGGAATCGGTTAAGAATTGTAAAAGTTAGAGCAAAAACCGACCCAAAATCTCTCGTGTCGGACAAAATGGTCAATATCTCCGAAACGGTAAGAGATAGAGCAAATCTGAGCAAAAAACCGACCCAAAATCTCCGAAACATATCAAAAAAACTTTCAATGGAATCGGTTAAGAATTGTAAAAGTTAGAGCAAAAACCGACCAAAACAAAATCTCTCGTGTCGGACAAAATGGTCAATATCTCCGAAACGGTAAGAGATAGAGCAAATCTGAGCAGAGAACCGACCCAAAATATCTCGCGTCGGACACAATGGTCAATATCTCCAAAACAGTAAGAGATCGAGCAAATCTGTAAATGCAGTTCGAAAGAGTATAAAAATACCTAAAAAACAAAAAAACTTTCAATGGAATCGGTTAAGAATTGTAAAAGTTAGAGCAAAAACCGACCAAAAAAAACAAAATCTCTCGTGTCGGACAAAATGGTCAATATCTCCGAAACGGTAAGAGATAGAGCAAATCTGAGCAAAAAACCGACCCAAAATCTCTCGTGTCGGACATAATGGTCAATATCTCCGAAACGGTAAGAGATAGAGGAAATCTGTAAATGCAGTTCGAACGAGTATAAAAATACCTAAAAAACAAAAAAACTTTCAATGGAATCGGTTAAGAATTGTAAAAGAATTGTAAAAAAACCGACCCAAAATCTCTCGTGTCGGACAAAATGGTCAATATCTCCGAAACGGTAAGAGATAGAGCAAATCTGAGCAAAAAACCGACCCAAAATCTGTCGTGTCGGACAAAATGGTCAATATCTCCAAAACGGTAAGAGCTAGAGCAAATCTGTAAATGCAGTTCGAAAGAGTATAAAAATACCTAAAAAACAAAAAAACGTTCAATGGAATCGGTTAAGAATTGTAAAAGAATTGTAAAAAAACCGACCCAAAATCTCTCGTGTCGGACAAAATGGTCAATATCTCCGAAACGGTAAGAGATAGAGCAAATCTGAGCAAAAAACCGACACAAAATCTCTCGTGTCGGACATAATGGTCAATATCTCCGAAACGGTAAGAGATCGAGCAAATCTGTAAATACAGTCCGAAAGAGTATAAAAATACCTAAAAAACAAAAAAACTTTCAATGGAATCGGTTAAGAATTGTAAAAGTTAGAGCAAAAACCGACCCAAAATCTCTCGTGTCGGACAAAATGGTCAATATCTCCGAAACAAAACAAAAAAAACTTTCAATGGAATCGGTTAAGAATTGTAAAAGTTAGAGCAAAAACCGACCCAAAATCTCTCGTGTCGGACAAAATGGTCAATATCTCCGAAACGGTAAGAGATCGAGCAAATCTGAGAAAAAAACCGACCCAAAATCTCTCGTGTCGGACATAATGGTCAATATCTCCAAAACGGTAAGAGATCGAGCAAATCTGTAAATGCAGTTCGAAAGAGTATAAAAATACCTAAAAAACAAAAAAACTTTCAATGGAATCGGTTAAGAATTGTAAAAGAATTGTAAAAAAACCGACCCAAAATCTCTCGTGTCGGACAAAATGGTCAATATCTCCGAAACGGTAAGAGATAGAGTAAATCTGAGCAAAAAACCGACCCAAAATCTCTCGTGTCGGACATAATGGTCAATATCTCCGAAACGGTAAGAGATAGAGCAAATTTGTAAATGCAGTTCGAAAGAGTATAAAAATACCTAAAAAACAAAAAAACTTTCAATGGAATCGGTTAAGAATTGTAAAATTTAGAGCAAAAACCGACCCAAAATCTCTCGTGTTGGACAAAATGGTCAATATCTCCGAAACGGTAAGAGATAGAGCTAATCTGAGCAAAAAACCGACCCAAAATCATTCGTGTCGGACAAAATGGTCAATATCTCCGAAACAAATCAAAAAAACTTTCAATGGAATCGGTTAAGAATTGCAAAAGTTAGAGCAAAAACCGACCCAAAATCTCTCGTGTCGGACAAAATGGTCAATATCTCCAAAACAGTAAGAGATCGAGCAAATCTGTAAATGCAGTTCGAAAGAGTATAAAAATACCTAAAAAACAAAAAAACTTTCAATGGAATCGGTTAAGAATTGTAAAAGTTAGAGCAAAAACCGACCCAAAATCTCTCGTGTCGGACAAAATGGTCAATATCTCCGAAACGGTAAGAGATAGAGCAAATCTGAGCAAAAAACCGACCCAAAATCTCTCGTGTCGGACATAATGGTCAATATCTCCGAAACGGTAAGAGATAGAGGAAATCTGTAAATGCAGTTCGAACGAGTATAAAAATACCTAAATAACAAAAAAACTTTCAATGGAATCGGTTAAGAATTGTAAAAGAATTGTAAAAAAACCGACCCAAAATCTCTCGTGTCGGACAAAATGGTCAATATCTCCGAAACGGTAAGAGATAGAGCAAATCTGAGCAAAAAACCGACCCAAAATCTGTCGTGTCGGACAAAATGGTCAATATCTCCAAAACGGTAAGAGCTAGAGCAAATCTGTAAATGCAGTTCGAAAGAGTATAAAAATACCTAAAAAACAAAAAAACGTTCAATGGAATCGGTTAAGAATTGTAAAAGAATTGTAAAAAAACCGACCCAAAATCTCTCGTGTCGGATAAAGTGGTCAATATCTCCGAAACGGTAAGAGATAGAGCAAATCTGAGCAAAAAACCGACACAAAATCTCTCGTGTCGGACATAATGGTCAATATCTCCGAAACGGTAAGAGATCGAGCAAATCTGTAAATACAGTCCGAAAGAGTATAAAAATACCTAAAAAACAAAAAAACTTTCAATGGAATCGGTTAAGAATTGTAAAAGTTAGAGCAAAAACCGACCCAAAATCTCTCGTGTCGGACAAAATGGTCAATATCTCCGAAACAAAACAAAAAAACTTTCAATGGAATCGGTTAAGAATTGTAAAAGTTAGAGCAAAAACCGACCCAAAATCTCTCGTGTCGGACAAAATGGTCAATATCTCCGAAACGGTAAGAGATAGAGCAAATCTGAGCAAAAAACCGACCCAAAATCTCTCGTGTCGGACATAATGGTCAATATCTCCAAAACGGTAAGAGATCGAGCAAATCTGTAAATGCAGTTCGAAAGAGTATAAAAATACCTAAAAAACAAGAAAACTTTCAATGGAATCGGTTAAGAATTGTAAAAGAATTGTAAAAAAACCGACCCAAAATCTCTCGTGTCGGACAAAATGGTCAATATCTCCGAAACGGTAAGAGATAGAGTAAATCTGAGCAAAAAACCGACCCAAAATCTCTCGTGTCGGACATAATGGTCAATATCTCCGAAACGGTAAGAGATAGAGCAAATTTGTAAATGCAGTTCGAAAGAGTATAAAAATACATAAAAAACAAAAAAACTTTCAATGGAATCGGTTAAGAATTGTAAAATTTAGAGCAAAAACCGACCCAAAATCTCTCGTGTTGGACAAAATGGTCAATATCTCCGAAACGGTAAGAGATAGAGCTAATCTGAGCAAAAAACCGACCCAAAATCATTCGTGTCGGACAAAATGGTCAATATCTCCGAAACAAATCAAAAAAAACTTTCAATGGAATCGGTTAAGAATTGCAAAAGTTAGAGCAAAAACCGACCCAAAATCTCTCGTGTCGGACAAAATGGTCAATATCTCCGAAACGGTAAGAGATAGAGCAAATTTGTAAATACAGTCCGAAAGAGTATAAAAATACCTAAAAAACAAAAAAAACTTTCAATGGAATCGGTTAAGAATTGTAAAAGTTAGAGCAAAAACCGACCCAAAATCTCTCGTGTCGGACAAAATGGTCAATATCTCCGAAACGGTAAGAGATAGAGCAAATCTGAGCAAAAAACCGACCCAAAATCTCTCGTGTCTGACATAATGGTCAATATCTCCGAAACGGTAAGAGATAGAGGAAATCTGTAAATGCAGTTCGAACGAGTATAAAAATACCTAAAAAACAAAAAAAAACTTTCAATGGAATCGGTTAAGAATTGTAAAAGAATTGTAAAAAAACCGACCCAAAATCTCTCGTGTCGGACAAAATGGTCAATATCTCCGAAACGGTAAGAGATAGAGCAAATCTGAGCAAAAAACCGACCCAAAATCTCTCGTGTCGGACAAAATGGTCAATATCTCAGAAACGGTAAGAGATAGAGCAAATCTGTAAATGCAGTTCGAAAGAGTATAAAAATATCTAAAGAACAAAAAAACTTTCAATGGAATCGGTTATGAATTGTAAAAGTTAGAGCAAAAACCGACCCAAAATCTCTCGTGTCGGACAAAACGGTCAATATCTCCGAAAATGTAAGAGATAGACCAAATCTGAGCAAAAAACCGACCCAAAATCTCTCGTGTCGGACATAATATTCAATATCTCCGAAACGGTAAGAGATAGAGCAAATCTGTAAATGCATTTCGAAAGAGTATAAAAATACCTAAAAAACAAAAAAACTTTCAATGGAATCGGTTAAGAATTGTAAAAGTTAGAGCAAAAACCGACCCAAAATCTCTCGTGTCGGACAAAATGGTCAATATCTCTGAAACGGTAAGAGATAGAGCAAATCTGAGCAAAAAACCGACCCAAAATATCTCGCGTCGGACATAATGGTCAATATCTCCAAAACGGTAAGAGATCGAGCAAATCTGTAAATACAGTCCGAAAGAGTATAAAAATACCTAAAAAACAAAAAAACTTTCAATGGAATCGGTTAAGAATTGTAAAAGAATTGTAAAAAAACCGACCCAAAATCTCTCGTGTCGGACAAAATGGTCAATATCTCCGAAACGGTAAGAGATAGAGCTAATCTGAGCAAAAAACCGACCCAAAATCACTCGTGTCGGACAAAATGGTCAATATCTCCGAAACAAATCAAAAAAAACTTTCAATGGAATCGGTTAAGAATTGTAAAAGTTAGAGCAAAAACCGACCCAAAATCTCTCGTGTCGGACAAAATGGTCAATATCTCTGAAACGGTAAGAGATAGAGCAAATCTGAGCAAAAAACCGACCCAAAATATCTCGCGTCGGACATAATGGTCAATATCTCCAAAACGGTAAGAGATCGAGCAAATCTGTAAATACAGTCCGAAAGAGTATAAAAATACCTAAAAATCAAAAAAACTTTCAATGGAATCGGTTAAGAATTGTAAAAGTTAGAGCAAAAACCGACCCAAAATCTCTCGTGTCGGACAAAATGGTCAATATCTCCGAAACGGTAAGAGATAGAGCAAATTTGTAAATACAGTCCGAAAGAGTATAAAAATACCTAAAAAACAAAAAAAACTTTCAATGGAATCGGTTAAGAATTGTAAAAGTTAGAGCAAAAACCGACCCAAAATCTCTCGTGTCGGACAAAATGGTCAATATCTCCGAAACGGTAAGAGATAGAGCAAATCTGAGCAAAAAACCGACCCAAAATCTCTCGTGTCGTACATAATGGTCAATATCTCCGAAACGGTAAGAGATCAAGCAAATCTGTAAATGCAGTTCGAACGAGTATAAAAATACCTAAAAAACAAAAAAACTTTCAATGGAATCGGTTAAGAATTGTAAAATTTAGAGCAAAACCGTCCCAAAATCTCTCGTGTCGGACAAAATGGTCAATATCTCCGAAACGGTAAGAGATAGAGCTAATCTGAGCAAAAAACCGACCCAAAATCACTCGTGTCGGACAAAATGGTCAATATCTCCGAAACGGTAAGAGATAGAGCAAATTTGTAAATGCAGTTCGAACGAGTATAAAAATACATAAAAAACAAAAAAACTTTCAATGGAATCGGTTAAGAATTGTAAAAGAATTGTAAAAAAACCGACCCAAAATCTCTCGTGTCGGACAAAATGGTCAATATCTCCGAAACGGTAAGAGATAAAGGAAATCTGTAAATGCAGTTCGAACGAGTATAAAAATACCTAAAAAACAAAAAAACTTTCAATGGAATCGGTTAAGAATTGTAAAAGAATTGTAAAAAACCGACCCAAAATCTCTCGTGTCGGACAAAATGGTCAATATCTCCGAAACGGTAAGAGATAGAGCAAATCTGAGCAAAAAACCGACCCAAAATCTCTCGTGTCGGACAAAATGGTCAATATCTCCGAAACGGTAAGAGATAGAGCAAATCTGAGCAAAAAACCGACCCAAAATCTCTCGTGTCGGACATAATGGTCAATATCTCCGAAACGGTAAGAGATAGAGGAAATCTGTAAATGCAGTTCGAACGAGTATAAAAATACCTAAATAACAAAAAAACTTTCAATGGAATCGGTTAAGAATTGTAAAAGAATTGTAAAAAAACCGACCCAAAATCTCTCGTGTCGGACAAAATGGTCAATATCTCCGAAACGGTAAGAGATAGAGCAAATCTGAGCAAAAAACCGACCCAAAATCTCTCGTGTCGGACATAATGGTCAATATCTCCGAAACGGTAAGAGATAGAGGAAATCTGTAAATGCAGTTCGAACGAGTATAAAAATACCTAAAAAACAAAAAAATTTCAATGGAATCGGTTAAGAATTGTAAAAGAATTGTAAAAAAACCGACCCAAAATCTCTCGTGTCGGACAAAATGGTCAATATCTCCGAAACGGTAAGAGATAGAGCAAATCTGAGCAAAAAACCGACCCAAAATCTGTCGTGTCGGACAAAATGGTCAATATCTCCAAAACGGTAAGAGCTAGAGCAAATCTGTAAATGCAGTTCGAAAGAGTATAAAAATACCTAAAAAACAAAAAAACTTTCAATGGAATCGGTTAAGAATTGTAAAAGAATTGTAAAAAAACCGACCCAAAATCTCTCGTGTCGGATAAAGTGGTCAATATCTCCGAAACGGTAAGAGATAGAGCAAATCTGAGCAAAAAACCGACACAAAATCTCTCGTGTCGGACATAATGGTCAATATCTCCGAAACGGTAAGAGATCGAGCAAATCTGTAAATACAGTCCGAAAGAGTATAAAAATACCTAAAAAACAAAAAAACTTTCAATGGAATCGGTTAAGAATTGTAAAAGAATTGTCAAAAAACCGACCCAAAATCTCTCGTGTCGGACAAAATGGTCAATATCTCCGAAACGGTAAGAGATAGAGCTAATCTGAGGAAAAAACCGACCCAAAATCACTCGTGTCGGACAAAATGGTCAATATCTCCGAAACGGTAAGAGATAGAGCAAATTTGTAAATGCAGTTCGAAAGAGTATAAAAATACCTAAAAAACAAAAAAACTTTCAATGGAATCGGTTAAGAATTGTAAAAGAATTGTAAAAAAACCGACCCAAAATCTCTCGTGTCGGACAAAATGGTCAATATCTCCGAAACGGTAAGAGATAGAGTAAATCTGAGCAAAAAACCGACCCAAAATCTCTCGTGTCGGACATAATGGTCAATATCTCCGAAACGGTAAGAGATAGAGCAAATTTGTAAATGCAGTTCGAACGAGTATAAAAATACATAAAAAACAAAAAAACTTTCAATGGAATCGGTTAAGAATTGTAAAAGAATTGTAAAAAAACCGACCCAAAATCTCTCGTGTCGGACAAAATGGTCAATATCTCCGAAACGGTAAGAGATAAAGGAAATCTGTAAATGCAGTTCGAACGAGTATAAAAATACCTAAAAAACAAAAAAACTTTCAATGGAATCGGTTAAGAATTGTAAAAGAATTGTAAAAAACCGACCCAAAATCTCTCGTGTCGGACAAAATGGTCAATATCTCCGAAACGGTAAGAGATAGAGCAAATCTGAGCAAAAAACCGACCCAAAATCTCTCGTGTCGGACAAAATGGTCAATATCTCCGAAACGGTAAGAGATAGAGCAAATCTGAGCAAAAAACCGACCCAAAATCTCTCGTGTCGGACATAATGGTCAATATCTCCGAAACGGTAAGAGATAGAGGAAATCTGTAAATGCAGTTCGAACGAGTATAAAAATACCTAAATAACAAAAAAACTTTCAATGGAATCGGTTAAGAATTGTAAAAGAATTGTAAAAAAACCGACCCAAAATCTCTCGTGTCGGACAAAATGGTCAATATCTCCGAAACGGTAAGAGATAGAGCAAATCTGAGCAAAAAACCGACCCAAAATCTCTCGTGTCGGACATAATGGTCAATATCTCCGAAACGGTAAGAGATAGAGGAAATCTGTAAATGCAGTTCGAACGAGTATAAAAATACCTAAAAAACAAAAAAAATTTCAATGGAATCGGTTAAGAATTGTAAAAGAATTGTAAAAAAACCGACCCAAAATCTCTCGTGTCGGACAAAATGGTCAATATCTCCGAAACGGTAAGAGATAGAGCAAATCTGAGCAAAAAACCGACCCAAAATCTGTCGTGTCGGACAAAATGGTCAATATCTCCAAAACGGTAAGAGCTAGAGCAAATCTGTAAATGCAGTTCGAAAGAGTATAAAAATACCTAAAAAACAAAAAAACGTTCAATGGAATCGGTTAAGAATTGTAAAAGAATTGTAAAAAAACCGACCCAAAATCTCTCGTGTCGGATAAAGTGGTCAATATCTCCGAAACGGTAAGAGATAGAGCAAATCTGAGCAAAAAACCGACACAAAATCTCTCGTGTCGGACATAATGGTCAATATCTCCGAAACGGTAAGAGATCGAGCAAATCTGTAAATACAGTCCGAAAGAGTATAAAAATACCTAAAAAACAAAAAAAACTTTCAATGGAATCGGTTAAGAATTGTAAAAGAATTGTCAAAAAACCGACCCAAAATCTCTCGTGTCGGACAAAATGGTCAATATCTCCGAAACGGTAAGAGATAGAGCTAATCTGAGGAAAAAACCGACCCAAAATCACTCGTGTCGGACAAAATGGTCAATATCTCCGAAACGGTAAGAGATAGAGCAAATTTGTAAATGCAGTTCGAAAGAGTATAAAAATACCTAAAAAACAAAAAAACTTTCAATGGAATCGGTTAAGAATTGTAAAAGAATTGTAAAAAAACCGACCCAAAATCTCTCGTGTCGGACAAAATGGTCAATATCTCCGAAACGGTAAGAGATAGAGTAAATCTGAGCAAAAAACCGACCCAAAATCTCTCGTGTCGGACATAATGATCAATATCTCCGAAACGGTAAGAGATAGAGCAAATTTGTAAATGCAGTTCGAAAGAGTATAAAAATACCTAAAAAACAAAAAAACTTTCAATGGAATCGGTTAAGAATTGTAAAATTTAGAGCAAAAACCGACCCAAAATCTCTCGTGTTGGACAAAATGGTCAATATCTCCGAAACGGTAAGAGATAGAGCTAATCTGAGCAAAAAACCGACCCAAAATCATTCGTGTCGGACAAAATGGTCAATATCTCCGAAACAAATCAAAAAAACTTTCAATGGAATCGGTTAAGAATTGCAAAAGTTAGAGCAAAAACCGACCCAAAATCTCTCGTGTCGGACAAAATGGTCAATATCTCCGAAACGGTAAGAGATAGAGCACATTTGTAAATACAGTCCGAAAGAGTATAAAAATACCTAAAAAACAAAAAAAATTTCAATGGAATCGGTTAAGAATTGTAAAAGTTAGAGCAAAAACCGACCCAAAATCTCTCGTGTCGGACAAAATGGTCAATATCTCCGAAACGGTAAGAGATAGAGCAAATCTGAGCAAAAAACCGACCCAAAATCTCTCGTGTCTGACATAATGGTCAATATCTCCGAAACGGTAAGAGATAGAGGAAATCTGTAAATGCAGTTCGAACGAGTATAAAAATACCTAAAAAACAAAAAAAACTTTCAATGGAATCGGTTAAGAATTGTAAAAGAATTGTAAAAAAACCGACCCAAAATCTCTCGTGTCGGACAAAATGGTCAATATCTCCGAAACGGTAAGAGATAGAGCAAATCTGAGCAAAAAACCGACCCAAAATCTCTCGTGTCGGACATAATGGTCAATATCTCCGAAACGGTAAGAGATAGAGCAAATTTGTAAATGCAGTTCGAAAGAGTATAAAAATACCTAAAAAACAAAAAAACTTTCAATGGAATCGGTTAAGAATTGTAAAATTTAGAGCAAAAACCGACCCAAAATCTCTCGTGTCGGACAAAATGGTCAATATCTCCGAAACGGTAAGAGATAGAGCTAATCTGAGCAAAAAACCGACCCAAAATCACTCGTGTCGGACAAAATGGTCAATATCTCCGAAACAAATCAAAAAAACTTTCAATGGAATCGGTTAAGAATTGTAAAAGTTAGAGCAAAAACCGACCCAAAATCTCTCGTGTCGGACAAAATGGTCAATATCTCTGAAACGGTAAGAGATAGAGCAAATCTGAGCAAAAAACCGACCCAAAATATCTCGCGTCGGACATAATGGTCAATATCTCCAAAACGGTAAGAGATCGAGCAAATCTGTAAATACAGTCCGAAAGAGTATAAAAATACCTAAAAAACAAAAAAACTTTCAATGGAATCGGTTAAGAATTGTAAAAGTTAGAGCAAAAACCGACCCAAAATCTCTCGTGTCGGACAAAATGGTCAATATCTCCGAAACGGTAAGAGATAGAGCAAATTTGTAAATACAGTCCGAAAGAGTATAAAAATACCTAAAAAACAAAAAAACTTTCAATGGAATCGGTTAAGAATTGTAAAAGTTAGAGCAAAAACCGACCCAAAATCTCTCGTGTCGGACAAAATGGTCAATATCTCCGAAACGGTAAGAGATAGAGCAAATCTGAGCAAAAAACCGACCCAAAATCTCTCGTGTCGTACATAATGGTCAATATCTCCGAAACGGTAAGAGATCAAGCAAATCTGTAAATGCAGTTCGAACGAGTATAAAAATACCTAAAAAACAAAAAAACTTTCAATGGAATCGGTTAAGAATTGTAAAATTTAGAGCAAAACCGTCCCAAAATCTCTCGTGTCGGACATAATGGTCAATATTTCCGAAACGGTAAGAGATAGAGCTAATCTGAGCAAAAAACCGACCCAAAATCACTCGTGTCGGACAAAATGGTCAATTTCTCCGAAACGGTAAGAGATAGAGCAAATTTGTAAATGCAGTTCGAACGAGTATAAAAATACATAAAAAACAAAAAAACTTTCAATGGAATCGGTTAAGAATTGTAAAAGAATTGTAAAAAAACCGACCCAAAATCTCTCGTGTCGGACAAAATGGTCAATATCTCCGAAACGGTAAGAGATAAAGGAAATCTGTAAATGCAGTTCGAACGAGTATAAAAATACCTAAAAAACAAAAAAAACTTTCAATGGAATCGGTTAAGAATTGTAAAAGAATTGTAAAAAAACGACCCAAAATCTCTCGTGTCGGACAAAATGGTCAATATCTCCGAAACGGTAAGAGATAGAGCAAATCTGAGCAAAAAACCGACCCAAAATCTCTCGTGTCGGACAAAATGGTCAATATCTCCGAAACGGTAAGAGATAGAGCAAATCTGAGCAAAAAACCGACCCAAAATCTCTCGTGTCGGACATAATGGTCAATATCTCCGAAACGGTAAGAGATAGAGGAAATCTGTAAATGCAGTTCGAACGAGTATAAAAATACCTAAAAAACAAAAAAACTTTCAATGGAATCGGTTAAGAATTGTAAAAGAATTGTAAAAAAACCGACCCAAAATCTCTCGTGTCGGACAAAATGGTCAATATCTCCGAAACGGTAAGAGATAGAGCAAATCTGAGCAAAAAACCGACCCAAAATCTCTCGTGTCGGACATAATGGTCAATATCTCCGAAACGGTAAGAGATCAAGCAAATCTGTAAATGCAGTTCGAACGAGTATAAAAATACCTAAAAAACAAAAAAACTTTCAATGGAATCGGTTAAGAATTGTAAAATTTAGAGCAAAACCGTCCCTCGTGTCGGACAAAATGGTCAATATCTCCGAAACGGTAAGAGATAGAGCTAATCTGAGCAAAAAACCGACCCAAAATCACTCGTGTCGGACAAAATGGTCAATATCTCCGAAACGGTAAGAGATAGAGCAAATTTGTAAATGCAGTTCGAACGAGTATAAAAATACATAAAAAACAAAAAAACTTTCAATGGAATCGGTTAAGAATTGTAAAAGAATTGTAAAAAAACCGACCCAAAATCTCTCGTGTCGGACAAAATGGTCAATATCTCCGAAACGGTAAGAGCTAAAGGAAATCTGTAAATGCAGTTCGAACGAGTATAAAAATACCTAAAAAACAAAAAAACTTTCAATGGAATCGGTTAAGAATTGTAAAAGAATTGTAAAAAACCGACCCAAAATCTCTCGTGTCGGACAAAATGGTCAATATCTCCGAAACGGTAAGAGATAGAGCAAATCTGAGCAAAAAACCGACCCAAAATCTCTCGTGTCGGACAAAATGGTCAATATCTCCGAAACGGTAAGAGATAGAGCAAATCTGAGCAAAAAACCGACCCAAAATCTCTCGTGTCGGACATAATGGTCAATATCTCCGAAACGGTAAGAGATAGAGGAAATCTGTAAATGCAGTTCGAACGAGTATAAAAATACCTAAATAACAAAAAAACTTTCAATGGAATCGGTTAAGAATTGTAAAAGAATTGTAAAAAAACCGACCCAAAATCTCTCGTGTCGGACAAAATGGTCAATATCTCCGAAACGGTAAGAGATAGAGCAAATCTGAGCAAAAAACCGACCCGATCTCTCGGGTCGGACATAATGGTCAATATCTCCGAAACGGTAAGAGATAGGGGAAATCTGTAAATGCAGTTCGAAAGAGTATAAAAATACCTAAAAAACAAAAAAACGTTCAATGGAATCGGTTAAGAATTGTAAAAGAATTGTAAAAAAACCGACCCAAAATCTCTCGTGTCGGATAAAGTGGTCAATATCTCCGAAACGGTAAGAGATAGAGCAAATCTGAGCAAAAAACCGACACAAAATCTCTCGTGTCGGACATAATGGTCAATATCTCCGAAACGGTAAGAGATCGAGCAAATCTGTAAATACAGTCCGAAAGAGTATAAAAATACCTAAAAAACAAAAAAACTTTCAATGGAATCGGTTAAGAATTGTAAAAGAATTGTAAAAAAACCGACCCAAAATCTCTCGTGTCGGACAAAATGGTCAATATCTCCGAAACGGTAAGAGATAGAGCTAATCTGAGGAAAAAACCGACCCAAAATCACTCGTGTCGGACAAAATGGTCAATATCTCCGAAACGGTAAGAGATAGAGCAAATTTGTAAATGCAGTTCGAACGAGTATAAAAATACATAAAAAACAAAAAAACGTTCAATGGAATCGGTTAAGAATTGTAAAAGAATTGTAAAAAAACCGACCCAAAATCTCTCGTGTCGGACAAAATGGTCAATATCTCCGAAACGGTAAGAGATCAAGCAAATCTGTAAATGCAGTTCGAACGAGTATAAAAATACCTAAAAAACAAAAAATCTTTCAATGGAATCGGTTAAGAATTGTAAAATTTAGAGCAAAACCGTCCCAAAATCTCTCGTGTCGGACAAAATGGTCAATATCTCCGAAACGGTAAGTGATAGAGCAAATCAGAGCAAAAAACCAACCCAAAATATCTCGCGTCGGACATAATGGTCAATATCTCCAAAAAGGTAAGAGATCGAGCAAATCTGTAAATGCAGTTCGAAAGAGTATAAAAATACCTAAAAACAAAAAAACTTTCAATGGAATCGGTTAAGAATTGTAAAAGTTAGAGCAAAAACCGATCCAAAATCTCTCGTGTCGGACAAAATGGTCAATATCTCCGAAACGGTAAGAGATCGAGCAAATCTGAGCAAAAAACCGACCCAAAATCTCTCGTGTCGGACATAATGGTCAATATCTCCGAAACGGTAAGAGATAGAGGAAATCTGTAAATGCAGTTCGAAAGAGTATAAAAATACCTAAAAAACAAAAAAACTTTCAATGGAATCGGTTAAGAATTGTAAAATTTAGAGCAAAAACCGACCCAAAATCTCTCGTGTCGGACAAAATGGTCAATATCTCCGAAACGGTAAGAGATAGAGCTAATCTGAGCAAAAAACCGACCCAAAATCACTCGTGTCGGACAAAATGGTCAATATCTCCGAAACATATCAAAAAATCTTTCAATGGAATCGGTTAAGAATTGTAAAATTTAGAGCAAAACCGTCCCAAAATCTCTCGTGTCGGACAAAATGGTCAATATCTCCGAAACGGTAAGTGATAGAGCAAATCAGAGCAAAAAACCAACCCAAAATATCTCGCGTCGGACATAATGGTCAATATCTCCAAAAAGGTAAGAGATCGAGCAAATCTGTAAATGCAGTTCGAAAGAGTATAAAAATACCTAAAAACAAAAAAACTTTCAATGGAATCGGTTAAGAATTGTAAAAGTTAGAGCAAAAACCGACCCAAAATCTCTCGTGTCGGACAAAATGGTCAATATCTCCGAAACGGTAAGAGATAGAGCAAATCTGAGCAAAAAACCGACCCAAAATCTCTCGTGTCGGACATAATGATCAAAATATCTCCGAAACGGTAAGAGATAGAGGAAATCTGTAAATGCAGTTCGAACGAGTATAAAAATACCTAAATAACAAAAAAAACTTTCAATGGAATCGGTTAAGAATTGTAAAAGAATTGTAAAAAAAACCGACCCAAAATCTCTCGTGTCGGACAAAATGGTCAATATCTCCGAAACGGTAAGAGATAGAGCAAATCTGAGCAAAAAACCGACCCAAAATCTCTCGTGTCGGACATAATGGTCAATATCTCCGAAACGGTAAGAGATAGAGGAAATCTGTAAATGCAGTTCGAACGAGTATAAAAATACCTAAAAAACAAAAAAACTTTCAATGGAATCGGTTAAGAATTGTAAAAGAATTGTAAAAAAACCGACCCAAAATCTCTCGTGTCGGACAAAATGGTCAATATCTCCGAAACGGTAAGAGATAGAGCAAATCTGAGCAAAAAACCGACCCAAAATCTGTCGTGTCGGACAAAATGGTCAATATCTCCAAAACGGTAAGAGCTAGAGCAAATCTGTAAATGCAGTTCGAAAGAGTATAAAAATACCTAAAAAACAAAAAAAACTTTCAATGGAATCGGTTAAGAATTGTAAAAGAATTGTAAAAAAACCGACCCAAAATCTCTCGTGTCGGACAAAATGGTCAATATCTCCGAAACGGTAAGAGATAGAGCAAATCTGAGCAAAAAACCGACCCAAAATCTGTCGTGTCGGACAAAATGGTCAATATCTCCAAAACGGTAAGAGCTAGAGCAAATCTGTAAATGCAGTCCGAAAGAGTATAAAAATACCTAAAAAACAAAAAAACTTTCAATGGAATCGGTTAAGAATTGTAAAAGTTAGAGCAAAAACCGACCCAAAATCTCTCGTGTCGGACAAAATGGTCAATATCTCCGAAACAAAACAAAAAAACTTTCAATGGAATCGGTTAAGAATTGTAAAAGTTAGAGCAAAAACCGACCCAAAATCTCTCGTGTCGGACAAAATGGTCAATATCTCCGAAACGGTAAGAGATCGAGCAAATCTGTAAATGCAGTTCGAAAGAGTATAAAAATACCTAAAAAACAAAAAAACTTTCAATGGAATCGGTTAAGAATTGTAAAAGAATTGTAAAAAAACCGACCCAAAATCTCTCGTGTCGGGCAAAATGGTCAATATCTCCGAAACGGTAAGAGATAGAGTAAATCTGAGCAAAAAACCGATCCAAAATCTCTCGTGTCGGACATAATGGTCAATATCTCCGAAACGGTAAGAGATAGAGCAAATCTGAGCAAAAAACCGACCCAAAATCTCTCGTGTCGGACATAATGGTCAATATCTCCAAAACGGTAAGAGATCGAGCAAATCTGTAAATGCAGTTCGAAAGAGTATAAAAATACCTAAAAAACAAAAAAACTTTCAATGGAATCGGTTAAGAATTGTAAAAGAATTGTAAAAAAACCGACCCAAAATCTCTCGTGTCGGGCAAAATGGTCAATATCTCCGAAACGGTAAGAGATAGAGTAAATCTGAGCAAAAAACCGATCCAAAATCTCTCGTGTCGGACATAATGGTCAATATCTCCGAAACGGTAAGAGATAGAGCAAATTTGTAAATGCAGTTCGAAAGAGTATAAAAATACCTAAAAAACAAAAAAACTTTCAATGGAATCGGTTAAGAATTGTAAAATTTAGAGCAAAAACCGACCCAAAATCTCTCGTGTTGGACAAAATGGTCAATATCTCCGAAACGGTAAGAGATAGAGCTAATCTGAGCAAAAAACCGACCCAAAATCATTCGTGTCGGACAAAATGGTCAATATCTCCGAAACAAATCAAAAAAACTTTCAATGGAATCGGTTAAGAATTGCAAAAGTTAGAGCAAAAACCGACCCAAAATCTCTCGTGTCGGACAAAATGATCAATATCTCCGAAACGGTAAGAGATAGAGCAAATTTGTAAATACAGTCCGAAAGAGTATAAAAATACCTAAAAAACAAAAAAACTTTCAATGGAATCGGTTAAGAATTGTAAAAGTTAGAGCAAAAACCGACCCAAAATCTCTCGTGTCGGACAAAATGGTCAATATCTCCGAAACGGTAAGAGATAGAGCAAATCTGAGCAAAAAACCGACCCAAAATCTCTCGTGTCTGACATACTGGTCAATATCTCCGAAACGGTAAGAGATAGAGGAAATCTGTAAATGCAGTTCGAACGAGTATAAAAATACCTAAAAAACAAAAAAACTTTCAATGGAATCGGTTAAGAATTGTAAAAGAATTGTAAAAAAACCGACCCAAAATCTCTCGTGTCGGACAAAATGGTCAATATCTCCGAAACGGTAAGAGATAGAGCAAATCTGAGCAAAAAACCGACCCAAAATCTCTCGTGTCGGACATAATGGTCAATATCTCCGAAACGGTAAGAGATAGAGCAAATTTGTAAATGCAGTTCGAAAGAGTATAAAAATACCTAAAAAACAAAAAAAACTTTCAATGGAATCGGTTAAGAATTGTAAAATTTAGAGCAAAAACCGACCCAAAATCTCTCGTGTCGGACAAAATGGTCAATATCTCCGAAACGGTAAGAGATAGAGCTAATCTGAGCAAAAAACCGACCCAAAATCTCTCGTGTCGGACATAATGGTCAATATCTCCGAAACGGTAAGAGATAGAGCAAATTTGTAAATGCAGTTCGAACGAGTATAAAAATACCTAAAAAACAAAAAAACTTTCAATGGAATCGGTTAAGAATTGTAAAATTTAGAGCAAAACCGTCCCAAAATCTCTCGTGTCGGACAAAATGGTCAATATCTCCGAAACGGTAAGAGATAGAGCTAATCTGAGCAAAAAACCGACCCAAAATCACTCGTGTCGGACAAAATGGTCAATATCTCCGAAACGGTAAGAGATAGAGCAAATTTGTAAATGCAGTTCGAACGAGTATAAAAATACATAAAAAACAAAAAAACTTTCAATGGAATCGGTTAAGAATTGTAAAAGAATTGTAAAAAAACCGACCCAAAATCTCTCGTGTCGGACAAAATGGTCAATATCTCCGAAACGGTAAGAGATAGAGCAAATCTGAGCAAAAAACCGACCCAAAATCTCTCGTGTCGGACAAAATAGTCAATATCTCAGAAACGGTAAGAGATAGAGGAAATCTGTAAATGCAGTTCGAACGAGTATAAAAATACCTAAAAAACAAAAAAACTTTCAATGGAATCGGTTAAGAATTGTAAAAGAATTGTAAAAAAACCGACCCAAAATCTCTCGTGTCGGACAAAATGGTCAATATCTCCGAAACGGTAAGAGATAGAGCAAATCTGAGCAAAAAACCGACCCAAAATCTGTCGTGTCGGACAAAATGGTCAATATCTCCAAAACGGTAAGAGATAGAGCAAATTTGTAAATGCAGTTCGAACGAGTATAAAAATACATAAAAAACAAAAAAACTTTCAATGGAATCGGTTAAGAATTGTAAAAGAATTGTAAAAAAACCGACACAAAATCTCTCGTGTCGGATAAAATGGTCAATATCTCCGAAACAGTAAGAGATAGAGCAAATCTGAGCAAAAAACCGACACAAAATCTCTCGTGTCGGACATAATGGTCAATATCTCCGAAACGGTAAGAGATCGAGCAAATGTGTAAATACAGTCCGAAAGAGTATAAAAATACCTAAAAAACAAAAAAACTTTCAATGGAATCGGATAAGAATTGTAAAAGTTAGAGCAAAAACCGACCCAAAATCTCTCGTGTCGGACAAAATGGTCAATATCTCCGAAACAAAACAAAAAAACTTTCAATGGAATCGGTTAAGAATTGTAAAAGTTAGAGCAAAAACCGACCCAAAATCTCTCGTGTCAGACAAAATGGTCAATATCTCCGAAACGGTAAGAGATCGAGCAAATCTGAGCAAAAAACCGACCCAAAATCTCTCGTGTCAGACAAAATGGTCAATATCTCCGAAACGGTAAGAGATCGAGCAAATCTGAGCAAAAAACCGACCCAAAATCACTCGTGTCGGACAAAATGGTCAATATCTCCGAAACGGTAAGAGATAGAGCAAATTTGTAAATGCAGTTCGAACGAGTATAAAAATACATAAAAAACAAAAAAACTTTCAATGGAATCGGTTAAGAATTGTAAAAGAATTGTAAAAAAACCGACCCAAAATCTCTCGTGTCGGACAAAATGGTCAATATCTCCGAAACGGTAAGAGATAGAGCAAATTTGTAAATGCAGTTCGAAAGAGTATAAAAATACCTAAAAAACAAAAAAACTTTCAATGGAATCGGTTAAGAATTGTAAAATTTAGAGCAAAAACCGACCCAAAATCTCTCGTGTCGGACAAAATGGTCAATATCTCCGAAACGGTAAGAGATAGAGCTAATCTGAGCAAAAAACCGACCCAAAATCACTCGAGTCGGACAAAATGGTCAATATCTCCGAAACAAATCAAAAAAACTTTCAATGGAATCGGTTAAGAATTGTAAAAGTTAGAGCAAAAACCGACCCAAAATCTCTCGTGTCGGACAAAATGGTCAATATCTCTGAAACGGTAAGAGATAGAGCAAATCTGAGCAAAAAACCGACCCAAAATCTGTCGTGTCGGACAAAATGGTCAATATCTCCGAAACGGTAAGAGATAGAGGAAATCTGTAAATGCAGTTCGAACGAGTATAAAAATACCTAAAAAACAAAAAAACTTTCAATGGAATCGGTTAAGAATTGTAAAAGAATTGTAAAAAAACCGACCCAAAATCTCTCGTGTCGGATAAAATGGTCAATATCTCCGAAACGGTAAGAGATAGAGCAAATCTGAGCAAAAAACCGAAACAAAATCTCTCATGTCGTACATAATGGTCAATATCTCCGAAACGGTAAGAGACCGAGCAAATCTGTAAATACAGTCCGAAAGAGTATAAAAATACCTAAAAAACAAAAAAACTTTCAATGGAATCGGTTAAGAATTGTAAAAGTTAGAGCAAAAACCGACCCAAAATCTCTCGTGTCGGACAAAATGGTCAATATCTCCGAAACAAAACAAAAAAACTTTCAATGGAATCGGTTAAGAATTGTAAAAGTTAGAGCAAAAACCGACCCAAAATCTCTCGTGTCGGACAAAATGGTCAATATCTCCGAAACAAAACAAAAAAACTTTCAATGGAATCGGTTAAGAATTGTAAAAGTTAGAGCAAAAACCGACCCAAAATCTCTCGTGTCGGACAAAATGGTCAATATCTCCGAAACGGTAAGAGATCGAGCAAATCTGAGCAAACACCGACCCAAAATATCTCGTGTCGGACATAATGGTCAATATATCCAAAACGGTAAGACCTAAAAAACAAAAAAACTTTTAATGGAATCGGTTAAGAATTGTAAAAGTTAGAGCAAAAACCGACCCAAAATCTCTCGTGTCGGACAAAATGGTCAATATCTCCGAAACGGTAAGAGATCGAGCAAATCTGAGCAAACACCGACCCAAAATATCTCGTGTCGGACATAATGGTCAATATATCCAAAACGGTAAGACCTAAAAAACAAAAAAACTTTCAATGGAATCGGTTAAGAATTGTAAAAGTTAGAGCAAAAACCTACCCAAAATCTCTCGTGTCGGACAAAATGGTCAATATCTCCGAAACGGTAAGAGATAGAGCAAATCTGAGCAAAAAACTGACCCAAAATCTCTCGTGTCGGACAAAATGGTCAATATCTCCGAAACGGTAAGAGATAGAGCAAATCTGAGCAAAAAACCGACCCAAAATCACTCGAGTCGGACAAAATGGTCAATATCTCCGAAACAAATCAAAAAAACTTTCAATGGAATCGGTTAAAAATTGTAAAAGTTAGAGCAAAAACCGACCCAAAATCTCTCGTGTCGGACAAAATGGTCAATATCTCTGAAACGGTAAGAGATAGAGCAAATCTGAGCAAAAAACCGACCCAAAATCTGTCGTGTCGGACAAAATGGTCAATATCTCCGAAACGGTAAGAGATAGAGGAAATCTGTAAATGCAGTTCGAACGAGTATAAAAATACCTAAAAAACAAAAAAACTTTCAATGGAATCGGTTAAGAATTGTAAAAGAATTGTAAAAAAACCGACCCAAAATCTCTCGTGTCGGATAAAATGGTCAATATCTCCGAAACGGTAAGAGATAGAGCAAATCTGAGCAAAAAACCGAAACAAAATCTCTCATGTCGTACATAATGGTCAATATCTCCGAAACGGTAAGAGACCGAGCAAATCTGTAAATACAGTCCGAAAGAGTATAAAAATACCTAAAAAACAAAAAAACTTTCAATGGAATCGGTTAAGAATTGTAAAAGTTAGAGCAAAAACCGACCCAAAATATCTCGTGTCGGACAAAATGGTCAATATCTCCGTAACGGAAAAAAAAAACTTTCAATGGAATCGGTTAAGAATTGTAAAAGTTAGAGCAAAAACCGACCCAAAATCTCTCGTGTCGGACAAAATGGTCAATATCTCCGTAACGGAAAAAAAAAACTTTCAATGGAATCGGTTAAGAATTGTAAAAGTTAGAGCAAAAACCGACCCAAAATCTCTCGTGTCGGACAAAATGGTCAATATCTCCGAAACGGTAAGAGATCGAGCAAATCTGAGCAAACACCGACCCAAAATATCTCGTGTCGGACATAATGGTCAATATATCCAAAACGGTAAGACCTAAAAAACAAAAAAACTTTTAATGGAATCGGTTAAGAATTGTAAAAGTTAGAGCAAAAACCGACCCAAAATCTCTCGTGTCGGACAAAATGGTCAATATCTCCGAAACGGTAAGAGATCGAGCAAATCTGAGCAAACACCGACCCAAAATATCTCGTGTCGGACATAATGGTCAATATATCCAAAACGGTAAGACCTAAAAAACAAAAAAACTTTCAATGGAATCGGTTAAGAATTGTAAAAGTTAGAGCAAAAACCTACCCAAAATCTCTCGTGTCGGACAAAATGGTCAATATCTCCGAAACGGTAAGAGATAGAGCAAATCTGAGCAAAAAACCGACCCAAAATCTCTCGTGTCGGACAAATTGGTCAATATCTCCGAAACGGTAAGAGATAGAGCAAATCTGAGCAAAAAACCGACCCAAAATCTCTCGTGTCGGACATAATGGTCAATATCTCCGAAACGGTAAGAGATAGAGCAAATCTGAGCAAAAACCGACCCAAAATCTCTCGTGTCGGACATAATGGTCAATATCTCCGAAACGGTAAGAGATCGAGCAAATCTGTAAATGCAGTCCGAAAGAGTATAAAAATACCTAAAAAACAAAAAAACTTTCAATGGAATCGGTTAAGAATTGTAAAAGTTAGAGCAAAAACCGACCCAAAATCTCTCGTGTCGGACAAAATGGTCAATATCTCCGAAACGGTAAGAGATAGAGCAAATCTGAGCAAAAAACCGACCCAAAATCTCTCGTGTCGGACAAAATGGTCAATATCTCCGAAACGGTAAGAGATCGAGCAAATCTGTAAATACAGTCCGAAAGAGTATAAAAATACCTAAAAAACAAAAAAACTTTCAATGGAATCGGATAAGAATTGTAAAAGTTAGAGCAAAAACCGACCCAAAATCTCTCGTGTCGGACAAAATGGTCAATATCTCCGAAACAAAACAAAAAAACTTTCAATGGAATCGGTTAAGAATTGTAAAAGTTAGAGCAAAAACCGACCCAAAATCTCTCGTGTCAGACAAAATGGTCAATATCTCCGAAACGGTAAGAGATCGAGCAAATCTGAGCAAAAAACCGACCCAAAATCTCTCGTGTCGGACATAATGGTCAATATCTCCGAAACGGTAAGAGATAGAGCAAATTTGTAAATGCAGTTCGAAAGAGTATAAAAATACCTAAAAAACAAAAAAACTTTCAATGGAATCGGTTAAGAATTGTAAAATTTAGAGCAAAAACCGACCCAAAATCTCTCGTGTCGGACAAAATGGTCAATATCTCCGAAACGGTAAGAGATAGAGCTAATCTGAGCAAAAAACCGACCCAAAATCACTCGAGTCGGACAAAATGGTCAATATCTCCGAAACAAATCAAAAAAAACTTTCAATGGAATCGGTTAAGAATTGTAAAAGTTAGAGCAAAAACCGACCCAAAATCTCTCGTGTCGGACAAAATGGTCAATATCTCTGAAACGGTAAGAGATAGAGCAAATCTGAGCAAAAAACCGACCCAAAATATCTCGCGTCGGACATAATGGTCAATATCTCCAAAACGGTAAGAGATCGAGCAAATCTGTAAATGCAGTTCGAAAGAGTATAAAAATAACTAAAAAACAAAAAAACTTTCAATGGAATCGGTTAAGAATTGTAAAAGTTAGAGCAAAAACCGACCCAAAATCTCTCGTGTCGGACAAAATGGTCAATATCTCCGAAACGGTAAGAGATAGAGCAAATTTGTAAATACAGTCCGAAAGAGTATAAAAATACCTAAAAAACAAAAAAACTTTCAATGGAATCGGTTAAGAATTGTAAAAGTTAGAGCAAAAACCGACCCAAAATCTCTCGTGTCGGACAAAATGGTCAATATCTCCGAAACAAAACAAAACAAGTAAGAATGTTCTAGTCGAGTATACCCGACTACGAAACTCCCTGTACCCAAGTCTAAAACTTCCAATCATATGTTCGTCTCTTACACATGCACGCACACATACACAAAGCATACACACACACACGCGAGCCACAGCGTACGCAAGGCATTTTATGTCGTGGCTGTGCCTCTTCTTCCCCCCCTCGCTCCAGTACTGAATATTGTTCGTTGAATAACTTCCGTGTTTATTATCCGATCGACTTGAAATTTGCACAGTAGATTAAGAGTGGCCGAAGTAGTTTACATGCCAAATCCCAAAGCGATATCTTTAAAACTGTGGCTGTAAAACGTTTTGGTCGATTTGCGGGGGAACGGGGGGAGATATCTGAGATCAGAAACAAACTTGATCTGCGTATGGTATACAGGAAGCTACATGCCAAATTTGGTGTCTCTAGCTCTTATAGTTGCTGAGATCGACGCGTTCATCCGGACAGACAGACAGACGGACAGACGGACAGACAGACGGACATGGCCAAATCGAAATCTCTTTTGATACTGATCAAGAATATATATACTTTATAGGGTCGGAGATGTCTCCTTCTGCCTGTTACATACTTTTGCACAAATCCAATACCCCCTTTTTACCCATTTTATGGGTACAGGGAGTAAAAACTTTCAATGGAATCGGTTAAGAATTGTAAAAGTTAGAGCAAAAACCGATCCAAAATCTCTCGTGTCGGACAAAATGGTCAATATCTCCGAAACGGTAAGAGATCGAGCAAATCTGAGCAAAAAACCGTGTCGGACATAATGGTCAATATATCCAAAACGGTAAGAGATCGAGCAAATCTGTAAATGCAGTTCGAACGAGTATAAAAATACCTAAAAAACAAAAAAACTTTCAATGGAATCGGTTAAGAATTGTAAAAGTTAGAGCAAAAACCGACCCAAAATCTCTCGTGTCGGACAAAATGGTCAATATCTCCGAAACGGTAAGAGATAGAGCAAATCTGAGCAAAAAACCGACCCAAAATCTCTCGTGTCGGACATAATGGTTAATATCTCCGAAACGGTGAGAGATAGAGGAAATCTGTAAATGCAGTTCGAACGAGTATAAAAATACCTAAAAAACAAAAAAACTTTCAATGGAATCGGTTAAGAATTGTAAAAGAATTGTAAAAAAACCGACCCAAAATCTCTCGTGTCGGATAAAATGGTCAATATCTCCGAAACGGTAAGAGATAGAGCAAATCTGAGCAAAAAACCGACCCAAAATCTCTCGTGTCGGACATAATGGTTAATATCTCCGAAACGGTAAGAGATAGAGCAAATCTGAGCAAAAACCGACCCAAAATCTCTCGTGTCGGACATAATGGTCAATATCTCCGAAACGGTAAGAGATCGAGCAAATCTGTAAATGCAGTCCGAAAGAGTATAAAAATACCTAAAAAACAAAAAAAACTTTCAATGGAATCGGTTAAGAATTGTAAAAGTTAGAGCAAAAACCGACCCAAAATCTCTCGTGTCGGACAAAATGGTCAATATCTCCGAAACGGTAAGAGATAGAGCAAATCTGAGCAAAAAACCGACCCAAAATCTCTCGTGTCGGACAAAATGGTCAATATTTCCAAACGGTAAGAGATCGAGCAAATCTGTAAATGCAGTTCGAAAGAGTATAAAAATACCTAAAAAACAAAAAAACTTTCAATGGAATCGGTTAAGAATTGTAAAAGTTAGAGCAAAAACCGACCCAAAATCTCTCGTGTCGGACAAAATGGTCAATATCTCCGAAACGGTAAGAGATAGAGCAAATCTGAGCAAAAAACCGACCCAAAATCTCTCGTGTCGGACATAATGGTCAATATCTCCGAAACGGTAAGAGATAGAGCAAATCTGAGCAAAAACCGACCCAAAATCTCTCGTGTCGGACATAATGGTCAATATCTCCGAAACGGTAAGAGATCGAGCAAATATGTAAATGCAGTCCGAAAGAGTATAAAAATACCTAAAAAACAAAAAAACTTTCAATGGAATCGGTTAAGAATTGTAAAAGTTAGAGCAAAAACCGACCCAAAATCTCTCGTGTCGGACAAAATGGTCAATATCTCCGAAACGGTAAGAGATAGAGCAAATCTGAGCAAAAAACCGACCCAAAATCTCTCGTGTCGGACATAATGGTCAATATCTCCGAAACGGTAAGAGATAGAGCAAATCTGAGCAAAAACCGACCCAAAATCTCTCGTGTCGGACATAATGGTCAATATCTCCGAAACGGTAAGAGATCGAGCAAATCTGTAAATGCAGTTCGAAAGAGTATAAAAATACCTAAAAAACAAAAAAACTTTCAATGGAATCGGTTAAGAATTGTAAAAGTTAGAGCAAAAACCGACCCAAAATCTCTCGTGTCGGGCAAAATGGTCAATATCTCCGAAAAGGTAAGAGATCGAGCAAATCTGAGCAAAAAACCGACCCAAAATCTCTCGTGTCGGACAAAATGGTCAATATCTCCAAACGGTAAGAGATCGAGCAAATCTGTAAATGCAGTTCGAAAGAGTATAAAAATACCTAAAAAACAAAAAAAATTTCAATGGAATCGGTTAAGAATTGTAAAAGTTAGAGCAAAAACCGACCCAAAATCTCTCGTGTCGGGCAAAATGGTCAATATCTCCGAAAAGGTAAGAGATCGAGCAAATCTGAGCAAAAAACCGACCCAAAATCTCTCGTGTCGGACATAATGGTCAATATCTCCGAAACGGTAAGAGCTAGAGCAAATCCTCGTGTCGGACATAATGGTCAATATCTCCAAAACGGTAAGAGATAGAGCAAATCTGTAAATGCAGTTCGAAAGAGTATAAAAATACATAAAAAACAAAAAAACTTTCAATGGAATCGGTTAAGAATTGTAAAAGAATTGTAAAAAAACCGACCCAAAATCTCTCGTGTCGGACAAAATGGTCAATATCTCCGAAACGGTAAGAGATAGAGCAAATCTGAGCAAAAAACCGACCCAAAATCACTCGTGTCGGACAAAATGGTCAATATCTCCGAAACGGTAAGAGATAGAGCAAATTTGTAAATGCAGTTCGAACGACTATAAAAATACATAAAAAACAAAAAAACTTTCAATGGAATCGGTTAAGAATTGTAAAAGAATTGTAAAAAAACCGACCCAAAATCTCTCGTGTCGGACAAAATGGTCAATATCTCCGAAACGGTAAGAGATAGAGCAAATCTGAGCAAAAAACCGACCCAAAATATCTCGCGTCGGACATAATGGTCAATATCTCCAAAACGGTAAGAGATCGAGCAAATCTGTAAATGCAGTTCGAAAGAGTATAAAAATACCTAAAAAACAAAAAAACTTTCAATGGAATCGGTTAAGAATTGTAAAATTTAGAGCAAAAACCGACCCAAAATCTCTCGTGTCGGACAAAATGGTCAATATCTCCGAAACGGTAAGAGATAGAGCAAATCTGAGCAAAAAACCGACCCAAAATCTCTCGTGTCGGACATAATGGTCAATATCTCCGAAACGGTAAGAGATAGAGCAAATCTGAGCAAAAACCGACCCAAAATCTCTCGTGTCGGACATAATGGTCAATATCTCCGAAACGGTAAGAGATCGAGCAAATCTGTAAATGCAGTCCGAAAGAGTATAAAAATACCTAAAAAACAAAAAAACTTTCAATGGAATCGGTTAAGAATTGTAAAAGTTAGAGCAAAAGCCGACCCAAAATCTCTCGTGTCGGACAAAATGGTCAATATCTCCGAAACGGTAAGAGATAGAGCAAATCTGAGCAAAAAACCGACCCAAAATCTCTCGTGTCGGACAAAATGGTCAATATCTCCAAACGGTAAGAGATCGAGCAAATCTGTAAATGCAGTTCGAAAGAGTATAAAAATACCTAAAAAACAAAAAAACTTTCAATGGAATCGGTTAAGAATTGTAAAAGTTAGAGCAAAAACCGACCCAAAATCTCTCGTGTCGGGCAAAATGGTCAATATCTCCGAAAAGGTAAGAGATCGAGCAAATCTGAGCAAAAAACCGACCCAAAATCTCTCGTGTCGGACATAATGGTCAATATCTCCGAAACGGTAAGAGCTAGAGCAAATCTCTCGTGTCGGACATAATGGTCAATATCTCCAAAACGGTAAGAGATAGAGCAAATCTGTAAATGCAGTTCGAAAGAGTATAAAAATACATAAAAAACAAAAAAAATTTCAATGGAATCGGTTAAGAATTGTAAAAGAATTGTAAAAAAACCGACCCAAAATCTCTCGTGTCGGACAAAATGGTCAATATCTCCGAAACGGTAAGAGATAGAGCAAATCTGAGCAAAAAACCGAAACAAAATCTCTCATGTCGGACATAATGGTCAATATCTCCGAAACGGTAAGAGACCGAGCAAATCTGTAAATACAGTCCGAAAGAGTATAAAAATACCTAAAAAACAAAAAAACTTTCAATGGAATCGGTTAAGAATTGTAAAATTTAGAGCAAAAACCGACCCAAAATCTCTCGTGTCGGACAAAATGGTCAATATCTCCGAAACGGTAAGAGATCGAGCAAATCTGAGCAAAAAACCGACCCAAAATCTCTCGTGTCGGACATAATGGTCAATATCTCCGAAACGGTAAGAGATAGAGCAAATCTGAGCAAAAACCGACCCAAAATCTCTCGTGTCGGACATAATGGTCAATATCTCCGAAACGGTAAGAGATCGAGCAAATCTGTAAATGCAGTCCGAAAGAGTATAAAAATACCTAAAAAACAAAAAAACTTTCAATGGAATCGGTTAAGAATTGTAAAAGTTAGAGCAAAAACCGACCCAAAATCTCTCGTGTCGGACAAAATGGTCAATATCTCCGAAACGGTAAGAGATAGAGCAAATCTGAGCAAAAAACCGACCCAAAATCTCTCGTGTCGGACAAAATGGTCAATATCTCCAAACGGTAAGAGATCGAGCAAATCTGTAAATGCAGTTCGAAAGAGTATAAAAATACCTAAAAAACAAAAAAAATTTCAATGGAATCGGTTAAGAATTGTAAAAGTTAGAGCAAAAACCGACCCAAAATCTCTCGTGTCGGGCAAAATGGTCAATATCTCCGAAAAGGTAAGAGATCGAGCAAATCTGAGCAAAAAACCGACCCAAAATCTCTCGTGTCGGACATAATGGTCAATATCTCCGAAACGGTAAGAGCTAGAGCAAATCTCTCGTGTCGGACATAATGGTCAATATCTCCAAAACGGTAAGAGATAGAGCAAATCTGTAAATGCAGTTCGAAAGAGTATAAAAATACATAAAAAACAAAAAAACTTTCAATGGAATCGGTTAAGAATTGTAAAAGAATTGTAAAAAAACCGACCCAAAATCTCTCGTGTCGGACAAAATGGTCAATATCTCCGAAACGGTAAGAGATAGAGCAAATCTGAGCAAAAAACCGACCCAAAATCACTCGTGTCGGACAAAATGGTCAATATCTCCGAAACGGTAAGAGATAGAGCAAATTTGTAAATGCAGTTCGAACGAGTATAAAAATACATAAAAAACAAAAAAACTTTCAATGGAATCGGTTAAGAATTGTAAAAGAATTGTAAAAAAACCGACCCAAAATCTCTCGTGTCGGACAAAATGGTCAATATCTCCGAAACGGTAAGAGATAGAGCAAATCTGAGCAAAAAACCGACCCAAAATATCTCGCGTCGGACATAATGGTCAATACTCCAAAACGGTAAGAGATCGAGCAAATCTGTAAATGCAGTTCGAAAGAGTATAAAAATACCTAAAAAACAAAAAAACTTTCAATGGAATCGGTTAAGAATTGTAAAATTTAGAGCAAAAACCGACCCAAAATCTCTCGTGTCGGACAAAATGGTCAATATCTCCGAAACGGTAAGAGATCGAGCAAATCTGAGCAAAAAACCGACCCAAAATCTCTCGTGTCGGACATAATGGTCAATATCTCCGAAACGGTAAGAGATAGAGCAAATCTGAGCAAAAACCGACCCAAAATCTCTCGTGTCGGACATAATGGTCAATATCTCCGAAACGGTAAGAGATCGAGCAAATCTGTAAATGCAGTCCGAAAGAGTATAAAAATACCTAAAAAACAAAAAAACTTTCAATGGAATCGGTTAAGAATTGTAAAAGTTAGAGCAAAAACCGACCCAAAATCTCTCGTGTCGGACAAAATGGTCAATATCTCCGAAACGGTAAGAGATAGAGCAAATCTGAGCAAAAAACCGACCCAAAATCTCTCGTGTCGGACAAAATGGTCAATATCTCCAAACGGTAAGAGATCGAGCAAATCTGTAAATGCAGTTCGAAAGAGTATAAAAATACCTAAAAAACAAAAAAAATTTCAATGGAATCGGTTAAGAATTGTAAAAGTTAGAGCAAAAACCGACCCAAAATCTCTCGTGTCGGGCAAAATGGTCAATATCTCCGAAAAGGTAAGAGATCGAGCAAATCTGAGCAAAAAACCGACCCAAAATCTCTCGTGTCGGACATAATGGTCAATATCTCCGAAACGGTAAGAGCTAGAGCAAATCTCTCGTGTCGGACATAATGGTCAATATCTCCAAAACGGTAAGAGATAGAGCAAATCTGTAAATGCAGTTCGAAAGAGTATAAAAATACATAAAAAACAAAAAAACTTTCAATGGAATCGGTTAAGAATTGTAAAAGAATTGTAAAAAAACCGACCCAAAATCTCTCGTGTCGGACAAAATGGTCAATATCTCCGAAACGGTAAGAGATAGAGCAAATCTGAGCAAAAAACCGACCCAAAATCACTCGTGTCGGACAAAATGGTCAATATCTCCGAAACGGTAAGAGATAGAGCAAATTTGTAAATGCAGTTCGAACGAGTATAAAAATACATAAAAAACAAAAAAACTTTCAATGGAATCGGTTAAGAATTGTAAAAGTTAGAGCAAAAACCGACCCAAAATCACTCGTGTCGGACAAAATGGTCAATATCTCCGAAACGGTAAGAGATAGAGCAAATTTGTAAATGCAGTTCGAACGAGTATAAAAATACATAAAAAACAAAAAAACTTTCAATGGAATCGGTTAAGAATTGTAAAAGAATTGTAAAAAAACCGACCCAAAATCTCTCGTGTCGGACAAAATGGTCAATATCTCCGAAACGGTAAGAGATAGAGCAAATCTGAGCAAAAAACCGACCCAAAATATCTCGCGTCGGACACAATGGTCAATACTCCAAAACGGTAAGAGATCGAGCAAATCTGTAAATGCAGTTCGAAAGAGTATAAAAATACCTAAAAAACAAAAAAACTTTCAATGGAATCGGTTAAGAATTGTAAAATTTAGAGCAAAGACCGACCCAAAATCTCTCGTGTCGGACAAAATGGTCAATATCTCCGAAACGGTAAGAGATCGAGCAAATCTGAGCAAAAAACCGACCCAAAATCTCTCGTGTCGGACATAATGGTCAATATCTCCGAAACGGTAAGAGATAGAGCAAATCTGAGCAAAAACCGACCCAAAATCTCTCGTGTCGGACATAATGGTCAATATCTCCGAAACGGTAAGAGATCGAGCAAATCTGTAAATGCAGTCCGAAAGAGTATAAAAATACCTAAAAAACAAAAAAAACTTTCAATGGAATCGGTTAAGAATTGTAAAAGTTAGAGCAAAAACCGACCCAAAATCTCTCGTGTCGGACAAAATGGTCAATATCTCCGAAACGGTAAGAGATAGAGCAAATCTGAGCAAAAAACCGACACAAAATCTCTCGTGTCGGACAAAATGGTCAATATCTCCAAACGGTAAGAGATCGAGCAAATCTGTAAATGCAGTTCGAAAGAGTATAAAAATACCTAAAAAACAAAAAAAATTTCAATGGAATCGGTTAAGAATTGTAAAAGTTAGAGCAAAAACCGACCCAAAATCTCTCGTGTCGGGCAAAATGGTCAATATCTCCGAAAAGGTAAGAGATCGAGCAAATCTGAGCAAAAAACCGACCCAAAATCTCTCGTGTCGGACATAATGGTCAATATCTCCGAAACGGTAAGAGCTAGAGCAAATCTCTCGTGTCGGACATAATGGTCAATATCTCCAAAACGGTAAGAGATCGAGCAAATCTGAGCAAAAAACCGACCCAAAATCTCTCGTGTCGGACAAAATGGTCAATATCTCCGAAACGGTAAGAGATAGAGCAAATCTGAGCAAAAAACCGACCCAAAATCACTCGTGTCGGACAAAATGGTCAATATCTCCGAAACGGTAAGAGATAGAGCAAATTTGTAAATGCAGTTCGAACGAGTATAAAAATACATAAAAAACAAAAAAACTTTCAATGGAATCGGTTAAGAATTGTAAAAGAATTGTAAAAAAACCGACCCAAAATCTCTCGTGTAGGACAAAATGGTCAATATCTCCGAAACGGTAAGAGATAGAGCAAATCTGAGCAAAAAACCGACCCAAAATATCTCGCGTCGGACATAATGGTCAATATCTCCAAAACGGTAAGAGATCGAGCAAATCTGTAAATGCAGTTCGAAAGAGTATAAAAATACCTAAAAAACAAAAAAACTTTCAATGGAATCGGTTAAGAATTGTAAAATTTAGAGCAAAAACCGACCCTAAATCTCTCGTGTCGGACAAAATGGTCAATATCTCCGAAACGGTAAGAGATCGAGCAAATCTGAGCAAAAAACCGACCCAAAATCTCTCGTGTCGGACATAATGGTCAATATATCCGAAAAGGTAACAGATAGAGCAAATTTGTAAATGCAGTTCGAAAGAGTATAAAAATACCTAAAAAACAAAAAAACTTTCAATGGAATCGGTTAAGAATTGTAAAATTTAGAGCAAAAACCGACCCAAAATCTCTCGTGTCGGACAAAATGGTCAATATCTCCGAAACGGTAAGAGATCGAGCAAATCTGAGCAAAAAACCGACCCAAAATATCTCGCGTCGGACATAATGGTCAATATCTCCAAAACGGTAAGAGATCGAGCAAATCTGTAAATGCAGTTCGAAAGAGTATAAAAATACCTAAAAAACAAAAAAACTTTCAATGGAATCGGTTAAGAATTGTAAAATTTAGAGCAAAAACCGACCCAAAATCTCTCGTGTCGGACAAAATGGTCAATATCTCCGAAACGGTAAGAGATCGAGCAAATCTGAGCAAAAAACCGACCCAAAATCTCTCGTGTCGGACATAATGGTCAATATATCCGAAAAGGTAACAGATAGAGCAAATTTGTAAATGCAGTTCGAAAGAGTATAAAAATACCTAAAAAACAAAAAAACTTTCAATGGAATCGGTTAAGAATTGTAAAATTTAGAGCAAAAACCGACCCAAAATCTCTCGTGTCGGACATAATGGTCAATATCTCCGAAACGGTAAGAGCTAGAGCAAATCTCTCGTGTCGGACATAATGGTCAATATCTCCAAAACGGTAAGAGATAGAGCAAATCTGTAAATGCAGTTCGAAAGAGTATAAAAATACCTAAAAAACAAAAAAACTTTCAATGGAATCGGTTAAGAATTGTAAAAGAATTGTGAAAAAACCGACCCAAAATCTCTCGTGTCGGACAAAATGGTCAATATCTCCGAAAAGGTAAGAGATAGAGCAAATCTGAGCAAAAAACCGACCCAAAATCACTCGTGTCGGACAAAATGGTCAATATCTCCGAAACGGTAAGAGATAGAGCAAATTTGTAAATGCAGTTCGAACGAGTATAAAAATACCTAAAAAACAAAAAAACTTTCAATGGAATCGGTTAAGAATTGTAAAAGTTAGAGCAAAAACCGACCCAAAATCTCTCGTGTCGGACAAAATGGTCAATATCTCCGAAACGGTAAGAGATAGAGCAAATCTGAGCAAAAAACCGACCCAAAATCTCTCGTGTCGGACATAATGGTCAATATCTCCAAAACGGTAAGAGATCGAGCAAATCTGTAAATGCAGTTCGAAAGAGTATAAAAATACCTAAAAAACAAAAAAACTTTCAATGGAATCGGTTAAGAATTGTAAAAGTTAGAGCAAAAACCGATCCAAAATCTCTCGTGTCGGACAAAATGGTCAATATCTCCGAAACGGTAAGAGATCGAGCAAATCTGAGCAAAAAACCGACCCAAAATCTCTCGTGTCGGACATAATGGTCAATATATCCGAAAAGGTAACAGATAGAGCAAATTTGTAAATGCAGTTCGAAAGAGTATAAAAATACCTAAAAAACAAAAAAACTTTCAATGGAATCGGTTAAAAATTGTAAAATTTAGAGCAAAAACCGACCCAAAATCTCTCGTGTCGGACAAAATGGTCAATATCTCCGAAACGGTAAGAGATCGAGCAAATCTGAGCAAAAAACCGACCCAAAATCTCTCGTGTCGGACATAATGGTCAATATATCCGAAAAGGTAACAGATAGAGCAAATTTGTAAATGCAGTTCGAAAGAGTATAAAAATACCTAAAAAACAAAAAAACTTTCAATGGAATCGGTTAAGAATTGTAAAATTTAGAGCAAAAACCGACCCAAAATCTCTCGTGTCGGACAAAATGGTCAATATCTCCGAAACGGTAAGAGGTCGAGCAAATCTGTAAATGCAGTTCGAAAGAGTATAAAAATACCTAAAAAACAAAAAAACTTTCAATGGAATCGGTTAAGAATTGTAAAGGTTAGAGCAAAAACCGACCCAAAATCTCTCGTGTCGGACAAAATGGTCAATATCTCCGAAACGGTAAGAGATAGAGCAAATCTGAGCAAAAAACCGACCCAAAATCTCTCGTGTCGGACATAATGGTCAATATATCCGAAAAGGTAAGAGATAGAGCAAATTTGTAAATGCAGATCGAAAGAGTATAAAAATACCTAAAAAACAAAAAAAACTTTCAATGGAATCGGTTAAGAATTGTAAAATTTAGAGCAAAAACCGACCCAAAATCTCTCGTGTCGGACAAAATGGTCAATATCTCCGAAACGGTAAGAGATAGAGCTAATCTGAGCAAAAAACCGACCCAAAATCACTCGTGTCGGACAAAATGGTCAATATCTCCGAAACATATCAATAAAACTTTCAATGGAATCGGTTAAGAATTGTAAAAGTTAGAGCAAAAACCGACCCAAAATCTCTCGTGTCGGACAAAATGGTCAATATCTCCGAAACGGTAAGAGATAGAGCAAATCTGAGCAAAAAACCGACCCAAAATATCTCGCGTCGGACACAATGGTCGATATCTCCAAAACGGTAAGAGGTCGAGCAAATCTGTAAATGCAGTTCGAAAGAGTATAAAAATACCTAAAAAACAAAAAAACTTTCAATGGAATCGGTTAAGAATTGTAAAAGTTAGAGCAAAAACCGACCCAAAATCTCTCGTGTCGGACAAAATGGTCAATATCTCCGAAACGGTAAGAGATAGAGCAAATCTGAGCAAAAAACCGACCCAAAATCTCTCGTGTCGGACATAATGGTCAATATCTCCGAAAAGGTAAGAGATAGAGCAAATTTGTAAATGCAGTTCGAAAGAGTATAAAAATACCTAAAAAACAAAAAAACTTTCAATGGAATCGGCTAAGAATTGTAAAATTTAGAGCAAAAACCGACCCAAAATCTCTCGTGTCGGACAAAATGGTCAATATCTCCGAAACGGTAAGAGATAGAGCTAATCTGAGCAAAAAACCGACCCAAAATCACTCGTGTCGGACAAAATGGTCAATATCTCCGAAACATATCAAAAAAACTTTCAATGGAATCGGTTAAGAATTGTAAAAGTTAGAGCAAAAACCGACCCAAAATCTCTCGTGTCGGACAAAATGGTCAATATCTCCGAAACGGTAAGAGATAGAGCAAATCTGAGCAAAAAACCGACCCAAAATCTCTCGTGTCGGACATAATGGTCAATATCTCCGAAACGGTAAGAGATAGAGGAAATCTGTAAATGCAGTTCGAACGAGTATAAAAATACCTAAAAAACAAAAAAACTTTCAATGGAATCGGTTAAGAATTGTAAAAGAATTGTAAAAAAACCGACCCAAAATCTCTCGTGTCGGACAAAATGGTCAATATCTCCGAAACGGTAAGAGATAGAGCAAATCTGAGCAAAAAACCGACCCAAAATCTCTCGTGTCGGACATAATGGTCAATATCTCCGAAACGGTAAGAGATAGAGGAAATCTGTAAATGCAGTTCGAACGAGTATAAAAATACCTAAAAAACGAAAAACTTTCAATGGAATCGGTTAAGAATCGTAAAAGAATTGTAAAAAAACCGACCCAAAATCTCTCGTGTCGGACAAAATGGTCAATATCTCCGAAACGGTAAGAGATAGAGCAAATCTGAGCAAAAAACCGACCCAAAATCTGTCGTGTCGGACAAAATGGTCAATATCTCCAAAACGGTAAGAGCTAGAGCAAATCTGTAAATGCAGTTCGAAAGAGTATAAAAATACCTAAAAAACAAAAAAACGTTCAATGGAATCGGTTAAGAATTGTAAAAGAATTGTAAAAAAACCGACCCAAAATCTCTCGTGTCGGATAAAATGGTCAATATCTCCGAAACGGTAAGAGATAGAGCAAATCTGAGCAAAAAACCGACACAAAATCTCTCGTGTCGGACATAATGGTCAATATCTCCGAAACGGTAAGAGATCGAGCAAATCTGTAAATACAGTCCGAAAGAGTATAAAAATACCTAAAAAACAAAAAAACTTTCAATGGAATCGGTTAAGAATTGTAAAAGTTAGAGCAAAAACCGACCCAAAATCTCTCGTGTCGGACAAAATGGTCAATATCTCCGAAACAAAACAAAAAAACTTTCAATGGAATCGGTTAAGAATTGTAAAAGTTAGAGCAAAAACCGACCCAAAATCTCTCGTGTCGGACAAAATGGTCAATATCTCCGAAACGGTAAGAGATAGAGCAAATCTGAGCAAAAAACCGACCCAAAATCTGTCGTGTCGGACAAAATAGTCAATATCTCCGAAACGGTAAGAGATCGAGCAAATCTGTAAATGCAGTTCGAACGAGTATAAAAATACCTAAAAAACAAAAAAACTTTCAATGGAATCGGTTAAGAATTGTAAAAGTTAGAGCAAAAACCGACCCAAAATCTCTCGTGTCGGACAAAATGGTCAATATCTCCGAAACGGTAAGAGATAGAGCAAATCTGAGCAAAAAACCGACCCAAAATCTCTCGTGTCGGACATAATGGTTAATATCTCCGAAACGGTAAGAGATAGAGGAAATCTGTAAATGCAGTTCGAACGAGTATAAAAATACCTAAAAAACAAAAAAACTTTCAATGGAATCGGTTAAGAATTGTAAAAGAATTGTTAAAAAACCGACCCAAATCTCTCGTGTCGGATAAAATGGTCAATATCTCCGAAACGGTAAGAGATAGAGCAAATCTGAGCAAAAAACCGAAACAAAATCTCTCATGTCGGACATAATGGTCAATATCTCCGAAACGGTAAGAGACCGAGCAAATCTGTAAATACAGTCCGAAAGAGTATAAAAATACCTAAAAAACAAAAAAACTTTCAATGGAATCGGTTGAGAATTGTAAAAGTTAGAGCAAAAACCGACCCAAAATCTCTCGTGTCGGACAAAATGGTCAATATCTCCGAAACAAAACAAAAAAACTTTCAATGGAATCGGTTAAGAATTGTAAAAGTTAGAGCAAAAACCGACCCAAAATCTCTCGTGTCGGACAAAATGGTCAATATCTCCGAAACGGTAAGAGATCGAGCAAATCTGAGCAAACACCGACCCAAAATATCTCGTGTCGGACATAATGGTCAATATATCCAAAACGGTAAGACCTAAAAAACAAAAAAACTTTCAATGGAATCGGTTAAGAATTGCAAAAGTTAGAGCAAAAACCGACCCAAAATCTCTCGTGTCGGACAAAATGGTCAATATCTCCGAAACGGTAAGAGATAGAGCAAATCTGAGCAAAAAACCGACCCAAAATCTCTCGTGTCGGACAAAATGGTCAATATCTCCGAAACGGTAAGAAATAGAGCAAATCTGAGCAAAAAACCGACCCAAAATCTCTCGTGTCGGACATAATGGTCAATATCTCCGAAACGGTAAGAGATAGAGCAAATCTGAGCAAAAACCGACCCAAAATCTCTCGTGTCGGACATAATGGTCAATATCTCCGAAACGGTAAGAGATCGAGCAAATCTGTAAATGCAGTCCGAAAGAGTATAAAAATACCTAATAAACAAAAAAACTTTCAATGGAATCGGTTAAGAATTGTAAAAGTTAGAGCAAAAACCGACCCAAAATCTCTCGTGTCGGACAAAATGGTCAATATCTCCGAAACGGTAAGAGATAGAGCAAATCTGAGCAAAAAACCGACCCAAAATCTCTCGTGTCGGACAAAATGGTCAATATCTCCGAAACGGTAAGAGATCGAGCAAATCTGTAAATGCAGTTCGAAAGAGTATAAAAATACCTAAAAAACAAAAAAAATTTCAATGGAATCGGTTAAGAATTGTAAAAGTTAGAGCAAAAACCGACCAACAAAATCTCTCGTGTCGGACAAAATGGTCAATTTCTCCGAAAAGGTAAGAGATCGAGCAAATCTGAGCAAAAAACCGACCCAAAATCTCTCGTGTCGGACATAATGGTCAATATCTCCGAAACGGTAAGAGCTAGAGCAAATCTCTCGTGTCGGACATAATGGTCAATATCTCCAAAACGGTAAGAGATCGAGCAAATCTGTAAATGCAGTTCGAAAGAGTATAAAAATACATAAAAAACAAAAAAAACTTTCAATGGAATCGGTTAAGAATTGTAAAAGAATTGTAAAAAAACCGACCAAAAACAAAATCTCTCGTGTCGGACAAAATGGTCAATATCTCCGAAACGGTAAGAGATAGAGCAAATCTGAGCAAAAAACCGACCCAAAATCACTCGTGTCGGACATAATGGTCAATATCTCCGAAACGGTAAGAGATAGAGCAAATTTGTAAATGCAGTTCGAACGAGTATAAAAATACATAAAAAACAAAAAAACTTTCAATGGAATCGGTTAAGAATTGTAAAAGAATTGTAAAAAAACCGACCCAAAATCTCTCGTGTCGGACAAAATGGTCAATATCTCCGAAACGGTAAGAGATAGAGCAAATCTGAGCAAAAAACCGACCCAAAATATCTCGCGTCGGACATAATGGTCAATATCTCCAAAACGGTAAGAGATCGAGCAAATCTGTAAATGCAGTTCGAAAGAGTATAAAAATACCTAAAAAACAAAAAAACTTTCAATGGAATCGGTTAAGAATTGTAAAAGTTAGAGCAAAAACCGATCCAAAATCTCTCGTGTCGGACAAAATGGTCAATATCTCCGAAACGGTAAGAGATCGAGCAAATCTGAGCAAAAAACCGACCCAAAATCTCTCGTGTCGTACACAATGGTCGATATCTCCAAAACGGTAAGAGGTCGAGCAAATCTGTAAATGCAGTTCGAAAGAGTATAAAAATACCCAAAAAACAAAAAAACTTTCAATGGAATCGGTTAAGAATTGTAAAAGTTAGAGCAAAAACCGACCCAAAATCTCTCGTGTCGGACAAAATGGTCAATATCTCCGAAACGGTAAGAGATAGAGCAAATCTGAGCAAAAAACCGACCCAAAATCTCTCGTGTCGGACATAATGGTCAATATATCCGAAAAGGTAAGAGATAGAGCAAATTTGTAAATGCAGTTCGAAAGAGTATAAAAATACCTAAAAAACAAAAAAACTTTCAATGGAATCGGCTAAGAATTATAAAATTTAGAGCAAAAACCGACCCAAAATCTCTCGTGTCGGACAAAATGGTCAATATCTCCGAAACGGTAAGAGATAGAGCTAATCTGAGCAAAAAACCGACCCAAAATCACTCGTGTCGGACAAAATGGTCAATATCTCCGAAACATATCAAAAAAACTTTCAATGGAATCGGTTAAGAATTGTAAAAGTTAGAGCAAAAACCGACCCAAAATCTCTCGTGTCGGACAAAATGGTCAATATCTCCGAAACGGTAAGAGATAGAGCAAATCTGAGCAAAAAACCGACCCAAAATATCTCGCGTCGGACACAATGGTCAATATCTCCAAAACGGTAAGAGATCGAGCAAATCTGTAAATGCAGTTCGAAAGAGTATAAAAATACCTAAAAAAACAAAAAAACTTTCAATGGAATCGGTTAAGAATTGTAAAAGTTAGAGCAAAAACCGACCAAAAAACAAAATCTCTCGTGTCGGACAAAATGGTCAATATCTCCCAAACGGTAAGAGATAGAGCAAATCTGAGCAAAAAACCGACCCAAAATCTCTCGTGTCGGACATAATGGTCAATATCTCCGAAACGGTAAGAGATAGAGGAAATCTGTAAATGCAGTTCGAACGAGTATAAAAATACCTAAAAAACAAAAAAACTTTCAATGGAATCGGTTAAGAATTGTAAAAGAATTGTAAAAAAACCGACCAAAAACAAAATCTCTCGTGTCGGACAAAATGGTCAATATCTCCGAAACGGTAAGAGATAGAGCAAATCTGAGCAAAAAACCGACCCAAAATCTCTCGTGTCGGACATAATGGTCAATATCTCCGAAACGGTAAGAGATCGAGGAAATCTGTAAATGCAGTTCGAACGAGTATAAAAATACCTAAAAAACAAAAAAACTTTCAATGGAATCGGTTAAGAATTGTAAAAGAATTGTAAAAAAACCGACCAAAAAAAACAAAATCTCTCGTGTCGGACAAAATGGTCAATATCTCCGAAACGGTAAGAGATAGAGCAAATCTGAGCAAAAAACCGACCCAAAATCTGTCGTGTCGGACATAATGGTCAATATCTCCAAAACGGTAAGAGCTAGAGCAAATCTGTAAATGCAGTTCGAAAGAGTATAAAAATACCTAAAAAACAAAAAAACTTTCAATGGAATCGGTTAAGAATTGTAAAAGAATTAGTAAAAAAACCGACCAAAAAAACAAAATCTCTCGTGTCGGATAAAATGGTCAATATCTCCGAAACGGTAAGAGATAGAGCAAATCTGAGCAAAAAACCAACACAAAATCTCTCGTGTCGGACATAATGGTCAATATCTCCGAAACGGTAAGAGATCGAGCAAATCTGTAAATACAGTTCGAAAGAGTATAAAAATACCTAAAAAACAAAAAAACTTTCAATGGAATCGGTTAAGAATTGTAAAAGTTAGAGCAAAAACCGACCCAAAATCTCTCGTGTCGGACAAAATGGTCAATATCTCCGAAACAAAACAAAAAAACTTTCAATGGAATCGGTTAAGAATTGTAAAAGTTAGAGCAAAAACCGACCCAAAATCTCTCGTGTCGGACAAAATGGTCAATATCTCCGAAACGGTAAGAGATAGTGCAAATCTGAGCAAAAAACCGACCCAAAATCTGTCGTGTCGGACATAATGGTCAATATCTCCAAAACGGTAAGAGATCGAGCAAATCTGTAAATGCAGTTCGAAAGAGTATAAAAATACCTAAAAAACAAAAAAACTTTCAATGGAATCGGTTAAGAATTGTAAAAGAATTGTAAAAAAACCGACCAAAAAAACAAAATCTCTCGTTTCGGGCAAAATGGTCAATATCTCCGAAACGGTAAGAGATAGAGCAAATCTGAGCAAAAAACCGACCCAAAATCTGTCGTGTCGGACAAAATAGTCAATATCTCCGAAACGGTAAGAGATCGAGCAAATCTGTAAATACAGTCCGAAAGAGTATAAAAATACCTAAAAAACAAAAAAACTTTCAGTGGAATCGGTTAAGAATTGTAAAAGTTAGAGCAAAAACCGATCCAAAAAAAAAAAATCTCTCGTGTCAGACAAAATGGTCAATATCTCCGAAACGGTAAGAGATCGAGCAAATCTGAGCAAAAAACCGACCCAAAATCTCTCGTGTCGGACATAATGGTCAATATCTCCGAAACGGTAAGAGATAGAGCAAATTTGTAAATGCAGTTCGAAAGAGTATAAAAATACCTAAAAAACAAAAAAACTTTCAATGGAATCGGTTAAGAATTGTAAAATTTAGAGCAAAAACCGACCAAAAAAAAAAAAAAAATCTCTCGTGTCGGACAAAATGGTCAATATCTCCGAAACGGTAAGAGATAGAGCTAATCTGAGCAAAAAACCGACCCAAAATCACTCGTGTCGGACAAAATGGTCAATATCTCCGAAACAAATCAAAAAAACTTTCAATGGAATCGGTTAAGAATTGTAAAAGTTAGAGCAAAAACCGACCCAAAATCTCTCGTGTCAGACAAAATGGTCAATATCTCCGAAACGGTAAGAGATCGAGCAAATCTGAGCAAAAAACCGACCCAAAATCTCTCGTGTCGGACATAATGGTCAATATCTCCGAAACGGTAAGAGATAGAGCAAATCTGAGCAAAAAACCGACCCAAAATCTCTCGTGTCGGACATAATGGTCAATATCTCCGAAACGGTAAGAGATAGAGCAAATTTGTAAATGCAGTTCGAAAGAGTATAAAAATACCTAAAAAACAAAAAAACTTTCAATGGAATCGGTTAAGAATTGTAAAATTTAGAGCAAAAACCGACCAAAAAAAAAACAAAATCTCTCGTGTCGGACAAAATGGTCAATATCTCCGAAACGGTAAGAGATAGAGCTAATCTGAGCAAAAAACCGACCCAAAATCACTCGTGTCGGACAAAATGGTCAATATCTCCGAAACAAAAATCAAAAAAAACTTTCAATGGAATCGGTTAAGAATTGTAAAAGTTAGAGCAAAAACCGACCAAAAAAACAAAATCTCTCGTGTCAGACAAAATGGTCAATATCTCCGAAACGGTAAGAGATCGAGCAAATCTGAGCAAAAAACCGACCCAAAATCTCTCGTGTCGGACATAATGGTCAATATCTCCGAAACGGTAAGAGATAGAGCAAATTTGTAAATGCAGTTCGAAAGAGTATAAAAATACCTAAAAAACAAAAAAACTTTCAATGGAATCGGTTAAGAATTGTAAAATTTAGAGCAAAAACCGACCAAAAAAAAAAAAATCTCTCGTGTCGGACAAAATGGTCAATATCTCCGAAACGGTAAGAGATAGAGCAAATCTGAGCAAAAAACCGACCCAAAATCTGTCGTGTCGGACAAAATAGTCAATATCTCCGAAACGGTAAGAGATCGAGCAAATCTGTAAATACAGTCCGAAAGAGTATAAAAATACCTAAAAAACAAAAAAACTTTCAATGGAATCGGTTAAGAATTGTAAAAGTTAGAGCAAAAACCGATCCAAAAAAAAAAATCTCTCGTGTCAGACAAAATGGTCAATATCTCCGAAACGGTAAGAGATCGAGCAAATCTGAGCAAAAAACCGACCCAAAATCTCTCGTGTCGGACATAATGGTCAATATCTCCGAAACGGTAAGAGATAGAGCAAATTTGTAAATGCAGTTCGAAAGAGTATAAAAATACCTAAAAAACAAAAAAACTTTCAATGGAATCGGTTAAGAATTGTAAAATTTAGAGCAAAAACCGACCAAAAAAAAAAAAATCTCTCGTGTCGGACAAAATGGTCAATATCTCCGAAACGGTAAGAGATAGAGCTAATCTGAGCAAAAAACCGACCCAAAATCACTCGTGTCGGACAAAATGGTCAATATCTCCGAAACGGTAAATCGAAAATTGTAAATGCAGCGAAAGAGTATAAAAAAAATCAAAAAAAAACTTTCAATGGAATCGGTTAAGAATTGTAAAAGTTAGAGCAAAAACCGACCAAAAAAAAAAAAATCTCTCGTGTCGGACAAAATGGTCAATATCTCTGAAACGGTAAGAGATAGAGCAAATCTGAGCAAAAAACCGACCCAAAATATCTCGTGTCGGACATAATGGTCAATATCTCCAAAACGGTAAGAGATCGAGCAAATCTGTAAATGCAGTTCGAAAGAGTATAAAAATACCTAAAAAACAAAAAAAAACTTTCAATGGAATCGGTTAAGAATTGTAAAAGTTAGAGCAAAAACCGACCACAAAATCTCTCGTGTCGGACAAAATGGTCAATATCTCCGAAACGGTAAGAGATAGAGCAAATTTGTAAATACAGTCCGAAAGAGTATAAAAATACCTAAAAAACAAAAAAAACTTTCAATGGAATCGGTTAAGAATTGTAAAAGAATTGTAAAAAAACCGACCACAAAATCTCTCGTGTCGGACAAAATGGTCAATATCTCCGAAACGGTAAGAGATAGAGCAAATCTGAGCAAAAAACCGACCCAAAATCTCTCGTGTCGGACATAATGGTCAATATCTCCGAAACGGTAAGAGATCGAGCAAATCTGTAAATGCAGTTCGAAAGAGTATAAAAATACCTAAAAAACAAAAAAACTTTCAATGGAATCGGTTAAGAATTGTAAAAGAATTAGAAAAAAAACCGACCAAAAAAAAAAAAAATCTCTCGTGTCGGACAAAATGGTCAATATCTCCGAAACGGTAAGAGATAGAGCAAATCTGAGCAAAAAACCGACCCAAAATCTCTCGTGTCGGACATATTGGTCAATATCTCCGAAACGGTAAGAGATCGAGCAAATCTGTAAATGCAGTTCGAAAGAGTATAAAAATACCTAAAAAACAAAAAAAACTTTCAATGGAATCGGTTAAGAATTGTAAAAGAATTAGAGAAAAAGCCGACCAAAAAAAAAAAAAAAATCTCTCGTGTCGGACAAAATGGTCAATATCTCCGAAACGGTAAGAGATAGAGCAAATCTGAGCAAAAAACCGACCCAAAATCTCTCGTGTCGGACATATTGGTCAATATCTCCGAAACGGTAAGAGATCGAGCAAATCTGTAAATGCAGTTCGAAAGAGTATAAAAATACCTAAAAAACAAAAAAAACTTTCAATGGAATCGGTTAAGAATTGTAAAAGTTAGAGCAAAAGCCGACCAAAAAAAAAAAAATCTCTCGTGTCGGACAAAATGGTCAATATCTCCGAAACGGTAAGAGATAGAGCAAATCTGAGCAAAAAACCGACCCAAAATCTCTCGTGTCGGACAAAATGGTCAATATCTCCGAAACGGTAAGAGATCGAGCAAATCTGTAAATGCAGTTCGAAAAAGTATAAAAATACCTAAAAAACAAAAAAACTTTCAATGGAATCGGTTAAGAATTGTAAAAGAATTAGAGCAAAAGCCGACCAAAAAAAAAAAAATCTCTCGTGTCGGACAAAATGGTCAATATCTCCGAAACGGTAAGAGATAGAGCAAATCTGAGCAAAAAACCGACCCAAAATTTCTCGTGTCGGACATATTGGTCAATATCTCCGAAACGGTAAGAGATCGAGCAAATCTGTAAATGCAGTTCGAAAGAGTATAAAAATACCTAAAAACAAAAAAACTTTCAATGGAATCGGTTAAGAATTGTAAAAGTTAGAGCAAAAGCCGACCAAAAAAAAAAAAAAATCTCTCGTGTCGGACAAAATGGTCAATATCTCCGAAACGGTAAGAGATAGAGCAAATCTGAGCAAAAAACCGACCCAAAATCTCTCGTGTCGGACATATTGGTCAATATCTCCGAAACGGTAAGAGATCGAGCAAATCTGTAAATGCAGTTCGAAAAAGTATAAAAATACCTAAAAAACAAAAAAACTTTCAATGGAATCGGTTAAGAATTGTAAAAGAATTAGTAAAAAAACCGACCAAAAAAAAAAAAAAATCTCTCGTGTCGGACAAAATGGTCAATATCTCCGAAACGGTAAGAGATAGAGCAAATCTGAGCAAAAAACCGACCCAAAATTTCTCGTGTCGGACATATTGGTCAATATCTCCGAAACGGTAAGAGATCGAGCAAATCTGTAAATGCAGTTCGAAAGAGTATAAAAATACCTAAAAACAAAAAAAACTTTCAATGGAATCGGTTAAGAATTGTAAAAGTTAGAGCAAAAACCGACCCAAAATCTCTCGTGTCGGACAAAATGGTCAATATCTCCGAAACGGTAAGAGATAGAGCTAATCTGAGCAAAAAACCGACCCAAAATCACTCGTGTCGGACAAAATGGTCAATATCTCCGAAACGGTAAGAGATAGAGCAAATCTGAGCAAAAAACCGACCCAAAATCTGTCGTGTCGGACATATTGGTCAATATCTCCGAAACGGTAAGAGATCGAGCAAATCTGTAAATGCAGTTCGAACGAGTATAAAAATACCTAAAAAACAAAAAAACTTTCAATGGAATCGGTTAAGAATTGTAAAAGAATTAGAAAAAAAGCCGACCAAAAAAAAAAAAAAAAAAAAAAATCTCTCGTGTCGGATAAAATGGTCAATATCTCCGAAACGGTAAGAGATAGAGCAAATCTGAGCAAAAAACCGACCCAAAATCTCTCGTGTCGGACATATTGGTCAATATCTCCGAAACGGTAAGAGATCGAGCAAATCTGTAAATGCAGTTCGAAAGAGTATAAAAATACCTTAAAAAACAAAAAAACTTTCAATGGAATCGGTTAAGAATTGTAAAAGTTAGAGCAAAAGCCGACCCAAAATCTCTCGTGTCGGACAAAATGGTCAATATCTCCGAAACAAAACAAAAAAACTTTCAATGGAATCGGTTAAGAATTGTAAAAGTTAGAGCAAAAACCGACCCAAAATCTCTCGTGTCGGACAAAATGGTCAATATCTCCGAAACGGTAAGAGATAGAGCAAATCTGAGCAAAAAACCGACCCAAAATCTCTCGTGTCGGACATAATGGTCAATATCTCCAAAACGGTAAGAGATCGAGCAAATCTGTAAATGCAGTTCGAAAGAGTATAAAAATACCTAAAAAACAAAAAAACTTTCAATGGAATCGGTTAAGAATTGTAAAAGAATTAGTAAAAAAACCGACCAAAAAAAAAAAATCTCTCGTGTCGGACAAAATGGTCAATATCTCCGAAACGGTAAGAGATAGAGCAAATCTGAGCAAAAAACCGACCCAAAATCTGTCGTGTCGGACAAAATGGTCAATATCTCCGAAACGGTAAGAGATAGAGCAAATTTGTAAATGCAGTTCGAAAGAGTATAAAAATACCTAAAAAACAAAAAAACTTTCAATGGAATCGGTTAAGAATTGTAAAATTTAGAGCAAAAACCGACCAAAAAAAAAAAATCTCTCGTGTCGGACAAAATGGTCAATATCTCCGAAACGGTAAGAGATAGAGCAAATCTGAGCAAAAAAACCGACCCAAAATCACTCGTGTCGGACAAAATGGTCAATATCTCCGAAACAAGAAAAAAAATCAAAAAAAACTTTCAATGGAATCGGTTAAGAATTGTAAAAGTTAGAGCAAAAACCGACCCAAAATCTCTCGTGTCGGACAAAATGGTCAATATCTCTGAAACGGTAAGAGATCGAGCAAATCTGTAAATGCAGTTCGAAAGAGTATAAAAATACCTAAAAAACAAAAAAACTTTCAATGGAATCGGTTAAGAATTGTAAAAGTTAGAGCAAAAACCGACCAAAAAAAACAAAATCTCTCGTGTCGGACAAAATGGTCAATATCTCCGAAACGGTAAGAGATAGAGCAAATTTGTAAATGCAGTTCGAAAGAGTATAAAAATACCTAAAAAACAAAAAAAACTTTCAATGGAATCGGTTAAGAATTGTAAAATTTAGAGCAAAAACCGACCAAAAAAACAAAATCTCTCGTGTCGGACAAAATGGTCAATATCTCCGAAACGGTAAGAGATAGAGCAAATCTGAGCAAAAAAACCGACCCAAAATCACTCGTGTCGGACAAAATGGTCAATATCTCCGAAACAAATCAAAAAAACTTTCAATGGAATCGGTTAAGAATTGTAAAAGTTAGAGCAAAAACCGACCAAAAAAACAAAATCTCTCGTGTCGGACAAAATGGTCAATATCTCCGAAACGGTAAGAGATCGAGCAAATCTGAGCAAAAAACCGTGTCGGACATAATGGTCAATATCTCCAAAACGGTAAGAGATCGAGCAAATCTGTAAATGCAGTTCGAACGAGTATAAAAATACCTAAAAAACAAAAAAAACTTTCAATGGAATCGGTTAAGAATTGTAAAAGTTAGAGCAAAAACCGACCAAAAAAAAAAAAATCTCTCGTGTCGGACAAAATGGTCAATATCTCCGAAACGGTAAGAGATCGAGCAAATCTGAGCAAAAAACCGAACCAAAATATCTCGTGTCGGACATAATGGTCAATATATCCAAAACGGTAAGAGATCGAGCAAATCTGTAAATGCAGTTCGAAAGAGATAAAAACCTAAAAAACAAAAAAACTTTCAATGGAATCGGTTAAGAATTGTAAAAGTTAGAGCAAAAACCGACCAAAAAAAAAAAAATCTCTCGTGTCGGACAAAATGGTCAATATCTCCAAAACGGTAAGAGATAGAGCAAATCTGAGCAAAAAACCGACCCAAAATCTCCCGTGTCGGACAAAATGGTCAATATCTCCGAAACGGTAAGAGATAGAGCAAATCTGAGCAAAAAACCGACCAAAACAAAATCTCTCGTGTCGGACAAAATGGTCAATATCTCCGAAACGGTAAGAGATAGAGCAAATCTGAGCAAAAAACCGACCCAAAAGCTCTCGTGTCGGACATAATGGTCAATATCTCCGAAACGGTAAGAGATCGAGCAAATCTGTAAATGCAGTCCGAAAGAGTATAAAAATACCTAAAAAACAAAAAACTTTCAATGGAATCGGTTAAGAATTGTAAAAGTTAGAGCAAAAACCGACCAAAAAAACAAAATCTCTCGTGTCGGACAAAATGGTCAATATCTCCGAAACGGTAAGAGATAGAGCAAATCTGAGCAAAAAACCGACCCAAAATCTCTCGTGTCGGACAAAATGGTCAATATCTCCGAAACGGTAAGAGATCGAGCAAATCTGTAAATGCAGTTCGAAAGAGTATAAAAATACCTAAAAAACAAAAAAACTTTCAATGGAATCGTTTAAGAATTGTAAAAGTTAGAGCAAAAACCGACCCAAAATCTCTCGAGACGGACAATATCTCCGAAACGGTAAGAGATAGAGCAAATCTGAGCAAAAAACCGACCCAAAATCTCTCGTGTCGGACATAATGGTCAATATCTCCGAAACGGTAAGAGATCGAGCAAATCTGTAAATGCAGTTCGAAAGAGTATAAAAATACCTAAAAAACAAAAAAACTTTCAATGGAATCGGTTAAGAATTGTAAAAGTTAGAGCAAAAACCGACCAAAAAAAAAAAAATCTCTCGTGTCGGACAAAATGGTCAATATCTCCGAAAAGGTAAGAGATCGAGCAAATCTGAGCAAAAAACCGACCCAAAATCTTTCGTGTCGGACATAATGGTCAATATCTCCGAAACGGTAAGAGCTCGAGCAAATCTGTAAATGCAGTTCGAAAGAGTATAAAAATACTTAAAAACCAAAAAAACTTTCAATGGAATCGGTTAAGAATTGTAAAAGTTAGAGCAAAAACTGACCAAAAAACAAAACCTCTCGTGTCGGACAAAATGGTCAATATCTCCGAAACGGTAAGAGATAGAGCAAATCTGAGCAAAAAACCGACCCAAAATCTCTCGTGTCGGACATAATGGTCAATATCTCCAAAACGGTAAGAGATCGAGCAAATCTGTAAATGCAGTTCGAAAGAGTATAAAAATACCTAAAAAACAAAAAAACTTTCAATGGAATCGGTTAAGAATTGTAAAAGTTAGAGCAAAAGCCGACCAAAAAAAAAAAAAATCTCTCGTGTCGGACAAAATGGACAATATCTCCGAAACGGTAAGAGATAGAGCAAATCTGAGCAAAAAACCGACCCAAAATCTCTCGTGTCGGACAAAATGGTCAATATCTCCGAAACGGTAAGAGATCGAGCAAATTTGTAAATGCAGTTCGAACGAGTATAAAAATACATAAAAAACAAAAAAACTTTCAATGGAATCGGTTAAGAATTGTAAAAGAATTGTAAAAAAACCGACCAAAAAAAAAAAAAAATCTCTCGTGTCGGACAAAATGGTCAATATCTCCGAAACGGTAAGAGATAGAGCAAATCTGAGCAAAAAACCGACCCAAAATATCTCGTGTCGGACATAATGGTCAATATCTCCAAAACGGTAAGAGATCGAGCAAATCTGTAAATGCAGTTCGAACGAGTATAAAAATACCTAAAAAACAAAAAAAATTTCAATGGAATCGGTTAAGAATTGTAAAAGTTAGAGCAAAAACCGACCAAAAAAAAAAAAAATCTCTCGTGTCGGGCAAAATGGTCAATATCTCCGAAACGGTAAGAGATCGAGCAAATCTGAGCAAAAAACCGACCCAAAATCTCTCGTGTCGGACATAATGGTCAATATCTCCGAAACGGTAAGAGCTCGAGCAAATCTGTAAATGCAGTTCGAAAGAGTATAAAAATACCTAAAAAACAAAAAAACTTTCAATGGAATCGGTTAAGAATTGTAAAAGTTAGAGCAAAAACCGACCAAAAAAAAAAAATCTCTCGAGACGGACAAAATGGTCAATATCTCCGAAACGGTAAGAGATAGAGCAAATCTGAGCAAAAAACCGACCCAAAATATCTCGTGTCGGACATAATGGTCAATATATCCAAAACGGTAAGAGATCGAGCAAATCTGTAAATGCAGTTCGAAAGAGTATAAAAATACCTAAAAAACAAAAAAACTTTCAATGGAATCGGTTAAGAATTGTAAATGGTCAATATCTCCGAAACGGTAAGAGATAGAGCAAATCTGAGCAAAAAACCGACCCAAAATCTCTCGTGTCGTACATAATGGTCAATATCTCCGAAACGGTAAGAGATCGAGCAAATCTGTAAATGCAGTTCGAAAGAGTATAAAAATACCTAAAAAACAAAAAAACTTTCAATGGAATCGGTTAAGAATTGTAAAAGTTAGAGCAAAAACCGACCAAAAAAAAAAAAATCTCTCGTGTCGGACAAAATGGACAATATCTCCGAAACGGTAAGAGATAGAGCAAATCTGAGCAAAAAACCGACCCAAAATCTGTCGTGTCGGACATAATGGCCAATATCTCCGAAACGGTAAGAGATAGAGCAAATCTGTAAATGCAGTTCGAAAGAGTATAAAAATACTTAAAAACCAAAAAAATTTTCAATGGAATCGGTTAAGAATTGTAAAAGTTAGAGCAAAAACTGACCCAAAACCTCTCGAGACGGACAATATCTCCGAAACGGTAAGAGATAGAGCAAATCTGAGCAAAAAACCGACCCAAAATCTCTCGTGTCGGACATAATGGTCAATATCTCCGAAACGGTAAGAGATCGAGCAAATCTGTAAATGCAGTTCGAAAGAGTATAAAAATACCTAAAAAACAAAAAAACTTTCAATGGAATCGGTTAAGAATTGTAAAAGTTAGAGCAAAAACCGACCAAAAAAACAAAATCTCTCGTGTCGGACAAAATGGTCAATATCTCCGAAAAGGTAAGAGATCGAGCAAATCTGAGCAAAAAACCGACCCAAAATCTTTTGTGTCGGACATAATGGTCAATATCTCCGAAACGGTAAGAGCTAGAGCAAATCTGTAAATGCAGTTCGAAAGAGTATAAAAATACCTAAAAACCAAAAAAAAATTTCAATGGAATCGGTTAAGAATTGTAAAAGTTAGAGCAAAAACTGACCAAAAAAACAAAACCTCTCGTGTCGGGCAAAATGGTCAATATCTCCGAAACGGTAAGAGATAGAGCTAATCTGAGCAAAAAACCGACCCAAAATCTCTCGTGTCGGACATAATGGTCAATATCTCCGAAACGGTAAGAGATAGAGCAAATCTGTAAATGCAGTTCGAAAGAGTATAAAAATACCTAAAAAACAAAAAAACTTTCAATGGAATCGGTTAAGAATTGTAAAAGTTAGAGCAAAAACCGACCAAAAAAAAAAAAAAAAAATCTCTCGTGTCGGACAAAATGGACAATATCTCCGAAACGGTAAGAGATAGAGCAAATCTGAGCAAAAAACCGACCCAAAATCTCTCGTGTCGGACAAAATGGTCAATATCTCCGAAACGGTAAGAGATAGAGCAAATTTGTAAATGCAGTTCGAAAGAGTATAAAAATACATAAAAAACAAAAAAACTTTCAATGGAATCGGTTAAGAATTGTAAAAGAATTAGTAAAAAAACCGACCAAAAAAAAAAAAAAATCTCTCGTGTCGGACAAAATGGTCAATATCTCCGAAACGGTAAGAGATAGAGCAAATCTGAGCAAAAAACCGACCCAAAATATCTCGTGTCGGACATAATGGTCAATATCTCCAAAACGGTAAGAGATCGAGCAAATCTGTAAATGCAGTTCGAAAGAGTATAAAAATACCTAAAAAACAAAAAAACTTTCAATGGAATCGGTTAAGAATTGTAAAAGTTAGAGCAAAAACCGACCAAAAAAAAAAAAAAAATCTCTCGTGTCGGACAAAATGGACAATATCTCCGAAACGGTAAGAGATAGAGCAAATCTGAGCAAAAAACCGACCCAAAATCTCTCGTGTCGGACATAATGGTCAATATCTCCGAAACGGTAAGAGATCGAGCAAATCTGTAAATGCAGTTCGAACGAGTATAAAAATACCTAAAAAACAAAAAAACTTTCAATGGAATCGGTTAAGAATTGTAAAAGAATTAGTAAAAAAACCGACCAAAAAAAAAAAAAAAATCTCTCGTGTCGGACAAAATGGTCAATATCTCCGAAACGGTAAGAGATAGAGCAAATCTGAGCAAAAAACCGACCCAAAATATCTCGTGTCGGACATAATGGTCAATATCTCCGAAACGGTAAGAGATCGAGCAAATCTGTAAATGCAGTTCGAACGAGTATAAAAATACCTAAAAAACAAAAAAAATTTCAATAGAATCGGTTAAGAATTGTAAAAGTTAGAGCAAAAACCGACCAAAAAAAAACAAAATCTCTCGTGTCGGGCAAAATGGTCAATATCTCCGAAACGGTAAGAGATCGAGCAAATCTGAGCAAAAAACCGACCCAAAATCTCTCGTGTCGGACATAATGGTCAATATCTCCGAAACGGTAAGAGCTAGAGCAAATCTGTAAATGCAGTTCGAAAGAGTATAAAAATACCTAAAAAACAAAAAAAAACTTTCAATGGAATCGGTTAAGAATTGTAAAAGTTAGAGCAAAAACCGACCAAAAAAAAAAAAAAATCTCTCGAGACGGACAAAATGGTCAATATCTCCGAAACGGTAAGAGATAGAGCAAATCTGAGCAAAAAACCGACCCAAAATATCTCGTGTCGGACATAATGGTCAATATCTCCAAAACGGTAAGAGATCGAGCAAATCTGTAAATGCAGTTCGAAAGAGTATAAAAATACCTAAAAAACAAAAAAACTTTCAATGGAATCGGTTAAGAATTGTAAATGGTCAATATCTCCGAAACGGTAAGAGATAGAGCAAATCTGAGCAAAAAACCGACCCAAAATCTCTCGTGTCGTACATAATGGTCAATATCTCCGAAACGGTAAGAGATCGAGCAAATCTGTAAATGCAGTTCGAAAGAGTATAAAAATACCTAAAAAACAAAAAAAACTTTCAATGGAATCGGTTAAGAATTGTAAAAGTTAGAGCAAAAACCGACCAAAAAAAAAAAAAATCTCTCGTGTCGGACAAAATGGACAATATCTCCGAAACGGTAAGAGATAGAGCAAATCTGAGCAAAAAACCGACCCAATATCTGTCGTGTCGGACATAATGGTCAATATCTCCGAAACGGTAAGAGATAGAGCAAATCTGTAAATGCAGTTCGAAAGAGTATAAAAATACCTAAAAAACAAAAAAACTTTCAATGGAATCGGTTAAGAATTGTAAAAGTTAGAGCAAAAACCGACCAAAAAAAACAAAATCTCTCGAGACGGACAAAATGGTCAATATCTCCGAAACGGTAAGAGATAGAGCAAATCTGAGCAAAAAACCGACCCAAAATCTCTCGTGTCGGACATAATGGTCAATATCTCCGAAACGTTAAGAGATCGAGCAAATCTGTAAATGCAGTTCGAAAGAGTATAAAAATACCTAAAAAACAAAAAAACTTTCAATGGAATCGGTTAAGAATTGTAAAAGTTAGAGCAAAAACCGACCAAAAAAAAAAAATCTCTCGTGTCGGACAAAATGGTCAATATCTCCGAAACGGTAAGAGATAGAGCAAATCTGAGCAAAAAACCGACCCAAAATCTCTCGTGTCGGACAAAATGGTCAATATCTCCGAAACGGTAAGAGATAGAGCAAATCTGTAAATGCAGTTCGAACGAGTATAAAAATACCTAAAAAACAAAAAACAAAAAAACTTTCAATGGAATCGGTTAAGAATTGTAAAAGAATTGTAGCAAAAACCGACCAAAAAAAAAAAAAAAATCTCTCGTGTCGGACAAAATGGTCAATATCTCCGAAACGGTAAGAGATAGAGCAAATCTGAGCAAAAAACCGACCCAAAATATCTCGTGTCGGACATAATGGTCAATATCTCCAAAACGGTAAGAGATCGAGCAAATCTGTAAATGCAGTTCGAAAGAGTATAAAAATACCTAAAAAACAAAAAAAACTTTCAATGGAATCGGTTAAGAATTGTAAAAGTTAGAGCAAAAACCGACCAAAAAAAAACAAAATCTCTCGTGTCGGACAAAATGGTCAATATCTCCGAAAAGGTAAGAGATCGAGCAAATCTGAGCAAAAAACCGACCCAAAATCTCTCGTGTCGGACATAATGGTCAATATCTCCGAAACGGTAAGAGCTAGAGCAAATCTGTAAATGCAGTTCGAAAGAGTATAAAAATACCTAAAAAACAAAAAAAACTTTCAATATCTGTCGTGTCGGACATAATGGCCAATATCTCCGAAACGGTAAGAGATAGAGCAAATCTGTAAATGCAGTTCGAAAGAGTATAAAAATACCTAAAAAACAAAAAAACTTTCAATGGAATCGGTTAAGAATTGTAAAAGTTAGAGCAAAAACCGACCCAAAATCTCTCGAGACGGACAAAATGGTCAATATCTCCGAAACGGTAAGAGATAGAGCAAATCTGAGCAAAAAACCGACCCAAAATCTCTCGTGTCGGACATAATGGTCAATATCTCCAAAACGTTAAGAGATAGAGCAAATCTGTAAATGCAGTTCGAAAGAGTATAAAAATACATAAAAAACAAAAAAACTTTCAATGGAATCGGCTAAGAATTGTAAAAGTTAGAGCAAAAACCGACCAAAACAAAATCTCTCGTGTCGGACAAAATGGTCAATATCTCCGAAACGGTAAGAGATAGAGCAAATCTGAGCAAAAAACCGACCCAAAATCTCTCGTGTCGGACAAAATGGTCAATATCTCCGAAACGGTAAGAGATAGAGCAAATTTGTAAATGCAGTTCGAACGAGTATAAAAATACATAAAAAACAAAAAAACTTTCAATGGAATCGGTTAAGAATTGTAAAAGAATTGTAAAAAAAACCGACCCAAAATCTCTCGTGTCGGACAAAATGGTCAATATCTCCGAAACGGTAAGAGATAGAGCAAATCTGAGCAAAAAACCGACCCAAAATATCTCGTGTCGGACATAATGGTCAATATCTCCAAAACGGTAAGAGATCGAGCAAATCTGTAAACGCAGTTCGAACGAGTATAAAAATACCTAAAAAACAAAAAAAATTTCAATGGAATCGGTTAAGAATTGTAAAAGTTAGAGCAAAAACCGACCAAAAAAAAACAAAATCTCTCGTGTCGGGCAAAATGGTCAATATCTCCGAAAAGGTAAGAGATCGAGCAAATCTGAGCAAAAAACCGACCCAAAATCTCTCGTGTCGGACATAATGGTCAATATCTCCGAAACGGTAAGAGCTAGAGCAAATCTGTAAATGCAGTTCGAAAGAGTATAAAAATACCTAAAAAACAAAAAAACTTTCAATGGAATCGGTTAAGAATTGTAAAAGTTAGAGCAAAAACCGACCACAAAATCTCTCGAGACGGACAAAATGGTCAATATCTCCGAAACGGTAAGAGATAGAGCAAATCTGAGCAAAAAACCGACCCAAAATATCTCGTGTCGGACATAATGGTCAATATATCCAAAACGGTAAGAGATCGAGCAAATCTGTAAATGCAGTTCGAAAGAGTATAAAAATACCTAAAAAACAAAAAAACATTCAATGGAATCGGTTAAGAATTGTAAAAGTTAGAGAAAAAAAAAAAAAAAAAAATGGTCAATATCTCCGAAACGGTAAGAGATAGAGCAAATCTGAGCAAAAAACCGACCCAAAATCTCTCGTGTCGGACATAATGGTCAATATCTCCGAAACGGTAAGAGATCGAGCAAATCTGTAAATGCAGTTCGAAAGAGTATAAAAATACATAAAAAACAAAAAAACTTTCAATGGAATCGGTTAAGAATTGTAAAAGTTAGAGCAAAAACCGACCAAAACAAAATCTCTCGTGTCGGACAAAATGGTCAATATCTCCGAAAAGGTAAGAGATCGAGCAAATCTGAGCAAAAAACCGACCCAAAAACTCTCGTGTCGCACATAATGGTCAATATCTCCGAAACGGTAAGAGCTAGAGCAAATCTGTAAATGCAGTTCGAAAGAGTATAAAAATACTTAAAAACCAAAAAAATTTTCAATGGAATCGGTTAAGAATTGTAAAAGTTAGAGCAAAAACTGACCCAAAACCTCTCGTGTCGGGCAAAATGGTCAATATCTCCGAAACGGTAAGAGATAGAGCAAATCTGAGCAAAAAACCGACCCAAAATCTCTCGTGTCGGACATAATGGTCAATATCTCCAAAACGGTAAGAGATAGAGCAAATCTGTAAATGCAGTTCGAAAGAGTATAAAAATACCTAAAAAACAAAAAAACTCTCAATGGAATCGGTTAAGAATTGTAAAAGTTAGAGCAAAAACCGACCCAAAATCTCTCGTGTCGGACAAAATGGACAATATCTCCGAAACGGTAAGAGATAGAGCAAATCTGAGCAAAAAACCGACCCAATATCTGTCGTGTCGGACATAACGGTAAGAGATCGAGCAAATCTGAGCAAAAAACCGACCCAAAATCTCTCGTGTCGGACATAATGGTCAATATCTCCGAAACGGTAAGAGCTAGAGCAAATCTGTAAATGCAGTTCGAAAGAGTATAAAAATACCTAAAAAACAAAAAAACTTTCAATGGAATCGGTTAAGAATTGTAAAAGTTAGAGCAAAAGCCGACCAAAAAAAAAACAAAATCTCTGGAGTCGGACAAAATGGTCAATATCTCCGAAACGGTAAGAGATAGAGCAAATCTGAGCAAAAAACCGACCCAAAATCTCTCGTGTCGGACATAATGGTCAATATCTCCGAAACGGTAAGAGATAGAGCAAATCTGTAAATGCAGTTCGAAAGAGTATAAAAATACCTAAAAAACAAAAAAACTTTCAATGGAATCGGTTAAGAATTGTAAAAGTTAGAGCAAAAACCGACCAAAAAAAACAAAATCTCTCGTGTCGGACAAAATGGTCAATATCTCCGAAACGGTAAGAGATAGAGCAAATCTGAGCAAAAAACCGACCCAAAATCTCTCGTGTCGGACATAATGGTCAATATCTCCGAAACGGTAAGAGATAGAGCAAATCTGTAAATGCAGTTCGAAAGAGTATAAAAATACCTAAAAAACAAAAAAAACTTTCAATGGAATCGGTTAAGAATTGTAAAAGTTAGAGCAAAACCGACCACAAAATCTCTCGTGTCGGACAAAATGGTCAATATCTCCGAAACGGTAAGAGATCGAGCAAATCTGAGCAAAAAACCGACCCAAAATCTCTCGTGTCGGACATAATGGTCAATATCTCCGAAACGGTAAGAGCTCGAGCAAATCTGTAAATGCAGTTCGAAAGAGTATAAAAATACATAAAAAACAAAAAAACTTTCAATGGAATCGGTTAAGAATTGTAAAAGTTAGAGCAAAAACCGACCCAAAATCTCTCGTGTCGGACAAAATGGTCAATATCTCCGAAACGGTAAGAGATAGAGCAAATCTGAGCAAAAAACCGACCCAAAATCTCTCGTGTCGGACAAAATGGTCAATATCTCCGAAACGGTAAGAGATAGAGCAAATCTGAGCAAAAAACCGACCCAAAATATCTCGTGTCGGACATAATGGTCAATATCTCCGAAACGGTAAGAGATCGAGCAAATCTGTAAATGCAGTTCGAAAGAGTATAAAAATACATAAAAAACAAAAAAACTTTCAATGGAATCGGCTAAGAATTGTAAAAGTTAGAGCAAAAACCGACCAACAAAATCTCTCGTGTCGGACAAAATGGTCAATATCTCCGAAACGGTAAGAGATAGAGCAAATCTGAGCAAAAAACCGACCCAAAATCTCTCGTGTCGGACAAAATGGTCAATATCTCCGAAACGGTAAGAGATAGAGCAAATTTGTAAATGCAGTTCGAACGAGTATAAAAATACATAAAAAACAAAAAAACTTTCAATGGAATCGGTTAAGAATTGTAAAAGAATTGTAAAAAAACCGACCCAAAATCTCTCGTGTCGGACAAAATGGTCAATATCTCCGAAACGGTAAGAGATAGAGCAAATCTGAGCAAAAAACCGACCCAAAATATCTCGTGTCGGACATAATGGTCAATATCTCCAAAACGGTAAGAGATCGAGCAAATCTGTAAATGCAGTTCGAACGAGTATAAAAATACCTAAAAAACAAAAAAAATTTCAATGGAATCGGTTAAGAATTGTAAAAGTTAGAGCAAAAACCGACCCAAAATCTCTCGTGTCGGGCAAAATGGTCAATATCTCCGAAAAGGTAAGAGATCGAGCAAATCTGAGCAAAAAACCGACCCAAAATCTCTCGTGTCGGACATAATGGTCAATATCTCCGAAACGGTAAGAGCTAGAGCAAATCTGTAAATGCAGTTCGAAAGAGTATAAAAATACCTAAAAAACAAAAAAACTTTCAATGGAATCGGTTAAGAATTGTAAAAGTTAGAGCAAAAACCGACCCAAAATCTCTCGAGACGGACAAAATGGTCAATATCTCCGAAACGGTAAGAGATAGAGCAAATCTGAGCAAAAAACCGACCCAAAATATCTCGTGTCGGACATAATGGTCAATATATCCAAAACGGTAAGAGATCGAGCAAATCTGTAAATGCAGTTCGAAAGAGTATAAAAATACCTAAAAAACAAAAAAACTTTCAATGGAATCGGTTAAGAATTGTAAATGGTCAATATCTCCGAAACGGTAAGAGATAGAGCAAATCTGAGCAAAAAACCGACCCAAAATCTCTCGTGTCGGACATAATGGTCAATATCTCCGAAACGGTAAGAGATCGAGCAAATCTGTAAATGCAGCTCGAAAGAGTATAAAATACCTAAAAAACAAAAAAACTTTCAATGGAATCGGTTAAGAATTGTAAAAGTTAGAGCAAAAACCGACCAAAAAAAACAAAATCTCTCGTGTCGGACAAAATGGTCAATATCTCCGAAAAGGTAAGAGATCGAGCAAATCTGAGCAAAAAACCGACCCAAAATCTCTCGTGTCGGACAAAATGGTCAATATCTCCGAAACGGTAAGAGATAGAGCAAATTTGTAAATGCAGTTCGAAAGAGTATAAAAATACCTAAAAAACAAAAAAACTTTCAATGGAATCGGTTAAGAATTGTAAAAGAATTGTAAAAAAAACCGACCCAAAATCTCTCGTGTCGGACATAATGGTCAATATCTCCGAAACGGTAAGAGATCGAGCAAATCTGTAAATGCAGTCCGAAAGAGTATAAAAATACCTAAAAAACAAAAAACTTTCAATGGAATCGGTTAAGAATTGTAAAAGTTAGAGCAAAAACCGACCCAAAATCTCTCGTGTCGGACAAAATGGTCAATATCTCCGAAACAAATCAAAAAAACTTTCAGTGGAATCGGTTAAGAATTGTAAAAGTTAGAGCAAAAAACCGACCCAAAATCTCTCGTGTCGGACAAAATGGTCAATATCTCCGAAACGGTAAGAGATCGAGCAAATCTGAGCAAAAAACCGACCCAAAATCTCTCGTGTCGGACATAATGGTCAATATCTCCGAAACAAATCAAAAAAACTTTCAGTGGAATCGGTTAAGAATTGTAAAAGTTAGAGCAAAAACCGACCCAAAATCTCTCGTGTCGGACATAATGGTCAATATCTCCAAAACGGTAAGAGATCGAGCAAATCTGTACATGCAGTTCGAAAGAGTATAAAAATACCTAAAAAACAAAAAAACTTTCAATGGAATCGGTTAAGAATTGTAAAAGAATTAGTAGCAAAAACCGACCAAAAAAAAACAAAATCTCTCGTGTCGGACAAAATGGTCAATATCTCCGAAACGGTAAGAGATAGAGCAAATCTGAGCAAAAAACCGACCCAAAATCTCTCGTGTCGGACATAATGGTCAATATCTCCGAAACGGTAAGAGATCGAGCAAATCTGTAAATGCAGTTCGAAAGAGTATAAAAATACCTAAAAAACAAAAAAACTTTCAATGGAATCGGTTAAGAATTGTAAAAGTTAGAGCAAAAACCGACCAAAAAAAAAAAAAAATCTCTCGTGTCGGACAAAATGGTCAATATCTCCGAAACGGTAAGAGATAGAGCAAATCTGAGCAAAAAGCCGACCCAATATCTGTCGTGTCGGACATAATGGCCAATATCTCCGAAACGGTAAGAGATAGAGCAAATCTGTAAATGCAGTTCGAACGAGTATAAAAATACCTAAAAAACAAAAAAACTTTCAATGGAATCGGCTAAGAATTGTAAAAGTTAGAGCAAAAACCGACCAAAAAAAAAAAAAAATCTCTCGTGTCGGACAAAATGGTCAATATCTCCGAAACGGTAAGAGATAGAGCAAATCTGAGCAAAAAGCCGACCCAATATCTGTCGTGTCGGACATAATGGCCAATATCTCCGAAACGGTAAGAGATAGAGCAAATCTGTAAATGCAGTTCGAACGAGTATAAAAATACCTAAAAAACAAAAAAACTTTCAATGGAATCGGCTAAGAATTGTAAAAGTTAGAGCAAAAACCGACCCAAAATCTCTCGTGTCGGACAAAATGGTCAATATCTCCGAAACGGTAAGAGATAGAGCAAATCTGAGCAAAAACCGACCCAAAATCTCTCGTGTCGGACAAAATGGTCAATATCTCCGAAAAGGTAAGAGATCGAGCAAATCTGAGCAAAAAACCGACCCAAAATCTCTCGTGTCGGACATAATGGTCAATATCTCCGAAACGGTAAGAGCTCGAGCAAATCTGTAAATGCAGTTCGAAAGAGTATAAAAATACTTAAAAACCAAAAAAACTTTCAATGGAATCGGTTAAGAATTGTAAAAGTTAGAGCAAAAACTGACCAAAAAAAAAAAAAAAACCTCTCGTGTCGGGCAAAATGGTCAATATCTCCGAAACGGTAAGAGATAGAGCAAATCTGAGCAAAAAACCGACCCAAAATCTCTCGTGTCGGACATAATGGTCAATATCTCCGAAACGGTAAGAGATCGAGCAAATCTGTAAATGCAGTTCGAAAGAGTATAAAAATACCTAAAAAACAAAAAAACTTTCAATGGAATCGGTTAAGAATTGTAAAAGTTAGAGCAAAAACCGACCAAAAAAAAAAAAAAAATCTCTCGTGTCGGACAAAATGGTCAATATCTCCGAAACGGTAAGAGATAGAGCAAATCTGAGCAAAAAACCGACCCAAAATCTCTCGTGTCGGACAAAATGGTCAATATCTCCGAAACGGTAAGAGATCGAGCAAATTTGTAAATGCAGTTCGAACGAGTATAAAAATACCTAAAAAACAAAAAAACTTTCAATGGAATCGGTTAAGAATTGTAAAAGAATTAGTAGCAAAAACCGACCAAAAAAAAAAATCTCTCGTGTCGGACAAAATGGTCAATATCTCCGAAACGGTAAGAGATAGAGCAAATCTGAGCAAAAAACCGACCCAAAATCTCTCGTGTCGGACATAATGGTCAATATCTCCGAAACGGTAAGAGATCGAGCAAATCTGTAAATGCAGTTCGAAAGAGTATAAAAATACCTAAAAAACAAAAAAACTTTCAATGGAATCGGTTAAGAATTGTAAAAGTTAGAGCAAAAACCGACCAAAAAAAAAAAACAAAATCTCTCGTGTCGGACAAAATGGTCAATATCTCCGAAACAAATCAAAAAAACTTTCAGTGGAATCGGTTAAGAATTGTAAAAGTCAGAGCAAAAACCGACCCAAAATCTCTCGTGTCGGACAAAATGGTCAATATCTCCGAAACGGTAAGAGATCGAGCAAATCTGAGCAAAAAACCGACCCAAAATCTCTCGTGTCGGACATAATGGTCAATATCTCCGAAACAAATCCAAAAAAACTTTCAGTGGAATCGGTTAAGAATTGTAAAAGTTAGAGCAAAAAACCGACAAATCTCTCGTGTCGGACATAATGGTCAATATCTCCGAAACGGTAAGAGATCGAGCAAATCTGTAAATGCAGTTCGAAAGAGTATAAAAATACCTAAAAAACAAAAAAACTTTCAATGGAATCGGTTAAGAATTGTAAAAGAATTAGAGCAAGAAGCCGACCAAAAAAAAAAAAAAAATCTCTCGTGTCGGACAAAATGGTCAATATCTCCGAAACGGTAAGAGATAGAGCAAATCTGAGCAAAAAACCGACCCAAAATCTCTCGTGTCGGACATATTGGTCAATATCTCCGAAACGGTAAGAGATCGAGCAAATCTGTAAATGCAGTTCGAAAGAGTATAAAAATACCTAAAAAACAAAAAAAACTTTCAATGGAATCGGTTAAGAATTGTAAAAGTTAGAGCAAAAGCCGACCAAAAAAAAAAAAAATCTCTCGTGTCGGACAAAATGGTCAATATCTCCGAAACGGTAAGAGATAGAGCAAATCTGAGCAAAAAACCGACCCAAAATCTCTCGTGTCGGACATATTGGTCAATATCTCCGAAACGGTAAGAGATCGAGCAAATCTGTAAATGCAGTTCGAAAGAGTATAAAAATACCTAAAAAACAAAAAAACTTTCAATGGAATCGGTTAAGAATTGTAAAAGTTAGAGCAAAAGCCGACCAAAAAAAAAAAAAAATCTCTCGTGTCGGACAAAATGGTCAATATCTCCGAAACGGTAAGAGATAGAGCAAATCTGAGCAAAAAACCGACCCAAAATTTCTCGTGTCGGACATATTGGTCAATATCTCCGAAACGGTAAGAGCTCGAGCAAATCTGTAAATGCAGTTCGAAAGAGTATAAAAATACCTAAAAAACCAAAAAAATTTTCAATGGAATCGGTTAAGAATTGTAAAAGTTAGAGCAAAAGCCGACCAAAAAAAAAAAAAAACCTCTCGTGTCGGACAAAATGGTCAATATCTCCGAAACGGTAAGAGATAGAGCAAATCTGAGCAAAAAACCGACCCAAAATCTCTCGTGTCGGACATATTGGTCAATATCTCCGAAACGGTAAGAGATCGAGCAAATCTGTAAATGCAGTTCGAAAGAGTATAAAAATACCTAAAAAACAAAAAAACTTTCAATGGAATCGGTTAAGAATTGTAAAAGTTAGAGCAAAAGCCGACCAAAAAAAAAAAAATCTCTCGTGTCGGACAAAATGGACAATATCTCCGAAACGGTAAGAGATAGAGCAAATCTGAGCAAAAAACCGACCCAAAATCTCTCGTGTCGGACATAATGGTCAATATCTCCGAAACGGTAAGAGATCGAGCAAATTTGTAAATGCAGTTCGAAAGAGTATAAAAATACCTAAAAAACAAAAAAACTTTCAATGGAATCGGTTAAGAATTGTAAAAGAATTGGAGCAAAAGCCGACCAAAAAAAAAAAAAAAAATCTCTCGTGTCGGACAAAATGGTCAATATCTCCGAAACGGTAAGAGATAGAGCAAATCTGAGCAAAAAACCGACCCAAAATCTCTCGTGTCGGACAAAATGGTCAATATCTCCGAAACGGTAAGAGATCGAGCAAATCTGTAAATGCAGTTCGAAAGAGTATAAAAATACCTAAAAAACAAAAAAACTTTCAATGGAATCGGTTAAGAATTGTAAAAGTTAGAGCAAAAGCCGACCAAAAAAAAAAAAAAAAAAATCTCTCGTGTCGGACAAAATGGTCAATATCTCCGAAACGGTAAGAGATCGAGCAAATCTGAGCAAAAAACCGACCCAAAATCTCTCGTGTCGGACATAATGGTCAATATCTCCGAAACGGAGAAAGAAGAGTGAAGAAAAAAATCCAAAAAAAACTTTCAGTGGAATCGGTTAAGAATTGTAAAAGTTAGAGCAAAAACCGACCCAAAATCTCTCGTGTCGGACATAATGGTCAATATCTCCAAAACGGTAAGAGATCGAGCAAATTTGTAAATGCAGTTCGAACGAGTATAAAAATACCTAAAAAACAAAAAAAACTTTCAATGGAATCGGTTAAGAATTGTAAAAGAATTGTAAAAAAAACCGACCCAAAATCTCTCGTGTCGGACAAAATGGTCAATATCTCCGAAACGGTAAGAGATAGAGCAAATTTGTAAATGCAGTTCGAACGAGTATAAAAATACATAAAAAACAAAAAAACTTTCAATGGAATCGGTTAAGAATTGTAAAAGAATTGTAAAAAAACCGACCACAAAATCTCTCGTGTCGGACAAAATGGTCAATATCTCCGAAACGGTAAGAGATAGAGCAAATCTGAGCAAAAAACCGACCCAAAATATCTCGTGTCGGACATAATGGTCAATATCTCCGAAACGGTAAGAGATCGAGCAAATCTGTAAATGCAGTTCGAACGAGTATAAAAATACCTAAAAAACAAAAAAAATTTCAATGGAATCGGTTAAGAATTGTAAAAGTTAGAGCAAAAACCGACCAAAAAAAAAAAAAATCTCTCGTGTCGGGCAAAATGATCAATATCTCCGAAACGGTAAGAGATCGAGCAAATCTGAGCAAAAAACCGACCCAAAATCTCTCGTGTCGGACATAATGGTCAATATCTCCGAAACGGTAAGAGCTCGAGCAAATCTGTAAATGCAGTTCGAAAGAGTATAAAAATACCTAAAAAACAAAAAAACTTTCAATGGAATCGGTTAAGAATTGTAAGAGAATTGTAAAAAACCCGACCAAAAAAAAAAAAAATCTCTCGAGACGGACAAAATGGTCAATATCTCCGAAACGGTAAGAGATAGAGCAAATCTGAGCAAAAAACCGACCCAAAATATCTCGTGTCGGACATAATGGTCAATATATCCAAAACGGTAAGAGATCGAGCAAATCTGTAAATGCAGTTCGAAAGAGTATAAAAATACCTAAAAAACAAAAAAACTTTCAATGGAATCGGTTAAGAATTGTAAAAGTTAGAGCAAAAGCCGACCAAAAAAAAAAAAAAAAATCTCTCGTGTCGGACAAAATGGTCAATATCTCCGAAACGGTAAGAGATAGAGCAAATCTGAGCAAAAAACCGACCCAAAATCTCTCGTGTCGGACAAAATGGTCAATATCTCCGAAACGGTAAGAGATCGAGCAAATCTGTAAATGCAGTTCGAAAGAGTATAAAATACCTAAAAAACAAAAAAACTTTCAATGGAATCGGTTAAGAATTGTAAAAGTTAGAGCAAAAACCGACCAAAAAAAAAAAAAAATCTCTCGTGTCGGACAAAATGGTCAATATCTCCGAAAAGGTAAGAGATCGAGCAAATCTGAGCAAAAAACCGACCCAAAATCTCTCGTGTCGGACATAATGGTCAATATCTCCGAAACGGTAAGAGCTAGAGCAAATCTGTAAATGCAGTTCGAAAGAGTATAAAAATATTTAAAAACCAAAAAAAATTTCAATGGAATCGGTTAAGAATTGTAAAAGTTAGAGCAAAAACTGACCAAAAAAAAAAAAAACTTCTCGTGTCGGGCAAAATGGTCAATATCTCCGAAACGGTAAGAGATAGAGCAAATCTGAGCAAAAAACCGACCCAAAATCTCTCGTGTCGGACATAATGGTCAATATCTCCAAAACGGTAAGAGATAGAGCAAATCTGTAAATGCAGTTCGAAAGAGTATAAAAATACCTAAAAAACAAAAAAACTTTCAATGGAATCGGTTAAGAATTGTAAAAGTTAGAGCAAAAACCGACCAAACAAAATCTCTCGTGTCGGACAAAATGGACAATATCTCCGAAACGGTAAGAGATAGAGCAAATCTGAGCAAAAAACCGACCCAAAATCTCTCGTGTCGGACATAATGGTCAATATCTCCGAAACGGTAAGAGATCGAGCAAATCTGTAAATGCAGTTCGAAAGAGTATAAAAATACCTAAAAAACAAAAAAACTTTCAATGGAATCGGTTAAGAATTGTAAAAGTTAGAGCAAAAACCGACCCAAAATCTCTCGTGTCGGACAAAATTGTCAATATCTCCGAAACAAATCAAAAAAAACTTTCAGTGGAATCGGTTAAGAATTGTAAAAGTTAGAGCAAAAACCGACCCAAAATCTCTCGTGTCGGACAAAATGGTCAATATCTCCGAAACGGTAAGAGATAGAGCAAATCTGAGCAAAAAACCGACCCAAAATCTCTCGTGTCGGACATAATGGTCAATATCTCCGAAACAAATCAAAAAAAACTTTCAGTGGAATCGGTTAAGAATTGTAAAAGTTAGAGCAAAAACCGACCCAAAATCTCTCGTGTCGGACACAATGGTCAATATCTCCAAAACGGTAAGAGATCGAGCAAATCTGTAAATGCAGTTCGAACGAGTATAAAAATACCTAAAAAACAAAAAAACTTTCAATGGAATCGGTTAAGAATTGTAAAAGAATTGTAAAAAAACCGACCAAAACAAAATCTCTCGTGTCGGACATAATGGTCAATATCTCCGAAACGGTAAGAGATAGAGCTAATCTGAGGAAAAAACCGACCCAAAATCACTCGTGTCGGACAAAATGGTCAATATCTCCGAAACAAATCAAAAAAAACTTTCAATGGAATCGGTTAAGAATTGTAAAAGTTAGAGCAAAAACCGATCCAAAATCTCTCGTGTCGGACAAAATGGTCAATATCTCCGAAACGGTAAGAGATAGAGCAAATCTGAGCAAAAAACCGACCCAAAATATCTCGCGTCGGACATAATGGTCAATATCTCCAAAACGGTAAGAGATCGAGCAAATCTGTAAATGCAGTTCGATCGAGTATCAAAATACCTAAAAAACAAAAAAACTTTCAATGGAATCGGTTAAGAATTGTAAAATTTAGAGCAAAAACCGTCCAAAAAACAAAATCTCTCGTGTCGGACAAAATGGTCAATATCTCCGAAACGGTAAGAGATAGAGCTAATCTGAGCAAAAAACCGACCCAAAATCACTCGTGTCGGACAAAATGGTCAATATCTCCGAAACGGTAAGAGATAGAGCAAATTTGTAAATGCAGTTCGAACGAGTATAAAAATACATAAAAAACAAAAAAACGTTCAATGGAATCGGTTAAGAATTGTAAAAGAATTGTAAAAAAACCGACCAAACAAAATCTCTCGTGTCGGACAAAATGGTCAATATCTCCGAAACGGTAAGAGATAGAGCAAATCTGAGCAAACAACCGACCCAAAATCTCTCGTGTCGGACATAATGGTCAATATCTCCGAAACGGTAAGAGATCAAGCAAATCTGTAAATGCAGTTCGAACTAGTATAAAAATACCTAAAAAACAAAAAAACTTTCAATGGAATCGGTTAAGAATTGTAAAATTTAGAGCAAAACCGTCCACAAAATCTCTCGTGTCGGACAAAATGGTCAATATCTCCGAAACGGTAAGAGATAGAGCTAATCTGAGCAAAAAACCGACCCAAAATCACTCGTGTCGGACAAAATGGTCAATATCTCCGAAACGGTAAGAGATAGAGCAAATTTGTAAATGCAGTTCGAACGAGTATAAAAATACATAAAAAACAAAAAAACTTTCAATGGAATCGGTTAAGAATTGTAAAAGAATTGTAAAAAAACCGACCAACAAAATCTCTCGTGTCGGACAAAATGGTCAATATCTCCGAAACGGTAAGAGATAGAGCAAATCTGAGCAAAAAACCGACCCAAAATATCTCGCGTCGGACATAATGGTCAATATCTCCAAAACGGTAAGTGATCGAGCAAATCTGTAAATGCAGTTCGAAAGAGTATAAAAATACCTAAAAAACAAAAAAACTTTCAATGGAATCGGTTAAGAATTGTAAAAGTTAGAGCAAAAACCGATCCAAAAAAAAAAAATCTCTCGTGTCGGACAAAATGGTCAATATCTCCGAAACGGTAAGAGATCGAGCAAATCTGAGCAAAAAACCGACCCAAAATCTCTCGTGTCGGACATAATGGTCAATATCTCCGAAAAGGTAAGAGATAGAGCAAATTTGTAAATGCAGTTCGAAAGAGTATAAAAATACCTAAAAAACAAAAAAACTTTCAATGGAATCGGTTAAGAATTGTAAAATTTAGAGCAAAAACCGACCAAAAAAAACAAAATCTCTCGTGTCGGACAATATGGTCAATATCTCCGAAACGGTAAGAGATAGAGCTAATCTGAGCAAAAAACCGACCCAAAATCTCTCGTGTCGGACATAATGGTCAATATCTCCGAAACGGTAAGAGATCGAGCAAATCTGTAAATGCAGTTCGAAAGAGTATAAAAATACCTAAAAAACAAAAAAACTTTCAATGGAATCGGTTAAGAATTGTAAAAGTTAGAGCAAAAACCGACCACAAAATCTCTCGTGTCGGACAAAATGGTCAATATCTCCGAAACATATCAAAAAAACTTTCAATGGAATCGGTTAAGAATTGTAAAAGTTAGAGCAAAAACCGACCCAAAATATCTCGCGTCGGACACAATGGTCAATATCTCCAAAACGGTAAGAGATCGAGCAAATCTGTAAATGCAGTTCGAAAGAGTATAAAAATACCTAAAAAACAAAAAAACTTTCAATGGAATCGGTTAAGAATTGTAAAAGTTAGAGCAAAAACCGACCAAAAAAAACAAAATCTCTCGTGTCGGACAAAATGGTCAATATCTCCGAAACGGTAGAGATAGAGCAAATCTGAGCAAAAAACCGACCCAAAATCTCTCGTGTCGGACATAATGGTCAATATCTCCGAAACGGTAAGAGGTAGAGGAAATCTGTAAATGCAGTTCGAACGAGTATAAAAATACCTAAAAAACAAAAAAACTTTCAATGGAATCGGTTAAGAATTGTAAAAGAATTGTAAAAAAACCGACCAAAAAAAAACAAAATCTCTCGTGTCGGACAAAATGGTCAATATCTCCGAAACGGTAAGAGATAGAGCAAATCTGAGCAAAAAACCGACCCAAAATATCTCGTGTCGGACATAATGGTCAATATCTCCGAAACGGTATGAGCTAGAGCAAATCTGTAAATGCAGTTCGAAAGAGTATAAAAATACCTAAAAAAAAAAAAACTTTCAATGGAATCGGTTAAGAATTGTAAGAGAATTGTAAAAAACCCGACCAAAAAAAACAAAATCTCTCGAGACGGACAAAATGGTCAATATCTCCGAAACGGTAAGAGATAGAGCAAATCTGAGCAAAAAACCGACCCAAAATATCTTGTGTCGGACATAATGGTCAATATATCCAAAACGGTAAGAGATCGAGCAAATCTGTAAATGCAGTTCGAAAGAGTATAAAAATACCTAAAAAACAAAAAAACTTTCAATGGAATCGGTTAAGAATTGTAAAAGTTAGAGCAAAAACCGACCAAAAAACAAAATCTCTCGTGTCGGACAAAATGGTCAATATCTCCGAAACGGTAAGAGATAGAGCAAATCTGAGCAAAAAACCGACCCAAAATCTCTCGTGTCGGACATAATGGTCAATATCTCCGAAACGGTAAGAGATCGAGCAAATCTGTAAATGCAGCTCGAAAGAGTATAAAATACCTAAAAAACAAAAAAACTTTCAATGGAATCGGTTAAGAATTGTAAAAGTTAGAGCAAAAACCGACCCAAAATCTCTCGTGTCGGACATAATGGTCAATATCTCCGAAACGGTAAGAGCTAGAGCAAATCTGTAAATGCAGTTCGAAAGAGTATAAAAATACCTAAAAAACAAAAAAACTTTCAATGGAATCGGTTAAGAATTGTAAGAGAATTGTAAAAAACCCGACCCAAAATCTCTCGAGACGGACAAAATGGTCAATATCTCCGAAACGGTAAGAGATAGAGCAAATCTGAGCAAAAAACCGACCCAAAATATCTCGTGTCGGACATAATGGTCAATATATCCAAAACGGTAAAAGATCGAGCAAATCTGTAAATGCAGTTCGAAAGAGTATAAAAATACCTAAAAAACAAAAAAACTTTCAATGGAATCGGTTAAGAATTGTAAAAGTTAGAGCAAAAACCGACCCAAAATCTCTCGTGTCGGACAAAATGGTCAATATCTCCGAAACGGTAAGAGATAGAGCAAATCTGAGCAAAAAACCGACCCAAAATCTCTCGTGTCGGACATAATGGTCAATATCTCCGAAACGGTAAGAGATCGAGCAAATCTGTAAATGCAGCTCGAAAGAGTATAAAATACCTAAAAAACAAAAAAACTTTCAATGGAATCGGTTAAGAATTGTAAAAGTTAGAGCAAAAACCGACCCAAAATCTCTCGTGTCGGACAAAATGGTCAATATCTCCGAAAAGGATAGAGATCGAGCAAATCTGAGCAAAAAACCGACCCAAAATCTCTCGTGTCGGACATAATGGTCAATATCTCCGAAACGGTAAGAGCTAGAGCAAATCTGTAAATGCAGTTCGAAAGAGTATAAAAATATTTAAAAACCAAAAAAAATTTCAATGGAATCGGTTAAGAATTGTAAAAGTTAGAGCAAAAACTGACCCAAAACTTCTCGTGTCGGGCAAAATGGTCAATATCTCCGAAACGGTAAGAGATAGAGCAAATCTGAGCAAAAAACCGACCCAAAATCTCTCGTGTCGGACATAATGGTCAATATCTCCAAAACGGTAAGAGATAGAGCAAATCTGTAAATGCAGTTCGAAAGAGTATAAAAATACCTAAAAAACAAAAAAAACTTTCAATGGAATCGGTTAAGAATTGTAAAAGTTAGAGCAAAAACCGACCCAAAATCTCTCGTGTCGGACAAAATGGACAATATCTCCGAAACGGTAAGAGATAGAGCAAATCTGAGCAAAAAACCGACCCAAAATCTCTCGTGTCGGACATAATGGTCAATATCTCCGAAACGGTAAGAGATCGAACAAATCTGTAAATGCAGTCCGAAAGAGTATAAAAATACCTAAAAAACAAAAAACTTTCAATGGAATCGGTTAAGAATTGTAAAAGTTAGAGCAAAAACCGACCCAAAATCTCTCGTGTCGGACAAAATGGTCAATATCTCCGAAACAAATCAAAAAAACTTTCAGTGGAATCGGTTAAGAATTGTAAAAGTTAGAGCAAAAACCGACCCAAAATCTCTCGTGTCGGACAAAATGGTCAATATCTCCGAAACAGTAAGAGATCGAGCAAATCTGAGCAAAAAACCGACCCAAAATCTCTCGTGTCGGACATAATGGTCAATATCTCCGAAACAAATCAAAAAAACTTTCAGTGGAATCGGTTAAGAATTGTAAAAGTTAGAGCAAAAACCGACCCAAAATCTCTCGTGTCGGACATAATGGTCAATATCTCCAAAACGGTAAGAGATCGAGCAAATCTGTAAATGCAGTTCGAACGAGTATAAAAATACCTAAAAAACAAAAAAACTTTCAATGGAATCGGTTAAGAATTGTAAAAGAATTGTAAAAAAACCGACCCAAAATCTCTCGTGTCGGACAAAATGGTCAATATCTCCGAAACGGTAAGAGATAGAGCTAATCTGAGGAAAAAACCGACCCAAAATCACTCGTGTCGGACAAAATGGTCAATATCTCCGAAACAAATCAAAAAAACTTTCAATGGAATCGGTTAAGAATTGTAAAAGGTAGAGCAAAAACCGACCCAAAATCTCTCGTGTCGGACAAAATGGTCAATATCTCCGAAACGGTAAGAGATAGAGCAAATCTGAGCAAAAAATCGACCCAAAATCTCTCGTGTCGGACATAATGGTCAATATCTCCAAAACGGTAAGAGATAGAGCAAATCTGTAAATGCAGTTCGAAAGAGTATAAAAATACCTAAAAAACAAAAAAACTTTCAATGGAATCGGTTAAGAATTGTAAAAGTTAGAGCAAAAACCGACCCAAAATCTCTCGTGTCGGACAAAATGGACAATATCTCCGAAACGGTAAGAGATAGAGCAAATCTGAGCAAAAAACCGACCCAAAATCTCTCGTGTCGGACATCATGGTCAATATCTCCGAAACGGTAAGAGATCGAGCAAATCTGTAAATGCAGTCCGAAAGAGTATAAAAATACCTAAAAAACAAAAAACTTTCAATGGAATCGGTTAAGAATTGTAAAAGTTAGAGCAAAAACCGACCCAAAATCTCTCGTGTCGGACAAAATGGTCAATATCTCCGAAACGGTAAGAGATCGAGCAAATCTGTAAATGCAGTTCGAACGAGTATCAAAATACCTAAAAAACAAAAAAACTTTCAATGGAATCGGTTAAGAATTGTAAAATTTAGAGCAAAAACCGTCCCAAAATCTCTCGTGTCGGACAAAATGGTCAATATCTCCGAAACGGTAAGAGATAGAGCTAATCTGAGCAAAAAACCGACCCAAAATCACTCGTGTCGGACAAAATGGTCAATATCTCCGAAACGGTAAGAGATAGAGCAAATTTGTAAATGCAGTTCGAACGAGTATAAAAATACATAAAAAACAAAAAAACGTTCAATGGAATCGGTTAAGAATTGTAAAAGAATTGTAAAAAAACCGACCCAAAATCTCTCGTGTCGGACAAAATGGTCAATATCTCCGAAACGGTAAGAGATAGAGCAAATCTGAGCAAAAAACCGACCCAAAATCTCTCGTGTCGGACATAATGGTCAATATCTCCGAAACGGTAAGAGATCAAGCAAATCTGTAAATGCAGTTCGAACGAGTATAAAAATACCTAAAAAACAAAAAAACTTTCAATGGAATCGGTTAAGAATTGTAAAATTTAGAGCAAAACCGTCCCAAAATCTCTCGTGTCGGACAAAATGGTCAATATCTCCGAAACGGTAAGAGATAGAGCTAATCTGAGCAAAAAACCGACCCAAAATCACTCGTGTCGGACAAAATGGTCAATATCTCCGAAACGGTAAGAGATAGAGCAAATTTGTAAATGCAGTTCGAACGAGTATAAAAATACATAAAAAACAAAAAAACTTTCAATGGAATCGGTTAAGAATTGTAAAAGAATTGTAAAAAAACCGACCCAAAATCTCTCGTGTCGGACAAAATGGTCAATATCTCCGAAACGGTAAGAGATAGAGCAAATCTGAGCAAAAAACCGACCCAAAATATCTCGCGTCGGACATAATGGTCAATATCTCCAAAACGGTAAGAGATCGAGCAAATCTGTAAATGCAGTTCGAAAGAGTATAAAAATACCTAAAAAACAAAAAAACTTTCAATGGAATCGGTTAAGAATTGTAAAAGTTAGAGCAAAAACCGATCCAAAATCTCTCGTGTCGGACAAAATGGTCAATATCTCCGAAACGGTAAGAGATCGAGCAAATCTGAGCAAAAAACCGACCCAAAATCTCTCGTGTCGGACATAATGGTCAATATCTCCGAAAAGGTAAGAGATAGAGCAAATTTGTAAATGCAGTTCGAAAGAGTATAAAAATACCTAAAAAACAAAAAAACTTTCAATGGAATCGGTTAAGAATTGTAAAATTTAGAGCAAAAACCGACCCAAAATCTCTCGTGTCGGGCAAAATGGTCAATATCTCCGAAACGGTAAGAGATAGAGCTAATCTGAGCAAAAAACCGACCCAAAATCACTCGTGTCGGACAAAATGGTCAATATCTCCGAAACATATCAAAAAAACTTTCAATGGAATCGGTTAAGAATTGTAAAAGTTAGAGCAAAAACCGACCCAAAATATCTCGCGTCGGACACAATGGTCAATATCTCTGAAACGGTAAGAGATCGAGCAAATCTGTAAATGCAGTTCGAAAGAGTATAAAAATACCTAAAAAACAAAAAAAACTTTCAATGGAATCGGTTAAGAATTGTAAAAGTTAGAGCAAAAACCGACCCAAAATCTCTCGTGTCGGACAAAATGGTCAATATCTCCGAAACATATCAAAAAAACTTTCAATGGAATCGGTTAAGAATTGTAAAAGTTAGAGCAAAAACCGACCCAAAATCTCTCGTGTCGGACAAAATGGTCAATATCTCTGAAACGGTAAGAGATAGAGCAAATCTGAGCAAAAAACCGACCCAAAATATCTCGCGTCGGACATAATGGTCAATATCTCCAAAACGGTAAGAGATCGAGCAAATCTGTAAATGCAGTTCGAAAGAGTATAAAAATACCTAAAAAACAAAAAAACTTTCAATGGAATCGGTTAAGAATTGTAAAAGTTAGAGCAAAAACCGACCCAAAATCTCTCGTGTCGGACAAAATGGTCAATATCTCCGAAACATATCAAAAAAACTTTCAATGGAATCGGTTAAGAATTGTAAAAGTTAGAGCAAAAACCGACCCAAAATCTCTCGTGTCGGACAAAATGGTCAATATCTCTGAAACGGTAAGAGATAGAGCAAATCTGAGCAAAAACCGACCCAAAATCTCTCGTGTCGGACATAATGGTCAATATCTCCGAAACGGTAAGAGATCGAGCAAATCTGTAAATGCAGTCCGAAAGAGTATAAAAATACCTAAAAAACAAAAAAACTTTCAATGGAATCGGTTAAGAATTGTAAAAGTTAGAGCAAAAACCGACCCAAAATATCTCGCGTCGGACACAATGGTCAATATCTCCAAAACGGTAAGAGATCGAGCAAATCTGTAAATGCAGTTCGAAAGAGTATAAAAATACCTAAAAAACAAAAAAACTTTCAATGGAATCGGTTAAGAATTGTAAAAGAATTGTAAAAAAACCGACCCAAAATCTCTCGTGTCGGACAAAATGGTCAATATCTCCGAAACGGTAAGAGATCGAGCAAATCTGAGCAAAAAACCGACCCAAAATCTCTCGTGTCGGACATAATGGTCAATATCTCCGAAACGGTAAGTGCTAGAGAAATCTGTAAATGCAGTTCGAAAGAGTATAAAAATACCTAAAAAACAAAAAAACGTTCAATGGAATCGGTTAAGAATTGTAAAATTTAGAGCAAAAACCGACCCAAAATCTCTCGTGTCGGACAAAATGGTCAATATCTCCGAAACATATCAAAAAAACTTTCAATGGAATCGGTTAAGAATTGTAAAAGTTAGAGCAAAAACCGATCCAAAATCTCTCGTGTCGGACAAAATGGTCAATATCTCCGAAACGGTAAGAGATCGAGCAAATCTGAGCAAAAAACCGACCCAAAATCTCTCGTGTCGGACATAATGGTCAATATCTCCGAAAAGGTAAGAGATAGAGCAAATTTGTAAATGCAGTTCGAAAGAGTATAAAAATACCTAAAAAACAAAAAAACTTTCAATGGAATCGGTTAAGAATTGTAAAATTTAGAGCAAAAACCGACCCAAAATCTCTCGTGTCGGGCAAAATGGTCAATATCTCCGAAACGGTAAGAGATAGAGCTAATCTGAGCAAAAAACCGACCCAAAATCACTCGTGTCGGACAAAATGGTCAATATCTCCGAAACATATCAAAAAAAACTTTCAATGGAATCGGTTAAGAATTGTAAAAGTTAGAGCAAAAACCGACCCAAAATATCTCGCGTCGGACACAATGGTCAATATCTCTGAAACGGTAAGAGATCGAGCAAATCTGTAAATGCAGTTCGAAAGAGTATAAAAATACCTAAAAAACAAAAAAACTTTCAATGGAATCGGTTAAGAATTGTAAAAGTTAGAGCAAAAACCGACCCAAAATCTCTCGTGTCGGACAAAATGGTCAATATCTCCGAAACATATCAAAAAAACTTTCAATGGAATCGGTTAAGAATTGTAAAAGTTAGAGCAAAAACCGACCCAAAATCTCTCGTGTCGGACAAAATGGTCAATATCTCTGAAACGGTAAGAGATAGAGCAAATCTGAGCAAAAAACCGACCCAAAATATCTCGCGTCGGACATAATGGTCAATATCTCCAAAACGGTAAGAGATCGAGCAAATCTGTAAATGCAGTTCGAAAGAGTATAAAAATACCTAAAAAACAAAAAAAACTTTCAATGGAATCGGTTAAGAATTGTAAAAGTTAGAGCAAAAACCGACCCAAAATCTCTCGTGTCGGACAAAATGGTCAATATCTCCGAAACATATCAAAAAAACTTTCAATGGAATCGGTTAAGAATTGTAAAAGTTAGAGCAAAAACCGACCCAAAATCTCTCGTGTCGGACAAAATGGTCAATATCTCTGAAACGGTAAGAGATAGAGCAAATCTGAGCAAAAACCGACCCAAAATCTCTCGTGTCGGACATAATGGTCAATATCTCCGAAACGGTAAGAGATCGAGCAAATCTGTAAATGCAGTCCGAAAGAGTATAAAAATACCTAAAAAACAAAAAAACTTTCAATGGAATCGGTTAAGAATTGTAAAAGTTAGAGCAAAAACCGACCCAAAATATCTCGCGTCGGACACAATGGTCAATATCTCCAAAACGGTAAGAGATCGAGCAAATCTGTAAATGCAGTTCGAAAGAGTATAAAAATACCTAAAAAACAAAAAAAACTTTCAATGGAATCGGTTAAGAATTGTAAAAGAATTGTAAAAAAACCGACCCAAAATCTCTCGTGTCGGACAAAATGGTCAATATCTCCGAAACGGTAAGAGATCGAGCAAATCTGAGCAAAAAACCGACCCAAAATCTCTCGTGTCGGACATAATGGTCAATATCTCCGAAACGGTAAGTGCTAGAGAAATCTGTAAATGCAGTTCGAAAGAGTATAAAAATACCTAAAAAACAAAAAAACGTTCAATGGAATCGGTTAAGAATTGTAAAATTTAGAGCAAAAACCGACCCAAAATCTCTCGTGTCGGACAAAATGGTCAATATCTCCGAAACGGTAAGAGATAGAGCTAATCTGAGCAAAAAACCGACCCAAAATCACTCGTGTCGGACAAAATGGTCAATATCTCCGAAACAAATCAAAAAAACTTTCAATGGAATCGGTTAAGAATTGTAAAAGTTAGAGCAAAAACCGACCCAAAATCTCTCGTGTCGGACAAAATGGTCAATATCTCTGAAACGGTAAGAGATAGAGCAAATCTGAGCAAAAAACCGACCCAAAATATCTCGCGTCGGACATAATGGTCAATATCTCCAAAACGGTAAGAGATCGAGCAAATCTGTAAATGCAGTTCGAAAGAGTATAAAAATACCTAAAAAACAAAAAAACTTTCAATGGAATCGGTTAAGAATTGTAAAAGTTAGAGCAAAAACCGACCCAAAATCTCTCGTGTCGGACAAAATGGTCAATATCTCCGAAACGGTAAGAGATAGAGCAAATTTGTAAATACAGTCCGAAAGAGTATAAAAATACCTAAAAAACAAAAAAACTTTCAATGGAATCGGTTAAGAATTGTAAAAGTTAGAGCAAAAACCGACCCAAAATCTCTCGTGTCGGACAAAATGGTCAATATCTCCGAAACAAAACAAAAAAACTTTCAATGGAATCGGTTAAGAATTGTAAAAGTTAGAGCAAAAACCGACCCAAAATCTCTCGTGTCGGACAAAATGGTCAATATCTCCGAAACGGTAAGAGATCGAGCAAATCTGAGCAAAAAACCGTGTCGGACATAATGGTCAATATATCCAAAATGTAGTGGCTGCTGAACAAACCGATAATTTAATTTGTCAGTTAGGTTCAAATTTTAAATATTAACGGCCGCTCAACTTCTTTATGCTCAACTGCCCATGCAATGCACTGCTTGGCTCAGTTGATCAGCTGTTCTTTGCTTTCCTTCGTTTCGCACACAATGGAAGCATGAGAATTCCAATGCATAGCGAAATGTATGCGCAACGAACAGAATGGGAAGCAAATTGGGTCAAGATCACGCCATTGTCCCGTTTGAATTCACCAAACGCATGGTGTAGAGCTTTTGAAAGCTCTCCTGGAAGAATCCAAATACGGCAAGTACAGCCTAGGAGCTTTCACTTGCATTTGAAGCGTGACCGAGTGAGCATTGTTAAAAAAGTGAGAATTCTACTAAATTGCCTAACGCGTGGAAAACCGCAGAATTATTTAATATAAGACTAAAATATAAACGTGGATTGTACTGTGTCAGCACAATCCCATCGATTGCAGCGCCTGAGCGCTTACATATTCTTTGTGTGCAGAGTGTTCCGCTAAAGATCCTGGTTGTTTGCGTGGTACACAGCAGCGCAACAGACGCGCACGCACACCAACAACACAGCAGCGCAACAGACGCGCACGCACACCAACAGCGAAGCAGAGCAATAGACGCCGCCGCGCCAGAGGCGCAGCAGCGCAAGTGACGCACGCACACTAACGCAACAGCAATTCTGTGGCCCGCTTGCGATCAGCCTTAGATTTGTGGAGCTCCACCTGCTCCGCCTCGGATTGAATCTTCCTGAGCGAACGCAGTAATGACGGCTAGATACTTCTAGCAACCTTTGCATCGCCACGTGCCTGTCGGAAAACTAGGTTATGTTCTAACCTCAAGTGACTCAAGTGAAGCTGCTGCGGTGGTATTAGAGGGAGTTTACCTTTCGCTTGCTTATGCACTTGCGCTCATATGTGAAGTTCTTTTCTTGAAAATTTGAAACAATTTGAATAGATATTTTTGTAAGCGCATTTCGAGACACATTTTTTTTTTTGTTATTACAAACTAAGCGCAATGCACACTACCGTTTAATTGTTCTTATGTAAATTTAATTAAATATTTTCCTTTTCTAAATATATATATAAGTAAAGTAAATACGATAAATTTGTAATCAACGAAAAAGCAAACAAATGCGTCCAGTGTAAGCAAAAGCAAGAGGGAGTTCCCACATTTAGTATATCTGCCTGCATATATATATATATACTTATAATATTTTGTTAACATTTAGATACATTGATCCTGTTCGTCGTACACATTGGGCCCAACGTCTACTGCGAAGGAAATTGAGTGAGTGAAGATATGTAAAAAGTTGAGAGTGAGTAATTACTAATTGTATATGTATATGCAGCTGAAAGTTTGTTAATTTATTATGATGATTTGGGAATTTGCTCCGCTAGATAGTTCGATTTCAAATTAAGATGATTTTTGTATAATAAGGAATAACTGAAGTATAAAACCTTGAATATTAATATCCCCATTTTCTCAATTATTGGTTATGAACAGCATTCGAACATGCGTTTTCTTTTTTTTTTTTAATTTTTTTTGCTATTTAAATAAATGAAGTATATTTTGTTATCAAATATGATACTGTAAATCTCTAATACGTTCTGTCAAGTACCCATGTTAAGCGCTTACCAGTTTCTTTGAGGTTTTTGCGAACCTGATATAGGGACGAGCAACAATATTTCCATTTGCTTGTCAAGGAAGGGAGGGTAGAGACGAGAGACTATCAACACCTTAGTTCTCTCAAATAAGTGAATCTGACCAGTTTGAATTTTGATTGTCCGGTCGGGACATATACAGATATTAGTTAGTTTTCTTTCGTTTATTTTGATCCTTTTTTTTTGTGGTCAACGTTGAGTATTTCGCTTTCAAACAGCGCACTTAAACAATGTGTCACTGGTACAGTGCAAACGGGTGAGGAAGAACCCCGACCAATCCGGCGAGCTATTGACCGAGCATAAGCAAGAAGTGCGCACTCCCGATCCCTATGCACACCGGTTTAGCTAAAATCGTCACCTGCTGATACGTCAGTAAGCTAATAACCGAGAAGGGTGGTAAACTGACTGCGCTACATTGTAGGCGACCAACAGCCTAGCAGAATCATAGCAAAGTTGTAGTTGTAGCAATAGTAGAAACCCACACCCAGCCGGCCTAACGTTACACATTTGGCGCCCAACGTGGGGCACACGATTTATAAACTTTGGTTTATTTTAGCACAAAATAACATTAGTGCATATAGTCCCCAGTTTCAGCTCTTATACTATTCCATACTACTCATTCACTATCTTTAAAATACACATTATTATCTACTTTTTGGGAAATACGTGGTGTTGAGGTTGTAGTCAATTGTAGGAATAGCGATTGTAATTTGGAAAATTCCGGATTAGTCGACCACAGTTGATTTCAAGTTTCTTACGCAGCATGTATTGAAAGAAAAGTATAAATAATAAAAACCCAAACTTTGGTTCAAATGGTTAAGAACTGCTTGGAATCACAACATACTGGAAATATTTCGGATGGTGTCCAGCAGTGCATGAGTAGTTGAAACCAAATCGGCAATAGATTCCATTAAATTAAAATAGTTCAAAATTCAAACGTCTCAGTTTTACTTTATAAATTGTAAGCGTTAGCATGTGGGAAAATGACAGATAGTTTATACATTTATAAATCAAAAATTTTATTACCAACCTATTTATATTGTACTTGAGCAAACTAGCTTCCGTAACCATTCGCTATGGCAGTGAGACGTAGTACGGATAGCATAGTGGCTGCGATAAATGCAGAGGATCCATTTTGTGGCATTTGCCATGAACCAATGCAAGCAGAACACCTAGCTGCAACTACACCCTGTCAACATCGTTTTCATAATTTTTGCATTAGTGATGCATTAAAAACATCAACATCTTGTCCAGTGTGTAAAGCAGACTGCAGTTCAGGTAATCTGTTATTTGCGAATAATACACTTGCAGCAGAGTTGCAATCTGCTGACAATGTTGCGGCAGAGGAAACGCAATCTCAAAATGCTTTACTCACACGAGCGATACCAGCTCCATCAGGCGGCCGAAGAGGTCATAGGTCCGGCAGAAGCCGAGGTGCAACCCCGAAGAGAGGTGTGCAAACTAGGAACATGAATCGTAACCTTGCAGAACATTCGGTTAGCCGTGTGTCCCTTAACAGTAATGGAAATAAGTCTATGGACAATGGTCCAAGTGTTGAAACCGTAAACTATATTAACAGTGCCCTACAAAGTCAGCAAAGAATCTTAGTGGCAGAGCTTAATACTTTTATTAAGACGTCCATAGAACAAGCACTGCAAGCACAGTTGTCCACTTTACATATAGGTCATGAGAGGGCGGAATCTACACAAACCAGAAATATTCCTCCACCAGTTGTCTTAGGTGCCAGTAATATTTCTCATCAGGTTCAAAATTCTGACGTTTTACTTGACTTTGGAACAAACAGCCCTAGAGCCAGCAATCGATCGAGCTCAGGTTTGTCTTCAGAAAAAGCAGCTAGCATTATGCAAACCTGGCGGCTCAAATATGATGGTTCGAAAGATGCTATGAGTATAGAAGAATTTTTGTATCGTATTCGTTCATTAACATTACAAAATCTTAATGGCGAATATCGACTTCTTTGTGACAATTTGCATTTACTTTTCTCCGGAAAAGCAAATGATTGGTTTTGGAATTTCCATAGGAAAAATCCCCAATATACCTGGCAGACTTTTTGTACTGAATTCCGAAGTAGATTTGAAGACGTCAAGGATGACTTTGACTTGTGGGAACTAATTCGGAAACGACGTCAGAAAGAACAGGAGAGCTTTGATGATTTTCAAACAGCCATTGAAAGCTTAGTAAGTCAACTATCTAATGAAGTTAGTGAGGCTAAGGTAGTCGACATATTGAAGCGCAATGCAAAAATGGCGCTTCGATATGAACTGTTGCATTTGAGGATAGATACAAGATCGGAACTAAGAGAGGAGGTAAAGAAGCATGAGAATTTTTGTAAAGAAACTAGCTCGTTCCTATCTCGAACTAAATTCGGCCGTAATAATGTCTGTGAGATGTCGGACGCCGATTTAGTAGAAGAGAGTATTGATGCAATACAAGGCAAGCGAATTGTGTGCTGGAACTGTGAGAAACCGGGTCACCGATTCGACGAATGCTTAGGTGAACGGCGTATTTTCTGCTACGGATGCGGTGCTAAAAATACTTTTAAGCCAAAATGTAGCAAATGTAACCCTTCGGAAAACACGAAGCGGGATGCGCAGACCAACACCATTTCGACGCATCCCGTAAAATTCTAAATCCCTCATCAACTTATCCGTTGCATGATTGTCAAGACTCGACCACTGACCCAATTCCTTTAACATACAACAATCTGAACAAACTTTCAGTGGTTGAGGCTGAAACGCAAACAGATTTTGTTAGTATAACTTCACCTTTACATATCCGATTAAAACACTATATTGACTCACGGAAGCGAATTTTTGGTAGCGTTGAGCCATTAGAATATGTCTACCGGCCAAAACGCTCAACAGTTCGACTTCGCAAATTTTGGAAAGACATTAAGAACATCCGCAAGAAACTCGTTCAATCAGTGTTCATGAGTTCTGATAACCGGTTGTACACTGAATTGCATCTTGAAGGACAACAGTATATAGCCTTGTTAGACTCTGGAGCGACTATTAGTTGTCTCGGGGGTGCTGCTGCTAAGTCGTTGTTGCGACATTCCAAAATGCGAAAGTGCTCTGGCGTGATTCGAACAGCGAATAACGCAACCTGCCCTGTAGTAGGCAAACTAATACTTGATGTGCAGTTTCGCGATCAAGCACATAAGGTTGAATTCTTCATCATACCAGATTTGAAACAGGATGTCTACTTAGGCATAAATTTTTGGAAAGATTTTGGACTTTTAGAAAATTTAGTAAATCCAAATCAGACAGTTAATGAATTAGACACTGGACATGACGAGTTGCAAGAAAATTGGAAAATGCATCCGCTCAGTGTTGAAGAAAAATTTCGTTTAAAGTCGGTCGTCTCTAATTTTCCTTCGTATGAAAGAGAAGGATTAGGACGTACTAATTTTATTGAACACCGAATTGAAGTTAATAATGGGACGACCCCAGTCAAACAAAGACATTGGCCTGTTTCACCGGCCATCGAAAAACTGATGTTTGACGAGGTTGAGAAAATGCTCGCATTAGATATTATCGAAAAATCTCATAGTCCATGGAGCAGTAACTGCGTCCTAGTGAGAAAAGGCGATAAGAATAGGCTTTGTTTGGATTCGCGTGTTATAAATAAGCACACTCGCAAGGATGCATATCCGTTACCTCATATCGACGGCATACTCAGTCGGTTGCCACCGGCAAAATATATCACCGGCCTCGATATGAAGCACGCATTTTGGCAGATACCCTTGGACGAAAAGTCGAGGCAGTATACAGCTTTCACAGTCCCAAATCGACCATTATTTCAATACAAAGTAATGCCGTTTGGACTGTGCAACGCTCCCCAAACCCTTTGTAGACTGATGGAACGCGTGATACCAGCACATTTGCGGACCCGTGTATTTGTCTACTTAGACGACTTGTTGTTACTCTCAGAGGATTTTGACTCACATCTTTTGCTTTTGCAAGAAGTGGCGTTACACTTGCGCAAGGCAAACCTCACAATCAATATCGCTAAGTCAAAATTTTGCATGCGTGAGATTAAATATCTTGGCTTTATTATTGGTTATGGCCAGTTAAAAACTGATCCCACCAAGATACAAGCCATCAACGAATTTCCTGTGCCAAAGAGCGTAAAACAGCTGAGACGTTTTCTTGGACTCTCAGGATGGTACAGACGTTTTGTTAATAACTATGCAACTGTCAGTTTTCCGCTCACCAAACTTTTAAAGAAACATAAATTACTGAATTGGAATCCTGACGCAGACTTTGCTTTTAATGACTTGAAATCGCGATTAACTTCTGCTCCTGTCTTAGCTACGCCAGACTTCTCAAAACCTTTTATGTTAATTTGTGACGCTAGTACCACCGGCATAGGCTGTGTTTTGGCTCAGCTGAACGACCAAGGGGAGGAGGCTCCAATAGCATATATGTCAGAGAAGCTGTCAAAAGCACAACGAAACTATTGTGTGACAGATCTGGAATGTTTAGCCGTACTAAAAGGAATTTTTAAGTTTAGGGCATATATTGAAGGACAGGATTTCGAGGTCATAACAGACCATGCTTCCTTGCAATGGCTAATGAGACAGAAGGATCTCAGAGGACGGCAGGGTAGATGGGTGATTAAATTACAAGGTTTTACATTTAAAGTCTCACACCGCAGTGGTGCACAAAATGTTGTCGCTGATGCGTTATCACGACAAAACGAGACGGAAATTGCAGAATTCGAAGATCAGGGACCCATAGTAGACCTATCCGCACCGGAATTTAAATGTCAAGAGTATTTAGATCTCTTAGATAAAATTCGTGCGAATCTTCATAATTTACCGGATATACAGATCATTGACGACTTGCTCTACAAGAGGACTGAGGCTGCGACTGGAAATAATGTTCAGGAGAAGCAATCGTGGAAGCTTTGGATACCCTCGCCTCTTGCGCGAAATATCATCGCGAGAGCCCACGATCCTCCGAATGCAGCTCATTGCGGCATTGCTAAAACTTTAGAGAAGATCCGGAGATATTTATTTTGGCCACAAATGACTGCGCAAATTCGAGAATATGTACTCAATTGTGACGTTTGTCGTAAGACAAAAAGTCCCAACACTGTTTTAAGACCCCCTATGGGAAAACCCATGTCGTCAGAACGGCCATTTCAAAAACTCTATATGGACCTTCTAGGGCCATATCCCCGTTCAAAAAACGGAAATATAGGTCTCTTAATGATAGTGGACCACCATACAAAATTTCATTTTATGTGGCCACTCAAGAAGTTCACTTCTAACAAAATTATCGACTATTTGGAAAATACCTTGTTTTGTACGTTCGGCGTGCCAGAAACCATCTTGACAGACAATGGCTCACAGTTTGTTTCTGGTACATTTAAAGCTTTCCTTACGCGATATGGAATTACTCATATCTGCACGGCCATCTACTCGCCACAGGCCAACGCCAGTGAAAGAGTCAATAGATCGGTACTAGCGGCTATTCGAGCATATATCGGAAAGGATCACACTGGTTGGGATAACAAGCTGCATGCAATTGGTGCTGCCTTGAGAGCAAGCGTTCACCAAAGCACAGGTTATTCTCCATATTTTTTAGCTTTTGGGCAAAATATGATATTGAACGGGAAGGACTATGACTTGCTAAGACGATTACAATTGTTGTCTGATGACACAATTATAAACAGACCTACTGTTTTTCAAGTAATCCGTCAGATAGCTAAAAACAATATATCGCAGTCGCATGAAAAGAACGCGAAAATATATAACCTGCGCAGTCGAAATATAAATCTTAAAGTCGGCGAGAAGGTCTTCGCTCGTAATTTTTGCCAGAGTAACGCCCTTAAAAAGTTTAGTGCTAAACTATCGCCAGTTTTCAACACAGCTGTGGTCATTCGGAAAGTCAGTCCAGCTTACTACCAACTAGCTAATGAAGAAGGCAAAAGCATAGGTACATTCCATCTTAAGGACATTCAAGTAAATACCAAAAGGTAGCCTTTTTTCAGTTCATGTCTCGCTACTAAACTAGCTCTGCATTAACTGTGCTGTAGTGGCTGCTGAACAAACCGATAATTTAATTTGTCAGTTAGGTTCAAATTTTAAATATTAACGGCCGCTCAACTTCTTTATGCTCAACTGCCCATGCAATGCACTGCTTGGCTCAGTTGATCAGCTGTTCTTTGCTTTCCTTCGTTTCGCACACAATGGAAGCATGAGAATTCCAATGCATAGCGAAATGTATGCGCAACGAACAGAATGGGAAGCAAATTGGGTCAAGATCACGCCATTGTCCCGTTTGAATTCACCAAACGCATGGTGTAGAGCTTTTGAAAGCTCTCCTGGAAGAATCCAAATACGGCAAGTACAGCCTAGGAGCTTTCACTTGCATTTGAAGCGTGACCGAGTGAGCATTGTTAAAAAAGTGAGAATTCTACTAAATTGCCTAACGCGTGGAAAACCGCAGAATTATTTAATATAAGACTAAAATATAAACGTGGATTGTACTGTGTCAGCACAATCCCATCGATTGCAGCGCCTGAGCGCTTACATATTCTTTGTGTGCAGAGTGTTCCGCTAAAGGTAATTATTCTTATTGGTGTTATGCGTGATACTATAAAGGTATCCACAGATCCTGGTTGTTTGCGTGGTACACAGCAGCGCAACAGACGCGCACGCACACCAACAACACAGCAGCGCAACAGACGCGCACGCACACCAACAGCGAAGCAGACATAGACCGCGCCAGAGGCGCAGCAGCGCGTGACGCACGCACACTAACGCAACAGCAATTCTGTGGCCCGCTTGCGATCAGCCTTAGATTTGTGGAGCTCCACCTGCTCCGCCTCGGATTGAATCTTCCTGAGCGAACGCAGTAATGACGGCTAGATACTTCTAGCAACTTTTGCATCGCCACGTGCCTGTCGGAAAACTAGGTTATGTTCTAACCTCAAGTGACTCAAGTGAAGCTGCTGCGGTGGTATTAGAGGGAGTTTACCTTTCGCTTGCTTATGCACTTGCGCTCATATGTGAAGTTCTTTTCTTGAAAATTTGAAACAATTTGAATAGATATTTTTGTAAGCGCATTGCGAGACACATTTTTTTTTTTGTTATTACAAACTAAGCGCAATGCACACTACCGTTTAATTGTTCTTATGTAAATTTAATTAAATATTTTCCTTTTCTAAATATATATATAAGTAAAGTAAATACGATAAATTTGTAATCAACGAAAAAGCAAACAAATGCGTCCAGTGTAAGCAAAAGCAAGAGGGAGTTCCCACATTTAGTATATCTGCCTGCATATATATATATATACTTATAATATTTTGTTAACATTTAGATACATTGATCCTGTTCGTCGTACACATTGGGCCCAACGTCTACTGCGAAGGAAATTGAGTGAGTGAAGATATGTAAAAAGTTGAGAGTGAGTAATTACTAATTGTATATGTATATGCAGCTGAAAGTTTGTTAATTTATTATGATGATTTGGGAATTTGCTCCGCTAGATAGTTCGATTTCAAATTAAGATGATTTTTGTATAATAAGGAATAACTGAAGTATAAAACCTTGAATATTAATATCCCCATTTTCTCAATTATTGGTTATGAACAGCATTCGAACATGCGTTTTCTTTTTTTTTAATTTTTTTTGCTATTTAAATAAATGAAGTATATTTTGTTATCAAATATGATACTGTAAATCTCTAATACGTTCTGTCAAGTACCCATGTTAAGCGCTTACCAGTTTCTTTGAGGTTTTTGCGAACCTGATATAGGGACGAGCAACAATATTTCCATTTGCTTGTCAAGGAAGGGAGGGTAGAGACGAGAGACTATCAACACCTTAGTTCTCTCAAATAAGTGAATCTGACCAGTTTGAATTTTGATTGTCCGGTCGGGACATATACAGATATTAGTTAGTTTTCTTTCGTTTATTTTGATCCTTTTTTTTTGTGGTCAACGTTGAGTATTTCGCTTTCAAACAGCGCACTTAAACAATGTGTCACTGGTACAGTGCAAACGGGTGAGGAAGAACCCCGACCAATCCGGCGAGCTATTGACCGAGCATAAGCAAGAAGTGCGCACTCCCGATCCCTATGCACACCGGTTTAGCTAAAATCGTCACCTGCTGATACGTCAGTAAGCTAATAACCGAGAAGGGTGGTAAACTGACTGCGCTACATTGTAGGCGACCAACAGCCTAGCAGAATCATAGCAAAGTTGTAGTTGTAGCAATAGTAGAAACCCACACCCAGCCGGCCTAACGTTACAAAAACGGTAAGAGATCGAGCAAATCTGTAAATGCAGTTCGAACGAGTATAAAAATACCTAAAAAACAAAAAAACTTTCAATGGAATCGGTTAAGAATTGTAAAAGTTAGAGCAAAAACCGACCCAAAATCTCTCGTGTCGGACAAAATGGTCAATATCTCCGAAACGGTAAGAGATAGAGCAAATCTGAGCAAAAAACCGACCCAAAATCTCTCGTGTCGGACATAATGGTTAATATCTCCGAAACGGTAAGAGATAGAGGAAATCTGTAAATGCAGTTCGAACGAGTATAAAAATACCTAAAAAACAAAAAAACTTTCAATGGAATCGGTTAAGAATTGTAAAAGAATTGTAAAAAAACCGACTCAAAATCTCTCGTGTCGGATAAAATGGTCAATATCTCCGAAACGGTAAGAGATAGAGCAAATCTGAGCAAAAAACCGACCCAAAATCTCTCGTGTCGGACATAATGGTCAATATCTCCGAAACGGTAAGAGACCGAGCAAATCTGTAAATACAGTCCGAAAGAGTATAAAAATACCTAAAAAACAAAAAAACTTTCAATTGAATCGGTTAAGAATTGTAAAAGTTAGAGCAAAAACCGACCCAAAATCTCTCGTGTCGGACAAAATGGTCAATATCTCCGAAACGGTAAGAGATAGAGCAAATCTGAGCAAAAAACCGACCCAAAATCTCTCGTGTCGGACATAATGGTTAATATCTCCGAAACGGTAAGAGATAGAGGAAATCTGTAAATGCAGTTCGAACGAGTATAAAAATACCTAAAAAACAAAAAAACTTTCAATGGAATCGGTTAAGAATTGTAAAAGAATTGTAAAAAAACCGACTCAAAATCTCTCGTGTCGGATAAAATGGTCAATATCTCCGAAACGGTAAGAGATAGAGCAAATCTGAGCAAAAAACCGACCCAAAATCTCTCGTGTCGGACATAATGGTCAATATCTCCGAAACGGTAAGAGACCGAGCAAATCTGTAAATACAGTCCGAAAGAGTATAAAAATACCTAAAAAACAAAAAAACTTTCAATTGAATCGGTTAAGAATTGTAAAAGTTAGAGCAAAAACCGACCCAAAATCTCTCGTGTCGGACAAAATGGTCAATATCTCCGAAACAAAACAAAAAAACTTTCAATGGAATCGGTTAAGAATTGTAAAAGTTAGAGCAAAAACCGACCCAAAATCTCTCGTGTCAGACAAAATGGTCAATATCTCCGAAACGGTAAGAGATCGAGCAAATCTGAGCAAAAACCGACCCAAAATATCTCGTGTCGGACATAATGGTCAATATATCCAAAACGGTAAGACCTAAAAAACAAAAAAACTTTCAATGGAATCGGTTAAGAATTGTAAAAGTTAGAGCAAAAACCGACCCAAAATCTCTCGTGTCGGACAAAATGGTCAATATCTCCGAAAAGGTAAGAGATAGAGCAAATCTGAGCAAAAAACCGACCCAAAATCTCTCGTGTCGGACAAAATGGTCAATATCTCCGAAACGGTAAGAGATAGAGCAAATCTGAGCAAAAAACCGACCCAAAATCTCTCGTGTCGGACAAAATGGTCAATATCTCCGAAACGGTAAGAGATAGAGCAAATCTGAGCAAAAAACCGACCCAAAATCTCTCGTGTCGGACAAAATGGTCAATATCTCCGAAACGGTAAGAGATCGAGCAAATCTGTAAATGCAGTTCGAAAGAGTATAAAAATACCTAAAAAACAAAAGAAATTTCAATGGAATCGGTTAAGATTTGTAAAAGTTAGAGCAAAAACCGACCCAAAATCTCTCGTGTCGGGCAAAATGGTCAATATCTCCGAAAAGGTATGTTATATTAAATGTTATTTTATGTTTCAAATAAGTACACGTCTTGTTGGTAGATAGGTTTTTAAGAGACTGATCGTTCTCCTTTATTCAATTATGTTCAGAGGCTTATTACATAGAATATTATAAGATAGCTCTGCCGCTAAGAACGTCGGCAGAGAGAGAGTTGCAGTATGTATGTATGTATGTGGCTATGTATAGACATGTATATATGTACAGACGGCACATACTTGAAAAGTGTTTACGTTAGCGATCCCACGCTGCGGCCAGTCCGCATAAGTGACGGATCCTATTACTGCACTTATAAACATAGCAACAAAGTGTCGTTATGTTATGAGTTATTACTCTTACTTTTAAGTTGGGCATATGACCACTTGTTATATTGTATACTCTACAATACTGTGGGCATATGCTCATTTGGCATACAACATACTACACCTCCCTTTTTAAAAAAATAACGTAATATATTGTAGTTATTTAATATTAAAATTATTATTAGTATTATTTTTATATTTTTATATATTATGTTGTATTTAAAAAAATTTTTTTTTTTTTATTTTAAAAATTTTTTTTTCAATTTTGAAATGTATATATATATATATATATATATTCTTTTTTTTTTGTGTTTTTATTTATTAATCTTTTTTAAAAGTATTCCTTTTAAAAAAATAACGTAATTTATGTAGATATTTTAAGTATTAATGTTAATTATTTTTGTTTGTGTTTTTTTTTTTTTTTTAATTTTTTGTTTATATTATTTTAATATAAAAATTTTTGTTAATATGTATGTGTAAATGTATACGTTTAAAAGTATGTGTATTTTAAAAAAATATATGTATGTGTTAGTATTTTATTTTAAATGTTGTCTCTTTTTATAAAAGAAAAGAATTTTTCTTTCTTTTTGAGTTTCCTTTTCTTAAATTCCATTTTCCTTTTTATTGTTTTGTATTATTTTGTTCGAACAATTTTCTTTGTTTATATTAGAGTTTTCAATTCAATTATTATAAAATTTTAATCTGTCCTTATGTACTTTTTGTTTTTTCTTTTTAGTATCCCTAATTATTATATTATCGTTATCTTCTAACTTTTCTACTGTATAGGGTCCTAAATAAGTTGGATCTAACTTATGTCCTGTTTCATTCTTAAGTAGGACTTTATCTCCTACCGATATATCTATGTTTATTACTTTTTTATCATATAATTCCTTATTATTTCTCTTATTTTCTTCTAACATAATTCTAGCTCTTTTATATGCTATTTCTAATCTATATTTACTTTCCTTAGCATAATCATCTATATTATATAAAGGTTCTATGGTGTCTGTGCTATTAAAATGTTTTAATAAATTGTTTGTTTTACCGAAAACAAGTTCATATGGACAATAGTCATGTGCCATAGATGGGGTTGTGTTGAAACAGTAAACGAAATATTGGATCCATACGTCCCAATCAGTTTTATCAACCGATATATATGAACGTATGTATTCATTAAAAGTTCTGTGACTTCTTTCGACTGTTCCAACTGTCTGGTGGTGGTGTGCAGTTGATGTTATGTTATTTATTTGTAAATACTTGCACAAATCATTTATTATAGAATTTTTGTATTCTGTTCCCATGTCCGTAATGAACGTCTTCATTGGACCGTACTTTAGAATAAAATTCTCAAAAATCGCTTTTGCTACTGTGTTAGCACTTTTGTTTGGAATTGGAATCGCGACTAGATATTTAGTCAGATCACAAATTAATGTGACTGCGTATTCATTTCCATTTTCAGACTTGGGTAGTGGACCAATGGTGTCTACTATAACCCTGTCGAAAGCGTGTATTGGCGTATCAGTTATTGTTAAAGGAGTTTTTATTTTTCTTGTCACTTTTGATTTTTGGCATTTTGGACATTTTCGTATGTATTCAGTAATATCTCGAGTCATACCTTTCCAATAATAATGTCTTTTGACCTTGGCCAAGGTTTTTGAGATGCCTGTGTGACCTCCTTGTATTGGATCATCATGGAACGTAGACAATAGAGCTTCTTTTTCTTTTATTGTTTCTATTTGGGTCACCGGGTTGAGTAGCGCTACTCTCAATGAAATTAATATTTTATTGCCCATATTTTTGAAATTATCGATTGAAACGTGTTCAAAGATATTTTCCCACGGTGCCACTTTGAGTTGGCTGATTTTATTTATACCGGCTTGCGTTTCAAGCCTTTGGAAAAATTGACCTAAATCAAGAGTTCCATTGGTATATAAATCGCTAACATCATATCTTGCAGTAATTTTCTTACCATGTTTAAAAAGACATAGCATATTTTTTACATGCAAGGTCACTACTTTACGTACTTCGTCATTGTTAATGACTTTATATACGTTGGGCTTTGAAGCTTTTTCTATAGATTGCCATGGCAATTCTATTTTTTCTTTTCCTGCGCAGGAATTTTGTCTACTTTGATATCTTGTAGTGACTTTCTTTATTGATCCATTTATTTGTTGTAGCTGTTGAATGGTTATTCTTGATAACGCATCCGCTACAAAATTGTCTTTACCCTTCAGATATTCGACTGTAAAATTATACTCCTCTAGTTCAAGTCTCATACGCGTTAGCTTTGAGCTTGGATTTACCATTGAGAACAAGTATGTTAATGGTCTGTGATCTGTTTTGACATTGAAGTGTCTACCATAAATATATGGTCTGAAATAAGTTATTGCCCAATGAATTGCTGCCAATTCTTGTTCTGTTGTACTTTTATTACTTTCACCCTTAGTAAACGATCTTGATGCATAAGCAACTGGAAGTTGGAGTCCATTTTTGTTTTGAGTTAAAACTGCTCCACATGCTTGTTTACTTGCATCTGTTATTATGCAAAATTCTTTGCTGAAATCTGGGTATTGTAATAAATTCGGATTTATTAGTGCCGATTTGAGATGTTCGAAAGCATGCTGACAATCAGCTGTCCATTCGAATTTTACATCTTTTTTACATAATCTTGTTATGTGACGAGCATAGTCGGCAAAATTTTTGATAAAACGTCTATAGTAGTTGCAGAATGCAACGAATCGTCTGGCGCTGTCCGCATCATGTGGAACTGGGTAATTTTTAATGACGTCGTATTTTTTGTCGTCAGGCAAGATTCCTTTATCCGTGCATTTGTGTCCCAAAAATGTGACTTCATGCATGAAAAATGAACATTTTTCAGGATGTAATTTAAGATTGTATTTCCTACATTTCTCAAAAACATCAGTTAAGTTTTTGAGCATATGTGTTTCGGAACAACCAATGACTATTAAATCATCCATATAAAGGAAAGCTTGAGAAGGTTCTAATCCGGAAAATGCTATAGTCATCATTCTCTGGAAAGAATTTGGCGCTATTTTTAAACCGAATGGCAATCGCGTGAAGCGATACGAGCCATTGCTTGTTGAGAAAGACGTTATATCTCTTGAACTTTTTTCGAGTTCAATTTGATGAAATCCTGACATTAAATCAAGGCATGAAAAGTATTTTGCTCTTCCTAGTTGATCCAAAATGTCATCAATTCTAGGCAGCGGGAATTTATCCGACAACAGTTTTTTATTAATTTGACGATAGTCAATTACTAATCGCCATTTTTTCTTGTCAGAACCTGGAAGAGATTTCTTCGGAACTAACAAAAGTGGGCTGTTATAAGGGGATACAGACGGTTCGACTATTTTATTGTCGATTAATTTTTGTACTTGTACTTGTATCTCATCTATTTGACTTTGAGGGTTTCTATAATTTTTTATGTAGACTGGTTCATCATCCTTCAATCTTAGTTTTTGTTTGTAGAAGTTATTGGTAGTGATCGATTCGGTTTCGAGTCCGAATACGTCGCTAAACTGGGTGCATAAGTTAGTCAATTCGTTTTTGAATTGTGGTGGAAAATTTTTAGCTAATTGAGATAAGACAGTTTTTTCTCTATTTTCTGGATTGTTTTGAACTATGTCGTAGTTCGAAAGTGGTTCATATGACAAATTTTTAATATCTACTACTTGATCAATACTGGTCGTATTCAGTAATCGGACAAATGCATTTTTGGTTGTTGCAACTGTGTTTGCAACATAAATGCCTTTTTTAATTTCTTGGTTTGGAATTAGTACACTATCTTCATCTGATGATAGGTGAATTTTTCTGACTACTTGGGATCTTGCTGGTAGAACAATGGAATTATTACCAGAACTGTATGTTATTGGAACATAAATTGGGAAATTTAGATTATTTGGTCTCATTATGAGCCAATCTGCATTTGGTTTGAAATCTAACTGGCAATTGAATTTCTTAATGAAGTCAATGCCTATTATTCCATCACAAGGTATTGCGAAATGCAAATCTACTAAGTGAAAATCGTGTGGAATTATGTATTTACTTGTCTGTATCTCTATTGAAATCAGTCCTTTGGACTGTATTATGTCTTGGCCTATGCCTTGAATATTGATCTTCTTATTTATTTGAATATCATGAAAGATATCAGAATTTTCCTTTAACAGAGATATGTCTGCACCAGTATCTATTAAAAATACAAGTTTTTTATTTGTCTTCACATTGAAAAAGTTTACAAATATATTCAAACTAAGATTGATGGTATGAACCGCATAATTTCCTACTGCTGAATATCTGAGGGTTGTTGAGAGTTTCCCTGATTGTTCTGGGTTACTCTAACATTGTTTGTATTATTATTATTTTGGTTGTTTCGGCCTCGGTTGGAATTGTTGTTTCCATTTCCTCGGCCTCTACGGTAATTGTTGTTTTGATTACCGTAGTTATTATTTCCTCTGTTTTGGTAGTTACCATTGCCTCTACCACGATAGTTACCACGATTGTTACTACCGCGGTAGTTGTTATTCCCTCTTTTAGAGTACATTACTGTATTCACACTACCAGTAAGTCTTGTACTAGTACGGATGTATGCACTAACGGCAGCATCCATGGTAGTGAAAATACCAGACTCCATAACGGTTTTAACACTTTCGTGACTAGTTTTACTAATCATTGTGTTAACGGCTTCTGTGGTGCTGAGCGTGTCAGCATTTTCAGATGGTATGCCTTGGTCAATATAGGCAGCTTCAAGAAGCTGTCGCAGATTTTCTAGTTCAGTTGTGAACTGGGTGGCTGTTTTGCCTTTCTGCGTTAAAGTGTCCATTTTTGCCTTTATGTTGGCGGGTGTTTCACCGACAACTACGGCTTTTAATTTTGCAATAATTCCATCTATTGTGGTTTCATTTTTTATTTTATTGAGGGTTGTGCCCGTTATTTTTGATTTAATCAACTCTATGGCAATTTCCTCATAAGTTCCCTTTGTTAAGTTGACAAGTCTTAATGCCGTTAAGAATTTTTCAAGACGGGTTTTCTTTCCGTCAAATTCTGGGACTGCTTGTGCGATTTCCCTAATATATGCCCTCTGGGCAGCGGCTGTGTCAACCATTATACTGCTATTATTAGCACTTTCTTCACTTTCGGATAAAATATCTTTGGAATCCAGTGTGATAACAGCAGGGATTGTTAGATTTGTTAAATCTTCTTCTACTAATTGAATATCCTTAGTCCGAACTTCAAGGTTTTCACCGAGTTCCAACTTTGCAGGTGTATTCAAAATAGAAGGTAGTATTAAATTTAAATTATGCTTGTCTTTAACTGTTTGTATATTATTTCTTAGTCTTATTAGCAACCTTGACGTTTCTGACCAATGTTCATTGGTTAATACATCTTTATGTTGATATATCAATAATCGAGCTTCGTTAAAGCTGTCGATCAATGTTATGGAGTGCCTATTAACTGTATCTATATGCGTTTGTCTATTTTGTGTTAGACATTTATACGCTTTTTCAAATGTCGTTTTAATATTTTGGATCCGCTCAGAAAGTTCTGGCCATTCCATAATATTGACAAGCTACTTTGTTTTTCAAGATTATTCTTGGATATTCTTACTATTCATCATACTGTGTGTTCATTATTATTTATTTTTTTTTTTTTTATATTTAGTTTAACTGGTATCTTATAGTTATTATGATATTGTCAATTATGATTAATCATTGTTGTTTGTGCTGTGCAAATTTAAATTTTGTCCAAGTCATTTGCTCGGCTCATGAATCTTTTCTTTAGGCATTTGTTATGCAGTTTATATATTTTATAAAAACAATTTGCACACATTATAACAACTATGATTACCAGTAATATATTTGTTAATTCTAAATCTGTGTTGTTTGATTCAACTTTATTTATAACGTTAGCAGTGGAATCCACTGACTTAACGTCTACTAATCCCATTTTGGAGTTCTGTTCAGAATTATGATTTGATTCAATTAGAAAATCTTCGGAAAACTTACTTATTGCATTACTATTCATAAATAGAACATTTTTCCTGCCTATGGCTTTAATTTGATTCAATTGACATATAGCTTAATAAAAATTTCTCATTTTTATATTAGGTTGATTAATTAATTTTTTTTTTTACATTATTTCCTGCCTAGTTTTGTTGTGTGGCTTTACGGGCCGCACTCTAATCGGGCAGAAATGGTTCCGCTCAATTTTACAATGTTTATTAATATTAATGTTTATGCATCGCAGTGCATTAAAAAAATTATGCACGCAGTGCAAATAGGAAAAAAAAATTAAGCGTGTTAGGAAACGCTGTCGGTCCATGGAAAAAATATTATGTATAGTTGCTGCTGCTCAGGACCCATTTCTTATGCGTCAGCTGGTCGTCACGGGCCTGCTACGCTGACGCTCCCTCGTATGCGCAAGTGGCGGTGTGCCCCTCACGCTTGTTGTTCCCTGCAGACTTCTCGTAGTTCAATTTCGCTCATCTAATTGTAATGCAAAAGTTTTTATAAATCTTGCAGTTTCCCACGCTGGCGTAAGGGGCGGTTTGCCTCTCACACTTGTTGAATATTGTTTTCTATTCCAGCGTTGGCGCAAGTGGCGGGCTGCCACTCGCACTTGTAGGGTGCTGTTGTAGTCCAGGGCCTATGAGCTCAGACGGGACTGGTGCCGGTCATCGCACAAGTCGTTGGTAAAATGCAAGTTGATTTGCATGTGGTACTGTAGAGCGGTCCGGGGCAGTCGCTTGGACAGACGTCCGGCCTCTTTTCTAGTTGCTTCTGGGATGGAGGTTTCGTTATTAATTTTGTATTCTCGAAAATTTGTATTTTGGCTGAGTGAATTGCGAGTGTTGGGAATCTTATGCACAAGACCCGATTTTAGATAATCAAGTTCGACTTGCAACTGTTTGGGATGTTGCCCACGCGGGAGGTGGTGTTTTTGTATATAATAGCCACTTTATGTGTGCTATTCTTTTTTTTATTGTGTTATTTACACCTCCGCGTTTTCCCAACATCCACTCTACTCACTCAGGCCTTTTTTTGTTTGCCATCCGCGTTGTTGTTACTTGTAGTTGAAGTTTTCGTTTTAGTTGTCGTTTTTGGTGCTTATTTATTTAACACATGTTTTGGTTTTTGTATTTTAAATGCACTTAATGTATTGTTACATTTGCAGTTTTTCGTGACTGTGTCACGGTCGCCATGTTATATTAAATGTTATTTTATGTTTCAAATAAGTACACGTCTTGTTGGTAGATAGGTTTTTAAGAGACTGATCGTTCTCCTTTATTCAATTATGTTCAGAGGCTTATTACATAGAATATTATAAGATAGCTCTGCCGCTAAGAACGTCGGCAGAGAGAGAGTTGCAGTATGTATGTATGTATGTGGCTATGTATAGACATGTATATATGTACAGACGGCACATACTTGAAAAGTGTTTACGTTAGCGATCCCACGCTGCGGCCAGTCCGCATAAGTGACGGATCCTATTACTGCACTTATAAACATAGCAACAAAGTGTCGTTATGTTATGAGTTATTACTCTTACTTTTAAGTTGGGCATATGACCACTTGTTATATTGTATACTCTACAATACTGTGGGCATATGCTCATTTGGCATACAACATACTACAGGTAAGAGATCGAGCAAATCTGAGCAAAAAACCGACCCAAAATCTCTCGTGTCGGACATAATGGTCAATATCTCCGAAACGGTAAAAGCTAGAGCAAATCTGTAAATGCAGTTCGAAAGAGTATAAAAATACCTAAAAAACAAAAAAACTTTCAATGGAATCGGTTAAGAATTGTAAAAGTTAGAGCAAAAACCGACCCAAAATCTCTCGAGACGGACAAAATGGTCAATATCTCCGAAACGGTAAGAGATAGAGCAAATCTGAGCAAAAAACCGACCCAAAATCTCTCGTGTCGGACATAATGGTCAATATCTCCGAAACGGTAAGAGATCGAGCAAATCTGTAAATGCAGCTCGAAAGAGTATAAAATACCTAAAAAACAAAAAAAACTTTCAATGGAATCGGTTAAGAATTGTAAAAGTTAGAGCAAAAACCGACCACAAAAAAAAATCTCTCGTGTCGGACAAAATGGTCAATATCTCCGAAAAGGTAAGAGATCGAGCAAATCTGAGCAAAAAACCGACCCAAAATCTCTCGTGTCGGACATAATGGTCAATATCTCCGAAACGGTAAGAGATCGAGCAAATCTGTAAGTGCAGTTCGAAAGAGTATAAAAATACCTAAAAACCAAAAAAAACTTTCAATGGAATCGGTTAAGAATTGTAAAAGTTAGAGCAAAAGCCGACCAAAAAAAAAAAAATCTCTCGTGTCGGACAAAATGGACAATATCTCCGAAACGGTAAGAGATAGAGCAAATCTGAGCAAAAAACCGACCCAAAATCTCTCGTGTCGGACATATTGGTCAATATCTCCGAAACGGTAAGAGATCGAGCAAATCTGTAAATGCAGTTCGAAAGAGTATAAAAATACCTAAAAACCAAAAAAACTTTCAATGGAATCGGTTAAGAATTGTAAAAGTTAGAGCAAAAGCCGACCAAAAAAAAAAAATCTCTCGTGTCGGACAAAATGGTCAATATCTCCGAAACGGTAAGAGATAGAGCAAATCTGAGCAAAAAACCGACCCAAAATCTCTCGTGTCGGACATAATGGTCAATATCTCCGAAACGGTAAGAGATCGAGCAAATCTGTAAATGCAGTTCGAAAGAGTATAAAAATACCTAAAAAACAAAAAAACTTTCAATGGAATCGGTTAAGAATTGTAAAAGAATTAGTAGCAAAAACCGACCAAAAAAAAAAAAATCTCTCGTGTCGGACAAAATGGTCAATATCTCCGAAACGGTAAGAGATAGAGCAAATCTGAGCAAAAAACCGACCCAAAATCTCTCGTGTCGGACATAATGGTCAATATCTCCGAAACAGTAAGAGATCGAGCAAATCTGTACATGCAGCTCGAAAGAGTATAAAAATACCTAAAAAACAAAAAAAACTTTCAATGGAATCGGTTAAGAATTGTAAAAGTTAGAGCAAAAACCGACCAAAAACAAAAAAATCTCTCGTGTCGGGCAAAATGGTCAATATCTCCGAAACGGTAAGAGATAGAGCAAATCTGAGCAAAAAACCGACCCAAAATCTCTCGTGTCGGACATAATGGTCAATATCTCCAAAACGTTAAGAGATAGAGCAAATCTGTAAATGCAGTTCGAAAGAGTATAAAAATACCTAAAAAACAAAAAAACTTTCAATGGAATCGGCTAAGAATTGTAAAAGTTAGAGCAAAAACCGACCACAAAAAAAAATCTCTCGTGTCGGACAAAATGGTCAATATCTCCGAAACGGTAAGAGATAGAGCAAATCTGAGCAAAAAACCGACCCAAAATCTCTCGTGTCGGACAAAATGGTCAATATCTCCGAAACGGTAAGAGATAGAGCAAATTTGTAAATGCAGTTCGAACGAGTATAAAAATACATAAAAAACAAAAAAACTTTCAATGGAATCGGTTAAGAATTGTAAAAGAATTAGTAGCAAAAACCGACCAAAAAACAAAAAATCTCTCGTGTCGGACAAAATGGTCAATATCTCCGAAACGGTAAGAGATAGAGCAAATCTGAGCAAAAAACCGACCCAATATCTTTCGTGTCGGACATAATGGCCAATATCTCCGAAACGGTAAGAGATAGAGCAAATCTGTAAATGCAGTTCGAACGAGTATAAAAATACCTAAAAAACAAAAAAACTTTCAATGGAATCGGTTAAGAATTGTAAAAGTTAGAGCAAAAACCGACCACAAAAAAAAATCTCTCGAGACGGACAAAATGGTCAATATCTCCGAAACGGTAAGAGATAGAGCAAATCTGAGCAAAAAACCGACCCAAAATCTCTCATGTCGGACATAATGGTCAATATCTCCGAAACGTTAAGAGATAGAGCAAATCTGTAAATGCAGTTCGAAAGAGTATAAAAATACCTAAAAAACAAAAAAACTTTCAATGGAATCGGCTAAGAATTGTAAAAGTTAGAGCAAAAACCGACCAAAACAAAAAAAATCTCTCGTGTCGGACAAAATGGTCAATATCTCCGAAACGGTAAGAGATAGAGCAAATCTGAGCAAAAAACCGACCCAAAATCTCTCGTGTCGGACAAAATGGTCAATATCTCCGAAACGGTAAGAGATAGAGCAAATTTGTATATACAGTTCGAACGAGTATAAAAATACATAAAAAACAAAAAAACTTTCAATGGAATCGGTTAAGAATTGTAAAAGAATTGTAAAAAAACCGACCAACAAAATCTCTCGTGTCGGACAAAATGGTCAATATCTCCGAAACGGTAAGAGATAGAGCAAATCTGAGCAAAAAACCGACCCAAAATATCTCGTGTCGGACATAATGGTCAATATCTCCAAAACGGTAAGAGATCGAGCAAATCTGTAAATGCAGTTCGAACGAGTATAAAAATACCTAAAAAACAAAAAAAAATTCAATGGAATCGGTTAAGAATTGTAAAAATTAGAGCAAAAACCGACCCAAAAAAAAAATCTCTCGTGTCGGACAAAATGGTCAATATCTCCGAAACGGTAAGAGATAGAGCAAATCTGAGCGAAAAACCGACCCAAAATCTCTCGTGTCGGACAAAATGGTCAATATCTCCGAAACGGTAAGAGATAGAGCAAATTTGTAAAGGCAGTTCGAACGAGTATAAAAATACATAAAAAAACAAAAAAACTTTCAATGGAATCGGTTAAGAATTGTAAAAGAATTGTAAAAAAACCGACCCAAAATCTCTCGTGTCGGGCAAAATGCTCAATATCTCCGAAAAGGTAAGAGATCGAGCAAATCTGAGCAAAAAACCGACCCAAAATCTCTCGTGTCGGACATAATGGTCAATATCTCCGAAACGGTAGGAATTCGAGCAAATCTGTAAATGCAGTCCGAAAGAGTATAAAAATACCTAAAAAACAAAAAAACTTTCAATGGAATCGGTTAAGAATTGTAAAAGTTAGAGCAAAAACCGACCCAAAATCTCTCGAGACGGACAAAATGGTCAATATCTCCGAAACGGTAAGAGATAGAGCAAATCTGAGCAAAAAACCGACCCAAAATATCTCGTGTCGGACATAATGGTCAATATATCCAAAACGGTAAGAGATCGAGCAAATCTGTAAATGCAGTTCGAAAGAGTATAAAAATACCTAAAAAACAAAAAAACTTTCAATGGAATCGGTTAAGAATTGTAAAAGTTAGAGCAAAAACCGACCCAAAATCTCTCGTGTCGGACAAAATGGTCAATATCTCCGAAACGGTAAGAGATAGAGCAAATCTGAGCAAAAAACCGACCCAAAATCTCTCGTGTCGGACATAATGGTCAATATCTCCGAAACAGTAAGAGATCGAGCAAATCTGTACATGCAGCTCGAAAGAGTATAAAATACCTAAAAAACAAAAAAACTTTCAATGGAATCGGTTAAGAATTGTAAAAGTTAGAGCAAAAACCGACCCAAAATCTCTCGTGTCGGACAAAATGGTCAATATCTCCGAAAAGGTAAGAGATCGAGCAAATCTGAGCAAAAAACCGACCCAAAATCTCTCGTGTCGGACATAATGGTCAATATCTCCAAAACGTTAAGAGATAGAGCAAATCTGTAAATGCAGTTCGAAAGAGTATAAAAATACCTAAAAAACAAAAAAACTTTCAATGGAATCGGTTAAGAATTGTAAAAGTTAGAGCAAAAACCGACCCAAAATCTCTCGTGTCGGACAAAATGGTCAATATCTCCGAAACGGTAAGAGATAGAGCAAATCTGAGCAAAAAGCCGACCCAAAATCTCTCGTGTCGGACAAAATGGTCAATATCTCCGAAACGGTAAGAGATCGAGCAAATCTGAGCAAAAAACCGACCCAAAATATCTCGTGTCGGACATAATGGTCAATATATCCAAAACGGTAAGAGATCGAGCAAATCTGTAAATGCAGTTCGAAAGAGTATAAAAATACCTAAAAAACAAAAAAACTTTCAATGGAATCGGTTAAGAATTGTAAAAGTTAGAGCAAAAACCGACCCAAAAAATCTCTCGTGTCGGACAAAATGGTCAATATCTCCGAAACGGTAAGAGATAGAGCAAATCTGAGCAAAAAACCGACCCAAAATCTCTCGTGTCGGACATAATGGTCAATATCTCCGAAACAGTAAGAGATCGAGCAAATCTGTACATGCAGCTCGAAAGAGTATAAAAATACCTAAAAAACAAAAAAACTTTCAATGGAATCGGTTAAGAATTGTAAAAGTTAGAGCAAAAACCGACCCAAAATCTCTCGTGTCGGACAAAATGGTCAATATCTCCGAAACGGTAAGAGATCGAGCAAATCTGAGCAAAAAACCGACCCAAAATCTCTCGTGTCGGACATAATGGTCAATATCTCCAAAACGGTAAGAGATAGAGCAAATCTGTAAATGCAGTTCGAAAGAGTATAAAAATACCTAAAAAACAAAAAAACTTTCAATGGAATCGGTTAAGAATTGTAAAAGTTAGAGCAAAAACCGACCCAAAATCTCTCGTGTCGGACAAAATGGTCAATATCTCCGAAACGGTAAGAGATAGAGCAAATCTGAGCAAAAAACCGACCCAAAATCTCTCGTGTCGGACATAATGGTCAATATATCCAAAACGGTAAGAGATCGAGCAAATCTGTAAATGCAGTTCGAAAGAGTATAAAAATACCTAAAAAACAAAAAACTTTCAATGGAATCGGTTAAGAATTGTAAAAGTTAGAGCAAAAACCGACCCAAAAATCTCTCGTGTCGGACAAAATGGTCAATATCTCCGAAACGGTAAGAGATAGAGCAAATCTGAGCAAAAAACCGACCCAATATCTGTCGTGTCGGACATAATGGTCAATATCTCCGAAACGGTAAGAGATAGAGCAAATCTGTAAATGCAGTTTGAACGAGTATAAAAATACCTAAAAAACAAAAAAACTTTCAATGGAATCGGTTAAGAATTGTAAAAGTTAGAGCAAAAACCGACCCAAAATCTCTCGAGACGGACAAAATGGTCAATATCTCCGAAACGGAGAGATAGAGCAAATCTGAGCAAAAAACCGACCCAAAATCTCTCGTGTCGGACATAATGGTCAATATCTCCAAAACGTTAAGAGATAGAGCAAATCTGTAAATGCAGTTCGAAAGAGTATAAAAATACATAAAAAACAAAAAAACTTTCAATGGAATCGGTTAAGAATTGTAAAAGAATTGTAAAAAAACCGACCCAAAATCTCTCGTGTCGGACAAAATGGTCAATATCTCCGAAACGGTAAGAGATAGAGCAAATCTGAGCAAAAAACCGACCCAAAATATCTCGTGTCGGACATAATGGTCAATATCTCCAAAACGGTAAGAGATCGAGCAAATCTGTAAATGCAGTTCGAAAGAGTATAAAAATACCTAAAAAACAAAAAACTTTCAATGGAATCGGTTAAGAATTGTAAAAGTTAGAGCAAAAACCGACCCAAAATCTCTCGTGTCGGACAAAATGGTCAATATCTCCGAAACGGTAAGAGATAGAGCAAATCTGAGCAAAAAACCGACCCAATATCTGTCGTGTCGGACATAATGGTCAATATCTCCGAAACGGTAAGAGATAGAGCAAATCTGTAAATGCAGTTTGAACGAGTATAAAAATACCTAAAAAACAAAAAAAACTTTCAATGGAATCGGTTAAGAATTGTAAAAGTTAGAGCAAAAACCGACCCAAAATCTCTCGAGACGGACAAAATGGTCAATATCTCCGAAACGGTAAGAGATAGAGCAAATCTGAGCAAAAAACCGACCCAAAATCTCTCGTGTCGGACATAATGGTCAATATCTCCAAAACGTTAAGAGATAGAGCAAATCTGTAAATGCAGTTCGAAAGAGTATAAAAATACATAAAAAACAAAAAAACTTTCAATGGAATCGGTTAAGAATTGTAAAAGAATTGTGAAAAAACCGACCCAAAATCTCTCGTGTCGGACAAAATGGTCAATATCTCCGAAACGGTAAGAGATAGAGCAAATCTGAGCAAAAAACCGACCCAAAATATCTCGTGTCGGACATAATGGTCAATATCTCCAAAACGGTAAGAGATCGAGCAAATCTGTAAATGCAGTTCGAACGAGTATAAAAATACCTAAAAAACAAAAAAACTTTCAATGGAATCGGTTAAGAATTGTAAAAGTTAGAGCAAAAACCGACCCAAAATCTCTCGAGACGGACAAAATGGTCAATATCTCCGAAACGGTAAGAGATAGAGCAAATCTGAGCAAAAAACCGACCCAAAATCTCTCGTGTCGGACATAATGGTCAATATCTCCAAAACGTTAAGAGATAGAGCAAATCTGTAAATGCAGTTCGAAAGAGTATAAAAATACATAAAAAACAAAAAAAACTTTCAATGGAATCGGTTAAGAATTGTAAAAAAACCGACCCAAAATCTCTCGTGTCGGACAAAATGGTCAATATCTCCGAAACGGTAAGAGATAGAGCAAATCTGAGCAAAAAACCGACCCAAAATATCTCGTGTCGGACATAATGGTCAATATCTCCAAAACGTTAAGAGATAGTAAGAGATGGAGCAAATCTGTAAATGCAGTTCGAAAGAGTATAAAAATACATAAAAAACAAAAAAACTTTCAATGGAATCGGTTAAGAATTGTAAAAGTTAGAGCAAAAACCGACCCAAAATCTCTCGTGTCGGACAAAATGGACAATATCTCCGAAACGGTAAGAGATAGAGCAAATTTGTAAATGCAGTTCGAACGAGTATAAAAATACCTAAAAAACAAAAAAACTTTCAATGGAATCGGTTTAGAATTGTAAAAGAATTGTAAAAAAAACCGACCCAAAATCTCTCGTGTCGGACAAAATGGTCAATATCTCCGAAACGGTAAGAGATAGAGCAAATCTGAGCAAAAAACCGACCCAAAATCTCTCGTGTCGGACATAATGGTCAATATCTCCGAAACGGTAAGAGATCGAGCAAATCTGTAAATGCAGTCCGAAAGAGTATAAAAATACCTAAAAAACAAAAAAACCTTCAATGGAATCGGTTAAGAATTGTAAAAGTTAGAGCAAAAACCGACCCAAAATCTCTCGTGTCGGACAAAATGGTCAATATCTCCGAAACGGTAAGAGATAGAGCAAATCTGAGCAAAAAACCGACCCAATATCTGTCGTGTCGGACATAATGGTCAATATCTCCGAAACGGTAAGAGATCGAGCAAATCTGTAAATGCAGTTCGAACGAGTATAAAAATACCTAAAAAACAAAAAAACTTTCAATGGAATCGGTTAAGAATTGTAAAAGTTAGAGCAAAAACCGACCCAAAATCTCTCGTGTCGGACAAAATGGTCAATATCTCCGAAACGGTAAGAGATAGAGCAAATCTGAGCAAAAAACCGACCCTCGTGTCGGACATAATGGTCAATATCTCCAAAATGGTCAATATCTCCGAAACGGTAAGAGATAGAGCAAATCTGAGCAAAAAACCGACCCTCGTGTCGGACATAATGGTCAATATCTCCAAAACGGTAAGAGATCGAGCAAATCTGTAAATGCAGTTCGAAAGAGTATAAAAATACATAAAAAACAAAAAAACTTTCAATGGAATCGGTTAAGAATTGGAAAAGTTAGAGCAAAAACCGACCCAAAATCTCTCGTGTCGGACAAAATGGTCAATATCTCCGAAACGGTAAGAGATAGAGCAAATCTGTAAATGCAGTTCGAAAGAGTATAAAAATACCTAAAAAACAAAAAAACTTTCAATGGAATCGGTTAAGAATTGTAAAAGTTAGAGCAAAAACCGACCCAAAATCTCTCGTGTCGGACAAAATGGTCAATATCTCCGAAACGGTAAGAGATAGAGCAAATCTGAGCAAAAAACCGACCCAAAATATCTCGTGTCGGACATAATGGTCAATATATCCAAAACGGTAAGAGATCGAGCAAATCTGTAAATGCAGTTCGAAAGAGTATAAAAATACCTAAAAAACAAAAAACTTTCAATGGAATCGGTTAAGAATTGTAAAAGTTAGAGCAAAAACCGACCCAAAATCTCTCGTGTCGGACAAAATGGTCAATATCTCCGAAACGGTAAGAGATAGAGCAAATCTGAGCAAAAAACCGACCCAATATCTGTCGTGTCGGACATAATGGTCAATATCTCCGAAACGGTAAGAGATAGAGCAAATCTGTAAATGCAGTTTGAACGAGTATAAAAATACCTAAAAAACAAAAAAACTTTCAATGGAATCGGTTAAGAATTGTAAAAGTTAGAGCAAAAACCGACCCAAAATCTCTCGAGACGGACAAAATGGTCAATATCTCCGAAACGGTAAGAGATAGAGCAAATCTGAGCAAAAAACCGACCCAAAATCTCTCGTGTCGGACATAATGGTCAATATCTCCAAAACGTTAAGAGATAGAGCAAATCTGTAAATGCAGTTCGAAAGAGTATAAAAATACATAAAAAACAAAAAAACTTTCAATGGAATCGGTTAAGAATTGTAAAAGAATTGTAAAAAAACCGACCCAAAATCTCTCGTGTCGGACAAAATGGTCAATATCTCCGAAACGGTAAGAGATAGAGCAAATCTGAGCAAAAAACCGACCCAAAATATCTCGTGTCGGACATAATGGTCAATATATCCAAAACGGTAAGAGATCGAGCAAATCTGTAAATGCAGTTCGAACGAGTATAAAAATACCTAAAAAACAAAAAAACTTTCAATGGAATCGGTTAAGAATTGTAAAAGTTAGAGCAAAAACCGACCCAAAATCTCTCGTGTCGGACAAAATGGTCAATATCTCCAAAACGTTAAAAGATAGAGCAAATCTGTAAATGCAGTTCGAACGAGTATAAAAATACATAAAAAACAAAAAAACTTTCAATGGAATCGGCTAAGAATTGTAAAAGTTAGAGCAAAAACCGACCCAAAATCTCTCGTGTCGGACAAAATGGTCAATATCTCCGAAACGGTAAGAGATAGAGCAAATCTGAGCAAAAAACCGACCCAAAATTTCTCGTGTCGGACAAAATGGTCAATATCTCCGAAACGGTAAGAGATAGAGCAAATTTGTAAATGCAGTTCGAACGAGTATAAAAATACATAAAAAACAAAAAAACTTTCAATGGAATCGGTTAAGAATTGTAAAAGAATTGTAAAAAAACCGACCCAAAATCTCTCGTGTCGGGCAAAATGGTCAATAACTCCGAAACGGTAAGAGATAGAGCAAATCTGAGCAAAAAACCGACCCAAAATATCTCGTGGCGGACATAATGGTCAATATCTCCAAAACGGTAAGAGATGGAGCAAATCTGTAAATGCAGTTCGAAAGAGTATAAAAATACATAAAAAACAAAAAAACTTTCAATGGAATCGGTTAAGAATTGTAAAAGTTAGAGCAAAAACCGACCCAAAATCTCTCGTGTCGGACAAAATGGACAATATCTCCGAAACGGTAAGAGATAGAGCAAATTTGTAAATGCAGTTCGAACGAGTATAAAAATACCTAAAAAACAAAAAAACTTTCAATGGAATCGGTTAAGAATTGTAAAAGAATTGTAAAAAAAACCGACCCAAAATCTCTCGTGTCGGACAAAATGGTCAATATCTCCGAAACGGTAAGAGATAGAGCAAATCTGAGCAAAAAACCGACCCAAAATCTCTCGTGTCGGACATAATGGTCAATATCTCCGAAACGGTAAGAGATCGAGCAAATCTGTAAATGCAGTCCGAAAGAGTATAAAAATACCTAAAAAACAAAAAAAACTTTCAATGGAATCGGTTAAGAATTGTAAAAGTTAGAGCAAAAACCGACCCAAAATCTCTCGTGTCGGACAAAATGGTCAATATCTCCGAAACGGTAAGAGATAGAGCAAATCTGAGCAAAAAACCGACCCAATATCTGTCGTGTCGGACATAATGGTCAATATCTCCGAAACGGTAAGAGATCGAGCAAATCTGTAAATGCAGTTCGAACGAGTATAAAAATACCTAAAAAACAAAAAAACTTTCAATGGAATCGGTTAAGAATTGTAAAAGTTAGAGCAAAAACCGACCCAAAATCTCTCGTGTCGGACAAAATGGTCAATATCTCCGAAACGGTAAGAGATAGAGCAAATCTGAGCAAAAAACCGACCCAAAACCTTTCGTGTCGGACACAATGGTCAATATCTCCAAAACGTTAAGAGATAGAGCAAATCTGTAAATGCAGTTCGAAAGAGTATAAAAATACCTAAAAAACAAAAAAACTTCAATGGAATCGGTTAAGAATTGTAAAAGTTAGAGCAAAAACCGACCCAAAATCTCTCGTGTCGGACAAAATGGTCAATATCTCCGAAACGGTAAGAGATAGAGCAAATCTGAGCAAAAAACCGACCCTCGTGTCGGACATAATGGTCAATATCTCCAAAATGGTCAATATCTCCGAAACGGTAAGAGATAGAGCAAATCTGAGCAAAAAACCGACCCTCGTGTCGGACATAATGGTCAATATCTCCAAAACGGTAAGAGATCGAGCAAATCTGTAAATGCAGTTCGAAAGAGTATAAAAATACCTAAAAAACAAAAAAAACTTTCAATGGAATCGGTTAAGAATTGTAAAAGTTAGAGCAAAAACCGACCCAAAATCTCTCGTGTCGGACAAAATGGTCAATATCTCCGAAACGGTAAGAGATAGAGCAAATCTGTAAATGCAGTTCGAAAGAGTATAAAAATACCTAAAAAACTTTCAATGGAATCGGTTAAGAATTGTAAAAGTTAGAGCAAAAACCGACCCAAAATCTCTCGTGTCGGACAAAATGGTCAATATCTCCGAAAAGGTAAGAGATCGAGCAAATCTGAGCAAAAAACCGACCCAAAATCTCTCGTGTCGCACATAATGGTCAATATCTCCGAAACGGTAAGAGCTAGAGCAAATCTGTAAATGCAGTTCGAAAGAGTATAAAAATACTTAAAAACCAAAAAAATTTTCAATGGAATCGGTTAAGAATTGTAAAAGTTAGAGCAAAAACTGACCCAAAACCTCTCGTGTCGGGCAAAATGGTCAATATCTCCGAAACGGTAAGAGATAGAGCAAATCTGTAAATGCAGTTCGAAAGAGTATAAAAATACATAAAAAACAAAAAACTTTCAATGGAATCGGTTAAGAATTGTAAAAGTTAGAGCAAAAACCGACCTAAAATCTCTCGTGTCGGACAAAATGATCAATATCTCCGAAACGGTAAGAGATAGAGCAAATCTGAGCAAAAAACCGACCCAAAATCTCTCGGACAAAATGGTCAATATCTCCGAAACGGTAAGAGATAGAGCAAATCTGAGCAAAAACCGACCCAAAATCTCTCGTGTCGGACAAAATGGTCAATATCTCCGAAACGGTAAGAGATCGAGCAAATCTGTAAATGCAGTTCGAAAGAGTATAAAAATACCTAAAAAACAAAAAAACTTTCAATGGAATCGGTTAAGAATTGTAAAAGTTAGAGCAAAAACCGACCCAAAATCTCTCGTGTCGGACAAAATGGTCAATATCTCCGAAACGGTAAGAGATAGAGCAAATCTGAGCAAAAAACCGACCCAAAATCTCTCGTGTCGCACATAATGGTCAATATCTCCGAAACGGTAAGAGCTAGAGCAAATCTGTAAATGCAGTTCGAAAGAGTATAAAAATACTTAAAAACCAAAAAAATTTTCAATGGAATCGGTTAAGAATTGTAAAAGTTAGAGCAAAAACTGACCCAAAACCTCTCGTGTCGGGCAAAATGGTCAATATCTCCGAAACGGTAAGAGATAGAGCAAATCTGTAAATGCAGTTCGAAAGAGTATAAAAATACATAAAAAACAAAAAACTTTCAATGGAATCGGTTAAGAATTGTAAAAGTTAGAGCAAAAACCGACCCAAAATCTCTCGTGTCGGACAAAATGGTCAATATCTCCGAAACGGTAAGAGATAGAGCAAATCTGAGCAAAAAACCGACCCAAAATCTTTCGTGTCGGACACAATGGTCAATATCTCCAAAACGTTAAGAGATAGAGCAAATCTGTAAATGCAGTTCGAAAGAGTATAAAAATACCTAAAAAACAAAAAAACTTCAATGGAATCGGTTAAGAATTGTAAAAGTTAGAGCAAAAACCGACCCAAAATCTCTCGTGTCGGACAAAATGGTCAATATCTCCGAAACGGTAAGAGATAGAGCAAATCTGAGCAAAAAACCGACCCTCGTGTCGGACATAATGGTCAATATCTCCAAAATGGTCAATATCTCCGAAACGGTAAGAGATAGAGCAAATCTGAGCAAAAAACCGACCCTCGTGTCGGACATAATGGTCAATATCTCCAAAACGGTAAGAGATCGAGCAAATCTGTAAATGCAGTTCGAAAGAGTATAAAAATACCTAAAAAACAAAAAAACTTTCAATGGAATCGGTTAAGAATTGTAAAAGTTAGAGCAAAAACCGACCCAAAATCTCTCGTGTCGGACAAAATGGTCAATATCTCCGAAACGGTAAGAGATAGAGCAAATCTGTAAATGCAGTTCGAAAGAGTATAAAAATACCTAAAAAACTTTCAATGGAATCGGTTAAGAATTGTAAAAGTTAGAGCAAAAACCGACCCAAAATCTCTCGTGTCGGACAAAATGGTCAATATCTCCGAAAAGGTAAGAGATCGAGCAAATCTGAGCAAAAAACCGACCTAAAATCTCTCGTGTCGCACATAATGGTCAATATCTCCGAAACGGTAAGAGCTAGAGCAAATCTGTAAGTGCAGTTCGAAAGAGTATAAAAATACTTAAAAACCAAAAAAATTTTCAATGGAATCGGTTAAGAATTGTAAAAGTTAGAGCAAAAACTGACCCAAAACCTCTCGTGTCGGGCAAAATGGTCAATATCTCCGAAACGGTAAGAGATAGAGCAAATCTGTAAATGCAGTTCGAAAGAGTATAAAAATACATAAAAAACAAAAAACTTTCAATGGAATCGGTTAAGAATTGTAAAAGTTAGAGCAAAAACCGACCTAAAATCTCTCGTGTCGGACAAAATGATCAATATCTCCGAAACGGTAAGAGATAGAGCAAATCTGAGCAAAAAACCGACCCAAAATCTCTCGGACAAAATGGTCAATATCTCCGAAACGGTAAGAGATAGAGCAAATCTTAGCAAAAACCGACCCAAAATCTCTCGTGTCGGACAAAATGGTCAATATCTCCTAATCGGTAAGAGATCGAGCAAATCTGTAAATGCAGTTCGAAAGAGTATAAAAATACCTAAAAAACAAAAAAACTTTCAATGGAATCGGTTAAGAATTGTAAAAGTTAGAGCAAAACCGACCCAAAATCTCTCGTGTCGGACAAAATGGTCAATATCTCCGAAACGGTAAGAGATAGAGCAAATCTGAGCAAAAAACCGACCCAAAATCTCTCGTGTCGGACATAATGGTCAATATCTCCGAAACGGTAAGAGATAGAGCAAATCTGTAAATGCAGTTCGAACGAGTATAAAAATACCTAAAAAACAAAAAAACTTTCAATGGAATCGGTTAAGAATTGTAAAAGTTAGAGCAAAAACCGGCCCAAAATCTCTCGTGTCGGACAAAATGGTCAATATCTCCGAAACGGTAAGAGATAGAGCAAATCTGAGCAAAAAACCGACCCTCGTGTCGGACATAATGGTCAATATCTCCAAAACGGTAAGAGATCGAGCAAATCTGTCAATGCAGTTCGAAAGAGTATAAAAATACCTAAAAAACAAAAAAACTTTCAATGGAATCGGTTAAGAATTGTAAAAGTTAGAGCAAAAACCGACCCAAAATCTCTCGTGTCGGACAAAATGGTCAATATCTCCGAAACGGTAAGAGATAGAGCAAATCTGAGCAAAAAACCGACCCAAAATCTCTCGTGTCGGACATAATGGTCAATATCTCAGAAACGGTAAGAGATCGAGCAAATCTGTAAATGCAGTCCGAAA